>JARFJB010001995.1:0-600000 GCA_036346205.1 Vesta saturnalis
TGTGACAGATGTTAGTGAATTATATGAAGATTTTCACTTAAAACATTGAGATCGTGTGGAAAGTGCAGATTTGTTTTGCCGTAACCAAGAGGAAAATAGTTGCTGATTTGTTTTACCCTAACCCAAGATACAAGTTACCAAATATTATCAACCATGCCACGTTTTGATAAAGCTTTGTATTTAATACGGATATTAAGATAGTTACAATAAACTCGAATGTTTCCACGTTGCTATATCTTCGTGAATTATGATTATCTTAATGTCCTTAAATAAATAGCTATAAAATACTGTGAAACTTAACAAATACAAAGACAATAAATCAAATTTAATCTTTATACTAATTTAAAGAATACACCACACTAAATCCCAGTAGATTCAAGTTCTGTTACTATGATGTAAGATGTAGATAGCACTACGTATTATACTTTTAGTGATAATTTCATGATTCATTTAAAAATTCTGAACTGAGTTATTGTGCCGCAAACTGTTGATTTAAAAGTGTCGTTTCTTGTGAATAAAAAAAAGGTTGTATCTAAAGTAAGTATTTTACAGTCTTTTCTGAATATATCTTCTGAAATAAGACACACATAATTAAGGTAATGAGGAAGAGGAACTATGGCTCATAGTATAATTAAAGAAATTTTATCTAATAAATACCGAACCTCACATACACATGCCCATACAGACCCACACACACACACACACACACACACCACACACACCACACACAACACCACACCACACGACACATCCATACGCACACACCTCACACACCACACACACCACCCACGCACGCACCCACGCGGACACACCTCCAGACATCATGGCCGACTTGGCGAACCTGGGCAAAAGTTGTCAAACGTGTCAATTTAGCGATAGTGAAAAAGCAGTCGATTGCATAACATTCTATATATATATATATATATATATATATATATATAATATATATATATATATATGAAGTATATATCGAATGCGCTTAAAAAATACAATGAATAGACCGGGCCGATCTGAACATAAGTCCGTACCGAGTCTATCAGGGGTGAAAATGGCACTTCAGTTTATTCTCTCATTGCCTCGATGTGGCAGAGCAGAATGCTTGGGAATTACATTAACTTATTGGTGGGAAAATTTAACATTTGGCCTTCCGAAGATGTATCTCTCAGGGTATATTGGAAACTTACAAAGAAACTGGAACCCCCTTTTCGTTGGATGAAATTGACTTTAATTTGCCTCGGAACTAGGTCAATCGGTTCCAGCTTCTGCAAGAAGGTGGTGGTTCGTTTATATCGGGTGGATTACTCGTATTAGGTTAGCCCACATTGAACGATAGACTTACAAAGGTTTAAACGTATATTGTCCTATTTATTACAAAACTAAATATTCACACTACTAGCAACGGTAACATATATACAGTTAATGACTCAAATTAAAACGTTATTCTGCTGATCAATTGCTGGTTCTCGTCTTCTTCAAGGTGATCCTAACGGCGTGGTCTTCTTTACTTATGGTTAGATTTTCTGTAAAATATAGTTAGTAACACTTGATACGAATGACCAGTACGTCCTATTTCAATTTTGGTGAAATAAATTATCAAAAGAAATAAATAAATATTTCGAATCCGATCCTGTCTTTTACAGGAGCTGCCGGAAGCAGGAGATATTATGTCATTATTGAATACTGGACAGCAGGTGCCGGGTTATAAGATAACGCAGATCTTTACTCCGTATACCTGCGAAGGTCTTTTAAAATAATCGATATTTTAAAGATTCGTATATATGTGAACGAAAATGCGAGTTTTAGTTTGGCTTTATAAAATAAAAGCTTTCACGGTTTTAGTTTATTGAAATGTATTTATTTAAATGAACTAAATAAATATGTACCGGTTTCACTTATTCCAATTAATTATTTACACGAGGTTATTAATTAGTGTGCCTTAAGATTTACTCTAATTATCTTCAGTAATTCTTTGAAATTGTATCCAATATAGAATTTATATTTTAACTAAACTGCTATTTGCTTTTTACTAAAAGCAATGCTTTTACGGTCTTACTTCTATTTTGCGTATAATTTAAAGCGGACTAACTAATTATTTACACGAGGTTATTAACTACGATGGTGGATCTATTCTAATTATTTAAAACGGACTAATCCTATTATTTACACGAGATTAGTAACTACGGTCGTGGATCTATTCTAATAATTATTGTAGTTGTTAAAAGCGGACTATCTTATTATTTACACGAGATTAGTAACTACGGTGGTAGATTATTCTAATTATTGATCGGTCTTCTAATGAGATAACATCGGTCGGTTTACTGAGTGTTTAGACTCATTGGACGGAAGTAGACGGTATCGTATGTCCTAAATCTCTCACGATAGGTGAGCAGATAGGACAACTGTTATTTACGTATTCTAATTAAAACGTATTACTCACGTGTTTACACAACGTTCCAGATTTCTTTAAGAAACTAGGTGACCGAATCTGATCTGCCTACGAGCGTCTGGTTGCGGTCAATCTGCTTCTTCCTGCACTTTAATTGTTTTGCGTAGTGTAGGCGTACTTGTGTGAGTCTGTGCACTATGTGAAGGTGGAATGTCATTTACAAGAATCTGGGCAAATACCCGTTGCGCTGTTTAAATGATCACCCTGGGGTTGACAGAATTTAGGCGAGTACCTTTCTATTCAACGGAGTAAATGAACGATTACGTCGGTTGTTTAACCCGGCGTGGCATCGGTCATCAGATGTGTGTAATGTTGTGTGTTTTGCCTTACGTCCATTCAGTCTCAGATTTCAGCAACTATAAGCCCTGTTATATGTAGATGATATTCAGGTGGCGGTGTCGCGTTGAGAAACTGCGGTGCAATATGATAACGATCACAAACGACACGTACAAAGGTCGACAGGTCGGCGGGACGGAGCGGCGTAAAAGTAGAACAGAACAGAACAGCGTACAAGTTGCAATCCGGTAGCGCGTCTCTCGATTTTATAGAGGATCCGCGGAAGTTCACTGAAGCTTTTAGACTTCTGGGATTGGCAAAGCTTGATCGAATTTTAATGTAACGTCGGACGGAATGTTGGTCAAAATCAGGAATGTTAATCATTAATTAAAGCATGACAAATAGCAAATAATTAATAATGAAAAGAAAATGTGGTAAAGGACGCTGGCTCTTTACAAAACAAGCAAGACTCACGATTCAACAGATTAGATCATTTTTATTGTTTATCTAGAGAAACAGACTAGATGTGCTATTGCTTGTCATAAGACAGTATTCAGATCAAAGTGTGATATTGCTCGACAAAGTGTTTCTTCAATATCATCTAAAATCTAAATTCGTTTAAATAGTCAGTTTACATCTCGTCATTTTCTGGTACTAATAAAAAATTTGATAATAAAAATTTTATTCTTAAAAGTAATTTGAATTCCTATCGTACGTTTAATCATACGCCCATTATTTCTAAATCTTTCAATAAATGACATTTTCTTACAACAGTGCCTGAAATCTCAACGATTAGTAAATTGCATAGAAATATAATAAAACTTTCAGGCGTATCTGGGTTAAATAACTATTTTTTTGTAATTTGCTTCCATTTTGATTCTTTAAATATTAAGAAACGCGACGTCATCATCCCCGATATCTTATCGCCATTAATTCACTAAACATTTTACGACAATTTAAGGTTGGGAAAGCTTGATCCGGAATTATATCATGCATGTCACTCTTACAAAATGTCTCAAAAACAGGATGTGTCCCTCGGAAAACTTTGATGTGAGCAAATTCGCGACCATATTATTTGGGTAAAACAAAAGGCGACTAGATAAAATTTTGAAAATTAAGACATTACTAACCCCCAAAACATCCCCTAAATCATCTAAAGTAAATATTTTTGTTTAAAAACGGTATAAAAAGGGCAAATTACAAAAAATAGCATAAAAAACGTGTTTCATAAGACCTTGAAACACTCATTCTTTAAAAAACTTGAATTCGTGCTTTAAGACTGGTCTTATGAAACTTGTTTATTTATTTATTTAACGCGTTTATTCAACTCACTCCGGTTCAAATCTTGTAATTGAATTTTCAACAACTTCCTGATCTCCGATTGAGCTGAAATTTGGCATACACGCGTATTCTTCATGACAATAAACGAATATGTTTTTTGATTTGACTTTTGCGGCCAAATTTGGGCGAAATTTTTGTTTATAAAATTAGGTCCTTGAAATTCAGGACTTAAGTTTTCGGCATAATACCATGCACACAAACATGGGACAAATTGAGTTTCAAGGTCAGGGGGCTGCATTGCAGCCGAATTTGGCCAAATATGGTCGAAATGTTTGTTTATAAAGCTAGGGCCTTGAAATTCAGGACTTAAGCTTTTAGCATAAGACCAACACAAAAATATAAGACAAGTTGAGGTCAAGATCAGGGGGATGTGCCCGGGGGGCTCAAAGTATTGTATTTGTTCAAAAAAAATCAACTATTTTCCGATCTCCGGTTGAGCTGAATTTCGTCATTCATAAGTAAGTTCGAAATTTTTGTTTATAAAACCAGGGTCTCGAAAAATTGAGTTTCTTTCTTTGTTAGAACTTACACCCAAGCAACTAAAAAGTAGAAAATATTAGTAACATTTTAACGCTTTTATTTCAAACTGGACAAAGAATCAAATAATTTTTTATTACTAGTAACATCAAACATTTGTGACTAAATAAATTGGCATACTGATATCTTATATTTATAACAAAGCCTATCAACACCTACATTCAAACAATGAAGTGCAAGGCATTACAAAAGCGACACTTATTTAGTCACAGTTTAGTTATGTAAAAAATATTAATCTCTTATAATTTTAAAGCGTTTAAATTTTTATATACATATCGTATTGAAATATTTCTTTTGCTGACACATTCGTGCAATTTCAATTGTAGCTATTTTTTAACGCTTTCATGCAATAAAATTCGTTTAAAAATATATCTAAAATTAAATGATACAAGTGCCAAAGACGCATCTTGGCATGAAGTGTTTGTGAGATGTTTTCAATATTACGTCAACTAATAAGCTAACTAATATTGTGTACTTTTACGTACCTTCCTCGGAACTGGCAAAGCATCAAGATTATTTAATTTAAGAATAGTCTGCATAACATTGTCTATACCCTCACCTATACCTAACGTTTACCTTGTATGTACTCTTATTATTCCAAATAAACAAAAGTTTCAGTTTGTAAAAAAATCAAACAAGTCCGTCAAAATTACTACATAAGATTTTCTAGAAAGTACTGTTATAGATTACAACTTTATGATTAAAGATACTTTTTTGAGTAAAATTGTATTTATATTTTTACAATCTTTAAACGTTTAATAAAACCTAATGAACTATCACCCTCAATAAAAATGGATAAACCTATTAAGAAATATTAATGTCAAGAAATTTATAAAATATGAAAATGGAACGAATAATCTTGATATAATAATTATCTGAATTAAAAAGCCTACTATTAAATGTTACTTTTAGTAGAGATTAGTTACCAAACATTTAATAGATTAAATATTATTAAAAGAAGATTCCTAAACAAACAAATACACCCACGTACCACACAAAATTAAGAAACACCGCTACGTTATCATCATCAGCGGTCGACTAGGGCGAACTAAAGCAATTTTTTATATATACCATCAGCCAGGAACGCTTCGTTGCTTATCTGGTGAAAGTGGAAGTTATGAAAGTTTAATAAGTTGTGAGTAGCCTAAAGATCGTCATTATACATTTGTTTGTTTTTGAAGATCTCTAAACTTTCATAACGATCAAATTCGTGCTCTACAACATTTTATGTCTTTATTATGGATACATATATATCTGGCTATCATATATATATATATATGTATATATAAATTTATATATAAATAAAGTGTAAGCCAGATATAAAAAAAACATAACATGTTGGTAATAAAGTTATGAAATTTTAGTGAGTTCTCAGTAGCCTAAAGGTCCTTGATCGTCATTATTCATTAGAATTTGTTTGTTTTTGAAGATCTCTAAACTCTAAAATAAGATTCTAATTACTAACATGTTTGATTAAATACCTATCTACTACATGATTATTTATCAAACATATGTACACGACTTGTCCCACGATCATCATCTAGTGTATATATATATATATATATGATATATATCTATATATATATAGTCAGTAACGCTTCGTTGCTTTGATGGAAGTGAAAGTTATGAAAGTTTAATGAGTTCTGAGTAGCGTAAAGGTCCTTGATCGTCATTATTCATTAGAATTTGTTTGTTTTTGAAGATATCTAAACTTTCATAACAATCAAGTTCGTGCTTAGTTAACATATATGTCATGTTCATAATTTTATGCCAAAAATAAGGTCAAGTTTTATAAAGGTTCCCTATGCCTAATTATTATGGTTTTTCAGATATTTCCATTTTTGGACAAATGTGATAGTTTTGTAAAACGTCGTTAATTCCCGAATAACTAATCTAAGAAAAAATCATTAAAACCTGAAACAGTTAGATGGTTGTTCAATCGGATAAAATATGTAGTGCTCTTGAACGTTCTACAGGGTGCTCACAATATTATCTTACTTCAAGAGTACAATAGACCCCATTACCATTGTTCTTTTAAATGGAACATACTATATTTTATTTATTAAACATATTGTCATATTAATTCCCTTTCAAACTACTATAGCATTCCCTATACTTAAATGTTAAAGTTTTCATGTAATTTTACGAATTTAAAAAAATCATACATACTAGTTTTCTCTAAAACCTTAATTTAATCTAGTGTAGCTTAACAGGTACTGCCGGTAATCCTACATGTCCCAAAAGTTTTTTACGAATCTACGATTTTACTATAATAGGCGTATGCCAAATTTCATTGCTCCAGCTTAAACGGTCTGACCGCTATCGTGTATACATACACACACGCACGCACTCACAACACACACGCGCGCACGCACGCATGCACACACACAAACACACACACACACACACACACACACACACACACATTATTTTTTTGCAAATTATTGTGATAAATTCAGAATCATTGTTGCGTGGCAGGATTTTCGGATGGCTGAGTTTTTACTTATTATCCCCTTTGCAAATTAATGGGATAAATTCAGAAGGATTGTTGAATGGTTTGTAATATGTTTTATAGGGTTTAAGCGGATAGATTTTTTTTACTAGACTTTTAATTTTTTTACTGACGGCACTGGCGTTTTGACTGTTGGAACGAACGTGGCTGCTAACTTAGCAGCAGTGAAAAAGTTATATTTTCGTAGATATGCTCAGCAGAGCAGCTCATGTAGTATGGCTTGCGTTCAGCGACAAAAATTTTAATTGCATGATCACACAAATTGTATGCATTTCGATATTATTTTTTGTGAATCACTTTATTTTTAGCTTAATTTACACATGTAAAATGTTATTAGTTTGTATATCTATGTGTAACATGACATCATTATTTTGGTTTATTTTTATAAAATCCGTGTTTATGTATTTAATTAAGTGCTATATGTTAACTAGTTAGTTAAACAATTTAACTGACTGATGAATGATGCGATTATTGAAATAAACGTTACATTTTTGGTGGACTGATTATTTCACACATTTACAATGCTTTATTAATTAGTAAGATATGATTAATTGTGTGGGACGCTTTTGTTTTACAAACAAATGCGGATGCATTATATTTAAATTATAATTGCGACAATTGTGCGGAGAGAATGGGTAGACAGCAAAGGCCGGTCATCTCGATCGTTTAAGTGCATGCAGCAATGTCACAACTGCTTATCTGTTAAGGACAAACAAAGTACTCACTGGGGGGCAATCGCCCCGGATTAGTCTGGTGTCTGGTACATCCCTCGTCTTCCGCAGCAATAATTGCAATAATCTGTCAGGACAGATGCCTTTGTCCGTTGGAGCTCGCTCTAAATAGCTGTTAATTAATGAATACGCCGCTATATAGTTTAGGATACAAGCCTACCCCAACCTCCGCTACGGAACTGCAAAGCCAATGGGCCAGTAATTATCCCATGCCTCTTATCGTCCTACCTAAACATTTAGGCCGAGATCACCCCTTAACTGGTTCGCTAGCAATAAGGCCTTAATTTCGTATTAGGTCGACAACTGAGGCTATCCAGAAGACACCGTCTTTCAACGGTTCGCAGTCACTATCCGCCACCGTGTCATGAGCCCACGCTAATTAAGCGTTAACTGATGCAATAAGGGCTCAGGAACATATCCGGATATCAGCCAGGGGTTTTACAAAATTACAACAACTCCTAACAAATACGACAATAAATAGGCAAACAATATAAAACATATTCACTTTAGTAAACACTCTCAACTTTTTAAAATAAACACATTGTAAGAACTCGAGACCACCCTTGTGCAACGTCTACAGCACCACTGATGTTATTATAGACCACCTTTGCCCTCGCTTTGCTTTTGAATTATGATGGGTCGGCTATATATTAAGCTTTTGTTAAATAAGGGTGTTATTTCATTTCATGCAGTAAAATTAACTATATTTTAACGAAAGAAAGTTTTGTTTTTTAAATACTATTATTACGATGATTGAGTGTTAACTGTTTAACTGGAACAAAAATATAGTGTGACGGAGGAGCAAAGTTGAGATCATCACCTAATTAAAGATTTTATATTCATTTTTTTCTTCTACACTATATGATTTAATTGGTTAATATTTTGATAAATCGATTGTGATTTTATGTTTTAATTTATAACGGTGTGTTGCTAAGAATTAGTATTACGTATTCATGTCTTGATCTTAATGGGGAGTTATATTTTATCCCTTAATAAGGGATAAAATTAATCATTTAAGACATTTTACATAGTTGGTTTCGTACGAATACCAACGTGAACCATGAATTCACGAAAACTATAGCATAGTGTAAGTGATACTTAAATATTCTTTTACAGACATATTTACGTTTATTGCCCTTATTGCTGTTATTTCCTTCCGTAATTTCAAATTGCTGTCATAGTAGCCGATCGACCAGTTTTATTTCCTCAGTAATACCTCTTCTTACCATATTCTTGTTATATTGACGTTATTGCCCTTTAAGGCGTGATATTCTATATGGTACTTTTTTATAGTAGGCTCATGTTTACTGATAGTAACTTACTTATTTTTAGCTTAAAGTTTGTATGGGACGACTAAGGAGGTATTGCGATGTGTTATGGTATTGTATTGATTACAATCATGAGTTTGGTGGGTTTTTTTGTGTTAAAAAAAAGAAAAAAATGTTCAAATTTTTATTGTGAGTAGCGCAGATTAGCAAGCTGAGTGTGTATTGTAGTGTCCCAAGGTACCCTATCCTTGAAAGTGTAATTTGAAATTACTCTCAATAATTAAAAGACTATAAAGTCTTTAAGAGCGTAATATTGAACTTATTCGCAATAATGCAAATTCAAGAACAAAATAATCGCTAAGGGATGTATCTTTTACTTTTCTGACAATAATGCTACTATTACTCAAATTAATTGCTTGACTTACATTACTTTCCTGGCAATAATTAAAACATTAGAATTTATTTACAATTCTGATATTTAATTAATCGCAAACTTCAAATCTGGTGAAAATAATTGGCCGTCTAGTGGTAAGCTAAGCCGTGGTATATGAACGCGATAGGATTGGATGAGGTTTTGTTGCATCATGTGGGCCTGGTAAACAATGAAACTACTCAAGTTAGAATTAACGTGCTTTGCGCAATGATGGTTTAACCCGTTAACGTGCTAAATTGGGAAAGAACCACCAAGAAAACACAATTTATTAATAAATACGTAACTGCACGTGGACATTAATAAATCAAATAACAAAAAAAATTAAAGGGTTCAATACATAACGAAACACCATAAAATCAGGTTAAAGTGCATACAAAATTATAAAATTAAGTAACATAAGAAAAAAGGAAAATCAATTTAACTAACTACACATAAACACAAAAAAAAATAGAATAGAAACGGTGACAACAAACATATGGTACTTATACAACCAATCATGCCGGTCTTTAAGTTATCACCAAAGTAAATAAGAAAATAATAAGGTAGGTTAAGGTACATATAAAACATAACGAACAGTAAAATTAAACCTGTAACAGCAATACACTTTACCTACATTTAGATAACAAAAAAAAATAGGCAATGAATTTACACATACACAATTGTGAATAAAAGCACAAAAAAAAACGTACGTACAATTACAATAAATTACATATATAAAGAAAAATCAGTTCGTGGACAAACAATTCTGAATAAGCTGGCCGAATCAAAGACACAAAAAAAACATCATTAAAACAAAGCCTTGCAAGGGTCGGGTGCAAATAAATCATAACAAAGTGGGCGGTAACCTACCCACAAGTTTGAGTGACTACGATACAAACGACAGCATCCTTTCCTCAGCTTACACGTTCATCTAGGTGTATCTAAATAACACTGAAAAAATTTAAGAGGTGATTCTCCGATCAAAATTAAGGGGGGTTTCCGGTATAAAATTTACGCCCCTCCAAGAATTCTAAAAAAAAATTGTTTTGTTTTTTTATCTTCCCTTTATATTAAACTAAAGAAACGAAACTTGGTAAACTACACTTCCTGAAATGTTTTTACCCCTGTAGAATTTTTCTATGGGGTTGAAATAATCAACCCCTAAGAGTTTTTTTCGACAAAACTTGTTACATTTAAAAAGTATATCTAAAAAGTCCCATTCATTTACTAACTTTTTGATCTCTTCAAGTTTTTTTTGAAAAGTTAAAGATTAACGAGAAAACAAAGTAAATTTATTGCAATTCATTTTCAAAGTCGAGCTGTTTAAGGCGAGAGTATTTTGCCGTAAGATCTAGTTGCCAGTTGTTTACGATGGGATGCATAGAAAAAATTGAAAGATGGATTATGAAATGTCATTTACTGTTACTTTTTCTTTCTCTTTCGCAAGTTTTATGATTTTGTGAAGAAAATAGTTGGTAAATTGAAAATATGGTTAACTATTCGAATTTTGAAATGGCAGGTGTGTATTTTACATATGGGTGTGCTAACGGTAATGCATTGAAAGTGCAAAAAATGTATGCTGAACAGTACGCAGAACGTAGATTACCCCTTCATACTACATTCACAAATATTTACCAACGCTTGCGGGAATTCAGTAAATTTCAAAAGAACTCTGGCCGTACCCTAGAAGTCAGAACTGAAGCTCTGGAAAAAGACTTAATTCGATCAAATAATACCCAGAAACTAGTACCAGCAAAATAGGTCGTGCTGTAAATGTAAGCCATTCGGTAGTGTTTAGAATTTTAAAAGAACAACAGTTATATCCCTATCATCTTCAACGGGTGCAGGCATTACTGATTCGAGATTTTTTACTGCGTGTGGTTTTTTGTCAATGGCTTATTAACATGATCGCCCAAGCGCCACAATTCTTAAGAAATATTTTATTTAGGGACGAGGCGAATTTCTTAAGAGACTGCATTAGAAATTTTCATAATAATCACACTTGAGCTCAGGAAACTCCCTACGGCTTTTTTTGAAGGAAATCATCAGTATCAATTTTCATTAAATGTGTGGCTCGTAATTATTAACAATCATTTAATAAGTCCCTATTTTCTTCCATTGCGATTAGATGGTGACTCATATTACCGTTTTCTTGAAGAATTGTCTGTTTTTCTTGAAGACGTTCCCATTCAAATTAGGCAACAGTTATGGTTTATGCACGGAGCACCAGCCCATTTTAGTATACGCGCAAGAAGTCATTTGGATGTATGCCAATCGATGGGTTGGGCGAAGAGGACCTGTAAACTGGCCAGTCCGCTCCCCTGACCTCAATCCTTTGGATTTTTGCAAAAGGGGATATCTGGGATATTATAGCTGGTTGTGAAACGATAAGAAATTCACCAGGAATATTTCAAAACATACGCAATTCTATGAGAAATAGAGCTGAAGGCAATCATTTTCAACATTTGTTGTAGATAGTATTGTCGATATTTGACAGATTTTTGTTTTTTGTTAAATTATTACAACATTAAATTATTCATTCATTTTATTCATGTTCACTTCTGTTCTTAGTTCCAAACTTCTTAGCCTAGTAGAATCATAGATGAACTATTTGGTTAACCGTTGTTTGATAAAATGTAATAAAATATTATTTAATCCTAATGCTTCCCAACCTATCCCAGTCATTTGTCTCTTTAAGTTAATTTGAAATTAACTAACTCAACTTAAACTAACCTAACCAAGTAATAATGTTAAATAATTTCAAAACAATGGATTTGAAGATAGGCCGCGATCAACAACTTTATTGAATCACTTCGTAAAACAACCTTTGCGTTAAACAGCTCGTCTTTTTGAAAATGCATTGCAATACATTTACTTTGTTTTCTCATTAATCTGTAAGTTTTCTAAAAAAATTGAAGAGGTGAAAAAGTTAGCAAATTATAGGGATTTTTTAGATATATTTTTGTTTTGTCGAAAAAAACATCTTAGGGCTGAAAATATTTCAGAAAGTGTAGTTTTATTAACAGATACCGTTCACCAAGTTTCGTTTCTTTAGCTTAATATACAGGGAACATAAAAAAGAAAAACAATTTTTTTTAGAATTCTTGGAGGGGTGTAACTTTTCAGGGGAGGGTGTTTTCAAAAGATTGTATACCGAAAACCCCCCTCAATTTTCATTGGAAAATCACCTCTTAAATTTTTTCCGTGTTATTTAGATACACTCTGTATATACATCTCTCTACATTAAAAAACAATAAGAATGGGTTAGTTTAACAGTAAAAATGGAATTTTAGGTGGTTTATGGTCATCTGAAGCTGTGCTTGTAAACCCCGGCATTGTTTATAACAATTTAACCGTGATCTACCGTACCACATTTGTCTACGCCTTACTACTTAAACGATATTGCCAACATATACCAGCAGTGATGGAAGGGACACGGTACTGTCTGACGCGGAGTCCTTTTATATTAACAGATTTCAGCTTAATAAGCGTGCTTGCGTAATTAAATAGAAACTCATTGCAAAGCGATAATTGATTTTTTAAAAGGTTACGTACGGTTGTTGAATTTCTTGCTGCGATCTTTAATTTACATAAAATATCTACTTACATTTGAATATAATCCTTTAATTGATCACTTGATAACCAATACTTAACGGGTTAAGATACGCCGTTTAAACTCAAGACGGTAACGATTATTTATAGATATCTTGTTTACATGTTTATTAAAACCGAATATTTAGCGATACGTTTATTTACACGAACCACTTTAATTTTGTGAAAAACTTACATTAAAACAAACAGAAAAGAAATAAATAAATAAAAATAAATTCGCGTTTTTAGTTTTACTAAAATGTACACGCTAAAATATTTATAGACAGAACGGTTTACAATGAGGGTTTTCAATCAATCAATCGGATCGATCGAACCTTTAACTGCAACTCCTGCTTTTACTCCCCAAATCCACTCCCGTTTTTAAACGTTTTAGAAAAAACAAGAAATATTACGTGTGAATATTTTCATATGGTTTACTAAAACAGGTATTAATTTTTAAAACATGCACTCTCCCGTAGCAAACCCTACATCTAGGTCCCCAATTTCAAACTTACAAACAAAGACGTCTTTTGATTTGAGCTATGTTACGACGTAATTAATTATTAAGCTAGTGACGTTTTTACACCGAGAATGTGCTTATAGAAATTTTCAACGATTCGTCACTGTCTTTCGGTAAAGGCAGTTTCGAGCGGACACCTGTTTTCTACCCCAACATGTTTTTCTTTTTCTTTTCAACCCTTGGTTACATACATGCAAATATTTATTACAAAATAATACATAAAATAAAATATCCCGAAAAACATTATCAAATTATGACTTATTATCAAGATATTAAAAACCCATTATCTTTTCTTTCGCGTGTTTGAAAACTAATTATGGAAAAGTAGAATGTGTTTTAGTTAGCTTTTCGTAAACAGCTGAAATTATAATGAGTGGGGTTTGGTGTCAGAGCTCCCTATTTTTATTTAGAAACAACCACCGAAGGGGTGGTGGAGGCAGATAGCTACTGAATTTACAGACTTAATTATGCAGGGAAAATTTGATGGTGGATATTCCAGTCTGGAATATTTTTATGCGGGAACTAGCAGTTTGTTCACAAGGGGCAGGTGTCGTTCGTAAACGACTTATGGAGAAATGATGGTGGTGGGGGTGAATCTTTTATCTCGGTACGAGTAAGCATTTAGAAACGATTCGTTTACTAGAATATTTACCTTTTGTTCACCGGCTGACAGGATAGACTTTTCACATATTAAAAAAACTATTGGATGTGGGAATTATTTTTTAATCTGGGTTTATCGCGACGTACGATTTAGGACGGATTCAGGGCTCCGAAAATGAGTAGATTTTTATAAACGGGCGATTACGTGAAGTGAGAGAAAATGTAATACTCTGTTTACGTAATTACTAGAGGGATTAAATATTTTATGTCAGTAATAATTTTAGGATTTTGGTCTGGTTTATCGCTTTGATTTCACTCTGCACTTTAGTAAGTTTCCGTGGCGGCGAGTGAATGTAAGTTTATGTGTAATTATGTAACTAGGATCGATTAGTACACCTGGGCTGACAGCTCCGTTGCGCTTTCTAATCGACACTGTGGGGCCGGCAGAATTCAGGCAAATGACCTTTGTGTCCGACTGTGAAAGTGGGAAACGTCACCATGAACTAAACTCCCGCCGTAACGTTTACAACTTGCATGCAGGTGACGTTCAATTTAAACGAAAGCAGAGCAGGGTGTACAGGAGTATTCGAAAAGAAATTTGATGTGTAATTCGCTCTCGGTAAGGTGTCTGGCGGTGTTATGGAAATCTGCGGAAGGCGGTAACGGCTTTTGGTAGTGGCATTAGAGATTGGTGGTCGCGTAAGTAGTGGGACTGGACGTAGAAAATTCTTAATATTTTCGGACAGACGTCTGAGGGGATAAAAATTTTTAGTAAAATTGATTAATTAGCGAATTATTAATTTAAAAAAAATAGGAAACGGGTTTCGAGTCTTTACAGTATGATCAATTAAGGTGTTCAAAATGTGTGGGTTTTGTGTCGGCGATACGCTGAAGTAGCAACTGCAATAAGTTTGATGAGAGGCCTAATTCCGTTGGAATTACTTGTGGAGTCACCAAATTGGGTGCGACGGGTATAAAGTCACTAAGGATTACGGAGTTGGGTACGCTGCATGCGTAATTCAAGAAAAAAGATCGTCTGAAGGGGTATTATAACCGGGTGGGTTGTAATATGAACAAAAGGTAATAGGAGTAGGGAAGTACATTATCGTTCGAGTGCGAGTGGATGGAAAGATATTTCTGAAAGTCTGGTACCGCGGTATCCGTTTTGTGCGCTATTTTGAATAGGCGTGGTAGTAGTTAAAGTTCAATTGGCATCTGTCTGTTAGTTTTGTGATTGGAAGGATGTGTATGATGTGTTCATGTAGTAGGTGTTTACATAGCGGACGTTTCAGATCGACCCCTTGGCGCTAACTGTCCCTATTATAATATCTATGATATGTATTAAGGATTGGGAACTCGGATAATGGAAACCGCCATATGGGTGCCTGCTACACAAGCGAACGTTGGGCGTTGGAAGTAGGAGGTAGATGTGGCGTCGAGAATACGATTGATCGTACTGCGCTGGGGAAGATCTGTAGGATGGCGTGTATGGGATCTATAAAAGTGTTTAATTATGAGTGGTTGGATGCTTGATGTTTTGTATGTATGGTGTCTTCGAAATCGGATTCTACTGGTAGCAGCATGGGTTCCTGGATTGCTGTTTTCGAAGGAGAACTGGGAGGTTCCCACCGCCTTTATAATTGAATGAAGTAGAAAAACTGAGCTTCACCGCAGTTTTTTCACCTTGGTTGAGCACAGGTTTTAGAAAAGGTGGGTCTATGAGTTTCACTACAGTTGGCTCAGCTGCTGGTAGGTGTTGCACATTCCATAGCCGTATGTCTGACCTGCAGTCGGTGGTGCAATACTTTAGGAGTGGTGCAGGGATTTGGAAAAGCACGTAAGGCTGTCTTCCTAACAAGAAGTCTTTCACGAGAAAGCAATCGAGGGCGGATTTGGAACTGATGATGAATCGGACAAATGAAGTAGGGGAGTTAGTAGCCTTTGAGACGATTTGTATTGCTTTGTGCACAGAAGTCAGAGCAATTAAATCGATGATCTATTGGGGCAGGATATCCTACCCACGTGACAAATCACGTAGGCGAAGGGAGGTCTGGGTGTAATGGAGTAATTGCGGGGACCGGATAGCTGGGTGAGGGTAACTGTAGGCAACCAAAATGTTACCATATTCATACATGCATACCATGAGGTAAAGGACAGCATGTTTTTAAGAGACATGTGTGGTTTTGGTTGAACATGACGTTTGTCGACGGAAGGTTCAGGGATTTCGAGGATAGTGTGGTTAGCATAGGAACGTATGGGATAGCTAGCATAGCGAGTGGATGTGTTTGGTTTGTGTAGTACGGAAGGTCCCTGGATTGTGGAGGTGTATGAACGTGTTGATGTGGAAATTGCAAATATGGTGGCGTTTGCGCGTGTACATGTTGGCGTCGGTCTTAGTGATGAAGCAGCGGCAACCGCGGAATATGGTTGGTCGGTCGTCGAAGTGCTCGAGGGTTGGGGAAACAACAACTGACCTTTGCTTTAGTATTATAATTTTGTATGCATGGTGTTGCTATATTCGACCGACAACGCTCTACCCCAGAGAGCTCTCGTTAATTGATAAATTTTCATATGGGCACAAGCACATAAATCCTTAAAGGCCTTAGTTGATGAGATATAGGGTATTGAAATTTTGAAATGAAAATTAGAAATTTGTCATAAATTAAAAACACCTTTAAATATTTTTTTCAAATTTGGTGATCAATATGCTCTTTAGGAAAGTAATATTTTAAAATTTTAACCAGTGTATGCGTTGGTGGACACTTTTATCCCCCTATTTTTGACGCCACTGGTGAAAATATGTTTTTTTTTACTTTTTTTCAATTTTCCGTTTATTTTTAGTTAAAAAAGTAATAACCTTTTATAAAGCTAAAATGAACGATGAACGTAGAGATTTGCTTTTAAACAAAAGTCACATTATGATTTGTAGTGTAATTTACCTGTCGGCGTTTTGCTAAACGAGTAATGTTTGCTTTAATCAATACTATTAATTCAATTTTGAATAATGTTTAAGTGTAAATAGTTGAAAAAGAAACACAAATTATCTTCAGGCTTAATTTCTGAGACCAGTTGCAGCAATTTAATAAAAATAAAACTCAGGATAGCGCAAAAGCTATCAGAATTAAATTCAAACAAATTTATTACAGCAGTAATAAAATTAACAAAATTACAATTGTTGTTCAAACTGTTGGCCCTTTACTGGCAAACACGATCTACACCATTTTCTCATTGAAAAACGTGTCTTTGAGAATAAGTCCAGATTGGACTGCTTAAATTCTCGCTATTAAAACTTCTTCAGTTTTGACGATGGTTTCGTACACTAAGGACTTCATGCAGCCCCGGATAAGAAATTCGATAGGGTTCGGGTGAATTACACTACAAATCATAATTTATTAATTATCTGACAACTTGCAGACTTTTCTTTAGAAGCAAATCTCTACAACACCGTTCATTTCAGCTTCATAAAAGGTACTTTTTAATTAAAAATGAACGGAGAATTTAAAAAAGTAAAAAAAATATTTTTTCCAGTGGCGTCAAATATAGGGGGATAATAGTTACCACTAACCCCGATAGCGTGCCACTGGTTAAATTTTTCAAAAGTTACTTTATGTCAAAATATTACTTTCCTAAAGAACATATTGATACGCGTGTGAAGTTAGCACCCCGACAAAGAGTTGCAATAGTTCTGATTAAAGTTCCAGATTTCTTTTAAAGAGTTTAGTAGTGGTACTTTATAAAAAATAAAAAGAGTTCCGCCCATTAACGGTTCCAAATTTTAATTTGAAAAATGGGGTGCTAACTTCACAACGAGAATTGAGATCCATTAGGTCTAACTAGCTAAATTACTATATTTGGCAAAGTGCTCGAGTTCCTGATATGAAAAAAAATTCTTTTTAAAGTTAAAAAAATGTAAAAATTTGTTAAAAATTCAATTTTGACATGCATTAGTTCCAATCAACTTTTGATGCTCTTTTATTCATTTCTAAGAGTTCTAGTTAATTTAAAAAAATTATAATCAAAAATGAAATAGTTACAGCCCTTTTACTTAAAAAAAGAAAATATAACAATAAATATTTTAAAGTGTTCTAATAGTTTTCGCAGCAGATTTGGATAGAGTTCTGAAAGAAATTCTAATGATAGAAAGCGATCCGATTAACATTTATAGAATTATTCGGCAAAAAATTGCATACCTTAAACTTTGTAAGTATCGACGATACATGCCTTTCCAGAGAGTTTCGATGTTAAAATTAATTATATAATATTTTTAAAAATGAATTTATCCTCAAAATGGGCTGTTTTTTACTAATTGTTAAAAAAATTATCTAATCAATTTTATCATCGGAACTCTTTGGGAAGCCATTGTGTGTGCTCAGAACTATACGAGAAATGTTTTAGAATAATCAGGACTCTTGAAAATCGACTAGCGTCCCATCTATCGATCCACAATATTTTGAAGGGTTCCAATGGTTCCCACAGTAGATTTGGATAGTACTGAGAAAGTTTTAAAAGAAATTCTAATGACTGAAAGCAACCCGATCAATAATTAATGTTACACAAAAAAAATTGAATTTAGCACCAAAGTTAAAAAAGTTTTGAGCTGTTTCAGTGTAAATAATTTTTCAATTATTAAGTATCACGAAAATAGGCAACATTGTAACAACAAAAACAAAATCAATGCCAAACAGACGTTTAAAATTTCATGTCAGGCAGAGGTTAATGGAAATCTAGATGCCAACTTAAATAATTAAAATAAATGAATTAATTTTTTGCGAAAGCGGAAGTAGAAGTTTTTCTGTTGTCAAAATCCTGACAGAAGTGGAACATTTTCTCCCTAGGGACCAAATATGTCACTTTATCTCCCTAAGAAGTTTATTTTATATGTTGTGACAGTTTGAAATATTGACTACAAATAAAAACACAAGAACTACAGCACTAACCTATTTATTTGCGTTTACAGTAAATGATACAGGCCCACAATTATTGAAATTATTCTCATTTTTTTAAAAACAATTTTCTGCAAAAAATAGTATATATGTACATCTCGGGAGGGAATGATATTTTTCCCTCGATGTTTTGTAGCCCTTGGGATTCGCCCTCGTGCTGCAAACTGCATCTCAGGAAGAATCATGTATTCCTCTCCCTCTATACATAATATACTATATTTTTTTAGGATAACTATGCAATCTCTTTTTTATACGTTTATAACCAAACAGACAACATTATAAACAAAACAATAATATGTGTCAGAATGACGTTTAAAACTTCAAGTCAGATAGAGATTAATAGACATAAATACATGTTAACTTGAAAAAGAATTCTAAAGTCGCCCACTTCTATATCACTAATATAGTTTAACCATTTTCGCTCATATTTAATTAATTTCTAGACTTACCTTGCGTTATATTAAGAAACTCTATAAAGAAAAGCTATGTAAAATTAAATTTTCTTTAAAAAATATGTCTACACTTTTTCTTATAAAATTAATCGTTATTCAGATATTGAAAAAAATTTAACTAACACTTAAATTCTACCTTAGGAATTTTTTTGCCGCTAAATTACGCGTGGTATCAAAAAATTGCATAAACATAATTAATCGATATGTTTAAGGTTTATATTTGGGTATATTTTATATCTTTGAAATATGCAGCTGTTATTAGAAATATTAAAAAAAGAACAAAAACTGACCGTAATAACCCCCCACCGCCGCTGGATTTCTTCCAAAATGTAATCGGCTCAAAGCCAAATGAAAACAAGCTTATATACAAAATTTTATTACGTAAGTATTTTCATTCTGGGGTTTGCATGGGTAGGGACTAACATACATTCATACAGGCACACACAGGCATCCAGACATCATGACTCTTGGCGAAACTTGGCCAAAAGTTGTAAAATGAGCTAATAAGTCGATTTAGCGATAGTGAAAAAAAATCTATTGCATAGCCTTCTATACCTACGAGTACATATGTATAATATAGGTTGGAAGGTAAAAATTAGAATTAAAATGATTTCATTTCTTTTAATTTTCTGTTAGCATGTCTATTGATCTCTGTTTGACATGAAGTTTTAAACGTCTGTTTGACATAGATTGTTTTTGTTTTTACAATAGATTGCATAATTATCCTAAGAAAACGTTATTAAAGTTATTTCATTTCTTTTAATTTCTATTTTGTAGGTTGGAAGGTCATATGGAGTTCCACACCAGATATTTTCATAAAATATATATTTAATAATTGAAAAATTATTTACACTGAAACAGCTCAAAACTTTTATTAAAGAAAATTTTTTAATGATTCTAAGTTTTTAACTTTGATGATAAATCCAATTTTTTTGTGTAACAGATTAATTATTGATCGGATTGCTTTCAGTCATTAGAAGTTCTTTTATAACTTTCTGAGTACTATCCAAATCTTCTGTGGAACTATCGAAACCCTTCAAAATATTATTCATCGATGCTTTGAAAAAATAGATGAGACGCTGGTCGATTTCCAAGAATTCTGATTATTCTAAAACAATGCTCGTATAGTTCTGAGCAAACACAATGCCTTTCCAAAGAGTTTCGATGACAAAAATTAAGTAGATAATTTTTTTAACAATTAGTAAAAAAATTGCCCACTTTTCGGACAAATTCATTTTTAAAAAAATTATATAATTAATTTTAACATCGAAACTCTTTGAAAAGGCATTGTGAATGTCGAGAACTACACGAGAACTATTTTGGAACTATTGGAACTCTTCAAAATATTTATCGTCGATACTTAAAATATAAGCTATGCAATTTTTTAAAGTCGAATAATTCTATAAATGTTAATCAGATCGCTTTCGATCATTAGAATTTCTATCAGAACTTTTCGAATACTACCAAAATCTGCTGCGAAAACTATTATAACTCTTTAAATTATTTTTTGTTAACATTTTCTTTTTTTAAGTGAAAGGGCTGTAACTATTTCATTTTTGATTATAATTTTTTTAAATTAGCGAGAACTCTTCGGAATGAATAAAAGAACACCGAAAGTTGATTGGAACTATGGCATGTCAAAATTGAATTTTCCTAAAGTTTAAATTTTTCAAAAAATTTTTTTTCATATCGGGAACTCTAGAACTTTGCAATATATAGTAATTTAGCTAGTCAGAATTACTGGATCTCGATTTTCGATGTGAAGTGAGCATCCCATTTTTCAAATTAAAATTTGGAACCGTTAATGAGCGGAACTCTTTTTATTTTTTATAAAGTACCACTACTAAACTCTTTAAAGAAAGCTGGAACTTTAATCAGAACTATTGCAACTCTTCACCAACTTTGAAAAAAATATTCAAAGGCGTTTTTGATTTATGGCAAATTTTTTATTTTGATTTCAAAATTTCAACACCCTGTATCTCAGCAACTAAGTCCTTTAAGTATTCAGGTACCTATATCAAAATTTATCATTTAACCCTTTCAGGTACATAAGAAAACGGCTTGGTAAAAACTTGGTATTTTGGTGTTTTCTGACCAATATATACCCAAATAAAACGAATATGAACACAGATTTTCAAAAAAATATCGGGAAAGCTGTTTTCCGAGCGGGGACATATTTGTCCCTATGTACCTTAAAGGTAGCAAATTAACACTCATATTCGTATATTGTCAGTTAGCGTGTTTTACATGTTTTTCCCTTCAGAGTGCTAAAAAATAATTAAATTAATAAGCAAGTGGAGTCTTTTTTATAAATTTTTAATAAGTGAATCTAATTTATAAGCAAATAAGTAAAAAAAGAGCGGTAAAACAAAAAAAAATTAAACAAAAAGTACAAATAACACTCAGGATCATGATTCATGACAATCGGATCACAAACTGAATGCTCTGACCAGCTGAGATTTGTACCTATGTAGGCCTCTTTAGGCTGAATGGTATGAAACAAAGCAGTTTCTGTTTGATGTAAAGCAAAGATGGACATTACATTGTTGGCATTTGTTGTTTGTTCTGTTCTCTATCTTATTCTGAGCACATTGGACACATCTTTTTCGTTCTGCTTTGACCATAGTGTGAGTTGGCGGAGTGGGTTTTGTTGAAATTTTTCTTCTTCTCTGAGTTGTTATTACTGTGGCTGAGGCACGTTTTCGAGAAGAATAGTTCCTAATTAAAGCTCTTGCCACATTTTGTCTGAATTCTAAACTTCATGATCTGTTTCTTCATATAGCTGACTGTAAACAATGTACGCGTTATTCATGCTAATGTCCAGGAGATCAAGCACGTATCTGAGATAATATTTTATTCTTGCTTTACGGTCAACTTAATAAACCACTTTTTTTTGGTCCATCAAATCGACTTCACCCATGAAATGATTATATTGGGACACCATATCTGGGAAAGTTACAGTGATTCTTTCAGAAGATCCAGCTTGACGGCGGGTGACAAGAAATTGCTCAATAAGTAGACTGGTTTATTGTCCATTCATTTGACAAATGCGATGCCATCAGCTTTGCTTTGAAAATATCCCCGCGTTTCATGTTTACATCAGTTATTATTTCTTTCGGCATGTGTTTCCTATTTGCTCGAACTGTACCACAGGCCTTAATATTAGCAATGTGTAGTTGTTTCTGCAGCGAAGGAGAGTTGAAAAAATTATCAAAATAAAGTTCAACACCAATGCCTGATACAGATCTGGATAATTGCAATACTACGGATTCACGTAGCCCTGTCTCTGGTCCAGATAATTTTTTTTCAGTATATAGATCAGCTTCAAAAAGGTAACCTGTTTTTGAAGCACAGCGACACCACATTTTGAATCCCCATTTTATTGGTTTTTGCTTAACATATTGTTTCATTATGTTATGGCCTTTAAATTTTACCATATGCTCATCAATAGACTGCTGCTTTGTGGAGGATAGAGCTTTTTGAAATCTATCATTTAGAAAGTTCAATACAGGTCTTATTTTGTATGCTCGATCAAATCCAGTACTAGTAGGAGCTGGCTGGCCCTCATTATTGCCAAAATGTAAATGTTTCCTTTTTTCCTCAACTCTTGGAAGGGGCATTACTGAAGCAATGTATCTAACACCCATGTCTGGCTCGCTAGACCAGTAAGCTCTTAGTGATGGTAGAACATGGTAGCTCATTACATAATTCATGCCGAAAAATGCTCTCAACTCTTCTAAATTCGATGAAAATGTAATACCACATTGTTCAGCGTATCTAATACTCTCAGGCAATATAATCGTAGTTATTAGATCATCGAAACCACAAACAGCTTGAAATACTTCAAGTGGGGTTGGGAGCTCAGAACTATTTTCAAAAACCAATACCTTACCGTGTTTAAATGTGAGATCATCATGGAAAATGTTTGGGCTGTGTATATTTTTTTTTCCATCTAAAAATATTGTTAGGTATTCTACGGTTATTTGTACTTGCTGGTCCGGCAGTTGTAATTGCAACCGAATCATGACTTGGCTGTGAAGTGCTTGGTTGACTTAGTTCAGGTAAGACAGTTACATTTGCCGGTTGGTGAGGCTCAATCACAGTTGTTTCAACATCAGCCTCAACATCTGCAGTTAGAAACTCAATATCTTCTTGATCCAGAAGCAAATCGTCTTCATAATCACTATCGTCTGCTGTGAGAAGTTATAACAGTTCGTCTTCCTTTAATGCAAATTCTCTTACTGAACGAGGCATAATTCTGAAAAGAGAGAGAAAAAGAGGTGTTTTCATTGAGATTCAAACGAGAAAAGTAAAATCATATGTCAATTCTTCCATTTAAAAACTAGGAATGAAAAGTTACCATTGAGATACATTGGGACACCAGTGTCCCGCTCAGTTTTTGATGGTTTCGGGACTTTCATATAAAAAAAATCAAGACGTCGATATTATTTATAGAAAATAAACTTACCAGTCAGTACAATATTTTCAAAATATTACAAAAATCAATTATACTTTAAAAATTATAATCAACTGAAAATCACCGATCAGACAGCATGGACTCGATGTTACTTCTAAAGCTATTACAGACTAACTGAAATCAGAATTGAGAAAATGAACTACCAAAACAAAAGACAAATATATGAGTACTCATTAAATAACAATCAAAACAAATCATTTTAGGTAATTGACAAAGATATCAGCTGATAAAGTTGTGGGACAAATATGTCCCTTGTACCTCAAGGGGTTAACGAGAGCTCTCTGAGGGTAGAGCGTTGACGGCCGAATATAGCAACGCCCTGTATAATCAGTGTGTTCAATGCATTATTTATTTGTAATTTGGTTATAGGAATAAACATTTCTTGATAATTTCAGCAGTTGTAATATATAGTTTCTCGTAAGCTGAGTGTTTCGCAAACTATTAGACTTATCTTAATATAAATATAATTTTAATCTGAAATATAATTTTACATTTGTGTATCCACTTAATAACGCTTTGCTACAAAGACAAACTTCTACTTCAAAAATTGTGTATAAATAACATTTTTTATTACAAAATTTAACTAAAAATATGTATGTTACATGTGATTCTAATGGATCGAATTCTGTATTGAAAAACTTGTGTATTCATAGGTAGATAAACTGGTGATTTATTTGAAGGTTTGATTTATCTAACTTGTATATTTATATCGGCAAACCGTACTAAAACACATATTCACTGTAATTAAGAAAACGTTAATGAGAGGTATTTAATGGTCATTTTTAAAAATGTCAAAAAATCCCACATGTATATAGCTAATGGTAACTTAAGTGATTCAAGGAATTATATCTTGAAGGTAATAAAATATAACAACGTTGTTAAATTTAAGTATAACAATATTTATTATATTCATTTTTAAGGCAATACAGTGTTGCCATAAGCATTAAAAATGAACAGTAAAATAAAATATAACAAAGAGCACAGGAGAAAAATGGGATGACATCACACGGTAGAGCTTCAACATCCCCCCTTAACGTGTGACCTCATGAGAAATTACAAAAAATAAAAAATTATTACAAATTTACATGTTTCATTGCTTAACTTATCGTTATAATGAATTACGTATTAAAAAATTTTTCCATACATATGTTGTGCTTTGGGCTGTGCAAGCCTTTTGTTAATATATCTGCCACTATCTCATCAGTGGGAATATACTTTAAACATATTTCCCCATCTTTTACTAATTCTTTTAAATATTGAACTCTAAATGCTTTGTTCTCTTATGAAAAGACGGATTGTATGCTAACCTCGAACACTTTGATTATAACCATACAGTTTTGATAGAAGCATAAATTTCAGTTAACGCATTTTTGAGTAATATACTTTCTTTTGCACACGCCGACAAACTATTATACTCAGCGTATGCAGTCGAAAGACTAATTGATCTTTGCTTTTTAGCCTCCCAGGTAATAGGCCCTCCACTAAATTTAAAAACGAACCCCGAATAAGATCTTTTATCGTTAATGTTGTTCGTCCAATCGGCATCGACAAAAGCGTGTCCGTAATTATTTTCAGTTTTTGTGTAAGTTAAATTTATACCAACCAAGAGTACCTTCGAGATAACGTAAAATTCGTTTAACGCGTTTGAAATGTTCTTTTCCATAACAATTATTATATTGACTTAAAAAAAACCGCGGACGTTATATCTGGTCGCGTATTAACTGCCAAAAACAACAGAGAACATATTAATCCTTGATAAGGAAGAACATTTTCAACCTTATCCATTTTTACTAGTTTTAGATTTGTTTCAATGGGAGACAAAGCATTTTTAGCATCATTCATTTTAAATTTATTGATTCATAATATAATCTCTTTGATTGACTGAAATTTTATTATCAGATTATGTTATGTTTAAACCTAAAAATGTTTTGACTTGTCCCAAATTTTTTATCTTGAATTTATAATTTAGTTAATGTTTCAAGCCATAAATAGCCTTTCTCAACAAACTTTATTTTTATTTTCTGGCAATATGAAGCCTTCCGGTTGTGTTTAGCAAATCTGTGGGAACATCTAGATGGTCCATGGTGAGACCCATATCTATGGCCATGGCCAACAGAAGTTTGATTGTGGTATACCTAATAACAGGGGAATAGGTTTCCTCGTAATCTATATCAGGAATTTGCGAGAAGCCTTTTGCTACTAATCTAGCTTTACAAAGTTTTGAATTAATTACATCTTTTTCAGTGAGTACCCACTTGCATTGAACAATATTTTTAACAACCGGCTTATCAACTAAACACCAGACTGCTTCACTTACTGACACTGCACGTTTTCTTCAGTCGCTGCTTTGTACAGGGTGTCCCAACGATAGAGTAAAGTAAGTTTATGCTTAACTAGAATTATTTGTGTAAATATTGTATGGACCATGGGGTAGAGGTAAGAAGTGCGCATTTTTTTAAAATATTGGAAGTTATACAGGGTGTGCCAGAAAAACAGGACGTGAAAAAGTATGATTTTTTTAAATAGAACACCCCGTATTTGATTTTAGTTTTTAATTCTACGTGTCCATACAAACATATTTTGTCATACAAAATATTGGCTGAAAGTTTTTAGTTCTTGAGATATTCGCGTTTAAAGATTTTTATGGTCATTTTCGTGGGGTTGATGAATGGGCAATTGTTCCGTTATTTCACAATAAAAAAAATTGATATTTCGTGTGAAAAATGAGTGATATTATACTAACGTTTAGACCGAGTAGTATTTCTAATTTTCTCAACAGGGTGTTTGTTATAACCATTCAAATTTGAAAATTCTCAAATTAAAAAAATCAGTTTTTTAATTGCACACCCTATATATTTTATTTCATTTTATTCGGGATTAAAAATCTATCATTTTTGTCAAATATATCCTATATCTATCTTTGATAGTTTTCGAGGAATTTCGATTTTCTCACTAGCTACGTTACATACGATACTATAACATTATTGTGGATCGTGGTAGCCATGGAAAACAATTGCGGACGAAATAAAACAAACCTCCTAAGCGAGAATATTAACAGTTTTTATTAATGAGAAACAGTAATTCAATAATTATTCAACATTGCGTCTTAGTAAATGCTCAAATAGACGGCCTTCTTGCTGAATACACATATTGAGCCTTTTATCATGTTCTGTCTCACTTCGGATAACATAAGAGGGTCACTGTGCGACAAGCTTCGCGAATTCTATTTTCATGTCCTCCCTTGTTGTAGGTTTAATAATATACACCCGATCTTTTATGTATCCCCATAGGAAAAATCCAGTGGAGTTAAATCGCATGACCTGGGTGGGCATAATATAAAGCCATTACGTCCTATCCATTTCTCCGGGTATTGCTGGTTCAAGAATTCCCTTACGTCCCGATAAAAATGTGGAGGTGCACCATCCTGTTGCAACCACATATTTCGTTGTCCTTCTAAATTGATATCCTCAAGTAACACAGGCAATTCTTCACGTAAGAAATGCAAATAGCTGCGGCCCGTTAATGTATCATCAAAAAAATAGGGATCGATAATTTGGTCATTAAGTATACCACACCACACATTTAGTGACCAATAATTTTGGTTTTGAACTTCTCATAGCCAAAATGGATTATCAATGGCGTAATAGTGCATATTATGCCGATTTACAGCCCCATTACTTTTAAACGTCGCCTCATCGGAAAACATTATGGAGCACAAAAAGTTGTTATTTAATTGCAGCCGTTGATTAATGATATTGCAGAATTCAATTCGTCTTGCAAAATCCTCTTCTCGCAATTCTTGATGAAGATCAATGTGATAGGGATGGTACTTATACTTCAGCGTTGTTCGATTCACGTCGCTAATGTTCTAGAACTCACTTGGGGATTTTCTTGAATATTTAATAATATTTCAAGTTCTTTTTCTTCATTAGCTGCCCTTTTATTAACAACTTTACGTTTGAAGTATTTAACACTACCGCTAGAATCAAATCTATCCATCAAATTTTCCAAGCCAACAGTAGTAGGTATTCGACGTTCAGGATATTTCATTTTGTAGATTCGTTGTGCCAATAAAGGGTTTTTTTCAGCCTCGCCCAACACGTATATCATATCAATTAATTCATTTGTCGAATAATCCATAATTGATACAAGAATTGATAACAAGTTAAATGCGAAAACGACAAATTTAATATGTGTTTATTTTGACAAGTAGGAAACCTTTGTATCTTAGTAACGCAATTATTATTTTCCATGGCTACCAAGATCCATGCAATGCAATGTTATCGAAAATAAAGTAGCTAGTGTGAAAAATCGAAATTACTCGAAAACTATCAAAGATAGATATAGGATATATTTGACAAAAATGATAGATTTTTAATCCCGAATAAAATGAAATAAAAATATATAGGGTGTGCAATTAAAAAACTGATTTTTTTAATTTGAGAATTTTCAAATTTGAATGGTTATAACAAACACCCTGTTGAGAAAATTAGAAATACTACTCGGTCTAAACGTTAGTATAATATCACTCATTTTTCACACGAAATATCAATTTTTTTATTGTGAAATAACGGAACAATTGCCCATTCATCAACCCCACGAAAATGACCATAATAATCTTTAAACGCGAATATCTCAAGAACTAAAACTTTCAGCCAATCTTTTGTATGACAAAATATGTTTGTATGGACACGTAGAATTAAAACTAAAATCAAATACGGGGTGTTCTATTTAAAAAAATCATACTTTTTCACGTCCTGTTTTTCTGGCACACCCTGTATAACTTCCAATATTTTAAAAAAATGCGCACTTCTTACCTCTACCCCATGGTCCATACAATATTTACACAAATAATTCTAGTTAAGCATAAACTTACTTTACTCTATCGTTGGGACACCCTGTACAGTAGAAAATCTTGTAGATTTTTATTAGGGACCCTTTTCCTCTTTGGATATCTACGATCAGAATTTTCTTCTTCTGCTTCAGAAATAT
The DNA here is from genome assembly GCA_036346205.1 of Vesta saturnalis. Taxonomy (NCBI): domain Eukaryota; kingdom Metazoa; phylum Arthropoda; class Insecta; order Coleoptera; family Lampyridae; genus Vesta; species Vesta saturnalis. The sequence goes on from JARFJB010001995.1 coordinate 29,099, forward strand.
TACAATCATCATGTTCTTCTGACAACTCATCATCAGAGCTTTTTTCAACTTCTTCCTTCTTTTCTACCAAAATATTTAAAAGGGTTTTGTTTTCAGACAGTTTTTCTTCTCCTAGGTTTTTAAAGAATTTATTTTCTAAAAATATTACATCTCGAGCTCTTATCAGTATAGAGATCTTCATAATCTAGAAGTCTATGCCCTTTACTTTCTTCGCAGTATCCGAGAAAAATACATAACTTGCTTATATGATCTAATTTCCTTCTACTTTCTTTAGGTATTCTAACGTATTCTGGACAACCAAAGACTCGTAAATGATCTAAATCAGTGGTTTCTAAACTTATTTGACCTACCGCCCCCTTTTCAGAAAAAATATTACTCGGGGCCCCCTGGAAATATATATTCTACCTTTTTCGTAAATATAGTAAAGAAAGGTGTAAATTAGAAACATTGAAGTTTGAAATAAATTATGGAACTATTTATTGAACTCAGAATAGAAAGGTAATGCAAAAAAAGTTAAACATTCGAAATCATCTTAATGAGAAGGATGAACCTGGTGTGCTTTAGTAATCCTCGGCTCTATTTTCGTCAGCAGTAATCTTAAATCACCGCGATTGACTATTTGCAACTAGGTTTCTTTTTTTTTTGTTAATAAATTTGTTACCGCACTGAATCCACGTTCCACTAAATATGATGAAGGAAAAATCAATTAAGAACTTTTGACTTACATCCCATATTCCAGGATAACCCGTAGAGATCTCCTTTTACAGCCAGAATTGTTAGTAGTCGCTTTTGAATTTAAATTTCAATTCATCATTTGTAGTTTTATATCAGTTCTTCTTGTAACTGTGGAGATTCTTCTGTATTTGCACTTCAAAAAGGATCCAAAACCCAATCAGGTATGTTAATATACCAAGATCATTTACGAGTCTTTGGTTGTCCAGAATACGTTAGAATACCTAAAGAAAGTAGAAGGAAATTAGATCATATAAGCAAGTTATGTATTTTTCTCGGATACCAAATCGTTGATTAAAATCTGAATGGAGAGCATCCAAGTTCTCACAATAAGAAAGTATGTCTTCATTTTTTTTTCTGTTCCTGATAAATTTGGGAACTGGCTGAATTCCCCTCGTCCAAAATTTCGTCTGTACAGAAGAAGTTTTGTCACAAATGCAGAAATAACAGATTTTGTTTTTATTAAATTCAGTTCATCACCCTGAAGCTAAAGATTGCTTTCATTAAATTTTTGAAACAAGTCGGTCAAGTAAACGATGTCACTTTTTCATTGAATTAAATTTGATCGTAAAGCATCATTTTTATCTTTCAAGAAATCCAGCACCAAGTTAAACAGCATATAAAACCTATCTAAACAGGTACCCTTTGACAACCAACGAACTCATGCATCAAGCAGCAAATCCTGAATCGCTGCAGCGCTCACCAGGAGGCGGTAGCGCCCACTTTGGGAATCACTGATGTCAATTAACCCTTCTCCAGTCCACAGCTCTTCCGGTGTTTTGCTCGGTATCTTTTTACTAAGGAATCTGTTAATTTAATATACTGCTGTATTTACTGCTTCAGCCCACATTCTTTCGTCGCAATCAGCATCAGCCATGGTACACCTCATTTTTTCTGAGATAGTAGGATTGTATCTTTCTGCAACACCATTTTGACTTGGCGTATATGGAATAGTAAGTTCATGCTTAATCCCAGAATCTCTAAAAATATTTTTCAGCTAGGAACAATGTACCCCCCCCCCCTCCATTATCTGTACGAACTCTCTTTATTTTTAAGTTATTTTGAGTTTTAAAATCTTTAAATTCCCCAGCTACATCACTTTTCTTTCCAATAAGTTTAATAAAAACTTTTCTTGAAAAATCATCGATAATAGTTAAGATAAAACGCTTACCAGAATATCAAGGTTGTTGACCACACTAAATACTCACTAGAGCATCCAGCCTCTAAAGGCAATTTGTGCCAAGGCATAACTCAGTGGTGTGGGCGGGGTTCTTACTTAAAGATCGTAAAAGGCACTCGTAGCAACTCCGAAAACCGTCAAAATCGGTAGATAAAGTCAAAAAGACGCCACCTGTTAAAAACATTTATAGCGGGAACACGTGATGAACTGATGTTATATTGGTCTAACAGGAAACCAAAACGTTCATTCAAAAATCTACTACTTCTACAAAGTCTACTCCAAAAATATTAACGCCAGGTTCACCTAAACTTCAATAAAATCTTAAGCTTTAAATATAAAAGCTGCAAAATGCGAAATAAAACACAAAACTTATGAAATATTTCGATAAACCTACGTCAAAAATTATTAGCTTAACTAACCCAAAAATAACTGATCGAACGGTAATCTAATTCTACAAATTAACACGAAAAATGCGTCACCACAAAATTAAATGATGATGATGAAATCCTAAAATTTATTAAATGTCGATATCGGGAAGTAATACCTAAATTCGTCGAAAAATACAGCTCGTCTTCAAACAATTAACAAACTGCTTACCTTTTGGCAAATCAGGCATCAGCAAAGATGTCTACAATCGGTAGGTCGATACCTATAACAATGCTTCAAAAGAGGGCGACTTATCGCACTACCCTCGTATGCATAAAGATACAAACAGCTGTTTGGGTCAGTACTTCATAAATTTACGTTACGTTATGATTTAAAATCTCTTAATAAATCTGCGCTTCAATATAATTATTCTTCAGGAAAATCACTAACCCGGTATAAAATATGCTCAAATTTAAAAAAAACAAACAAAATATTGCATTGAACCTTTAAAAGTTACGTTAAAATTTCAATAATCAATGATATCTTTCAAATGTAATTACTGTACTTAGAATAAACATAACAACTTTATGTTAATTTCATGATATAAATAAAAACAATCCGCAAAAAAAACACAAATTGCGAAACAGCAGGTCCATAGAACAAGGCTAAACACGAAAACCACTTCTATATCCAAGTATGTCACTATGACACGATATATAACCAAAAGAATAACTTATGATGTAGTGAGCCAATATATTACCCTTTTATTGGAAACGGAAATTATTTTCTCCACGATAACTCGATACAACCCCAAGTCTGCGCAACTCCTTCCAACCACTACTTAACTACCCCTTTTGTGGATATTGCGCTCACCGCAAACAAACAACAGGTGAGCCTATCCCTGCGTTCTGGTATAGACTGACCATAATTATTCATTATCCTCCACATTTTCAACCACCTCCACTCTAAGTTGTCCAAAAAAACTTAAATATACCTCTCCGCGCATACACAAAGTATTAACTCGAAGATCAACGGAAGGATTGCCTTATCAGCAAGCCTGTTTCTACTCGAGTAGATATACTATACAGATCCTGTCCCACTTATGTCACTAGATTTGTCACCAGATTTGGAAAAAGTCACCAGAAAAGTAACTAGATTTTAAGGTTGGTAACATTGCCTACTTCAAGGTCGCCGCTTCAAGGTCACGTGGCAGGAAATTTTCAAGGTTGGTAACACTGTCGAGTCTCTTCAAGGTCCCCGCCTCAAGGTCGCTCTCATTACCAAGGTTAAGTTCTTAACGTACACACACCCCGCTTCAAGGTCAATGGTTTTTCAAAATCAAGGTCGCTCACATTGCATATTCTTCAAGGTCACTCGTTCCTTGCATCGAAGTATATTCCTGAAGGTTATTGAAGTAACTAGAATGCCCCACCCTATCCATCTAGGGAAACAATGTTAAGGAATCAAGTCAAATTTTAGCATTCCTTCGAGGTTAAATTCTTGGAAATAGCAATTAAGCGTTCCAGTTGCTCAATTCTAACAATAGAATCAGTTCATGGAAACAAGAAGAATGATGGGGTTGTTGTCTATGCTAATATCAAGGTTCTTGTATTGACTAAATTGTTGTTTGTAATGATAAAAAGATTATGCTTACGTGTGCTCATACTACTGTCCTAACCGCCAGGATGAGGTTGTTTCCCCAAGAACCGGATCTGCTTGTCAAAGACAGATAACGGTTTTCCAAAACAGGGGAGCCGTCACCCAACACAGGTAACCATTTCCCCCTAGAAAACAACTCAAATAGCTCATTCATTGTAGGTGAGGCTAAATTGAACTAGGCTGTCCAAGATCAAAATCATTTCTTAGAAATCCATTTATCTTAGAACTCTATACATATAATCAGCTCGTGGTTAAAGTTTATTGCCCCGAAGGGCGTCATATTCTTAAAAATCTAAAACATATAACCAGCTCGTGGAAATATGAAGGTTGTACCCTAGTACAATTCTTAGAAATCTGAAAGTAGTTCAAGGTACTGATAGGACTAGTGTTTATATTACAGAAAAATCTGTATAATCCGCTTAAATCACCTACTTTAGGGGGTATTTTTTACATTAAGGGGTAGCTTTTCCAATAGTCGTAGGTACAGGAATAAGTCGACGGGGGTTATCAACCAGGGGTGGTTTTTGACAAGTTCTAGCCCGTTTTCGAGAAAAATGACGTTGTGTGTTTAAAAAAGCTGAATGGCAAATTCTGCGCCGCTTTTGAGAGGAAGAATGACTTTTTGTGTTTGAAAAAAGCTGGAGTGTTATATAATGAAAACAAAAATGATGCAATGTATGTGTAAAAAATAGTGTAGTAAAGTGAAAGCATGAAAGGTTGAGAAGTATGGTGAACGTATAGTGTTAGAAACGGAGGAGTTTAAATGTGCATTACCTCAGCGCTTTTACGAGTATTTCAAAGAAGAAGATCGAATTTAAAACGCTGCTAAATACAAAGGAGGTGTTCATGAGTAGTTTGGGTGCAGTCAGAAAAACAACAAACATGCTAGTGTCCCCAACCATATGTAAACATGCTTTAACTAGAATCATTTTACAAAGAGTGTGTTTATTGCTGACAAATGTTACAAAACTTCTGTAGTACTAGTTTCTCGATAGTATTCTATCGTCGTGCAGTCAACCCATCAAGGTTAAACGGTTCTTTATTGACTCTGCATATCTATGTTCGGGCGCGGAAACTTTTTGGCAAACGTCTAGCCATTAGTACAAAATACTACCGTCCTAGGATTTTATCCGATATCAACCTCCTGTCTCCAGATGGGAAGGTAATACATATTATGTACTAAAATACCTCTTCAGAATTACTGGGTTAGGACTCGTAGGACAAAAAAAACGGTTTTATGAGCAACGTTTCATTTAATGACTTAAACTTCTTCAGTCTACAAAGAAACTAGATTGTTGACATAAAATTGTGGCGTGATAAAATAATGAGCCACCTACCTCAGAAAAACCCAATAAGTGATAATACCACAACGGTAGTACACGTCATAATTATTCTATTATGGGGTTGGTAAATCAATCTGTAACATTACACTATTAAAACCAAATCCACAATACATCACGTTAAAATTTACCTATTAGTTATATTATATAATTCACAAATTAAAAAATTTTTTAGAACGCAGCAAATTAGCTAGTTCGCTAATTAACTTATCACAATGATAACATGTTATTAAATATTCATGTACGCATGCTAGAACTGATTTTCTATACAGAATTTTTACAACACAATAATTTATACGTTAGTTTCTATAATAGTACATAACAAGGCCGAAATAAATCTAATCATACACACACACATTTATCTATATGGCTCAATTAATCTAAAGAAGATTTAGCGTACGTAGCATTAAGCAATTATAATGGCAATCCAATAACAACAGTAGACTTAGTGTTTTTTTCCCTCTTCCTTTTTTTGTATTCAATTAAGTGTTTATAAATGTTACTTGGATTATTAACGTCTGTCCTGAAATTGATACTTTTTTCATTAGATTGAATATGTAACATTTCCGAGATGAGCCTCTTAGAAAAATTATCTTCTCTATCCAATATATTCACATTATCAAAGTCAAATTGATGAAGGTTAACGCTAGCATGTGTAGTTAGCGCCGTTTTGTTACTTTTGCTAATTAGGTTGTATGTTATCATTGTGATAAGTTAATTAGTGAACTAGCTAATTTGCTGCGTTCTAAAAAATTTTTTAATTTGTGAATTATATAATATAACTAATAGGTAAATTTTAACGTATGTATTGTAGATTTGGTTTTAATAGTGTAATGTTACAGATTGAGTTACCAACCATAACAGAATAATTATGACGTGTACTACCGTTGTGGTATTATCATTTATTGGGTTTTTCTGAGGCATGGTAATTATTTTATCACGCCACAATTTTATGTCAATCTAGTTTCTTTGTAGCCTGAAAAGTTTAAGTAATTAAATGAAACGTTGCTCATAAAACCGTTTTTTTTTGTCCTACGAGTCCTAACCCAGTAATTCTGAAGAGGTATTTTAATTAATTAAGGGCTGTCAATATTAAACATAGTATATTATGTACTGTAAGCTGTCGAAACACTGAACTAGGAAATATGATTTGATAGGAATTAGTTCTAGGAAATCTTATGTAAGGATTTTTCAGGATGTGTACCTTTTTTATCTGAAAAATATCAAGGTTTCGTATGAATTTAGTACATTGGAGGGATTAAAAGGTTGTATTGTCTCCCATAAGGAAAGAGAACCCCTTTCCCAAGCTGACGTACTTTGGAACTGGCTTTAAAGAGGCGAAATTGGACTATATACAACGTATAAAAGAAGAGTATACAGATTTATTGGAATAGAACAAGCAATAACGGAGTTAGTAAATTGCGTTGTATATTAGAAAATAAGGACTCGTTATCTTTGGCTAGAAGGGAGAAGGGAGGAACAATATATAGATTTAAATTAGATGTACTAAAACATAAAGAAAGAATTGTGTGTATGTGTGCAATGTTTCCGTTAATTAAATAACATTTATAAAAAATGTAGTTACCTATTTGTTTGTGTAAAAGTGTTGTAAATCTAAATGACCTCTAAATTAACAAAAAATTCGGTTTAGTTACAGATTTGTTGGTTTTTGATATACGTAGATAGATAGACCCTGACAGGATCTAATTTACCTGTAAATGAAGGAAACGCGATTGATTTTCTATCAATAAATAGCGTTTATGCTAACTCTCTAAAAATTATTTTAGTATTGAAGCGTTATAATGAACAAATACGTTACTTTGCTTTGTATAAAGGGAATTGTACGAGATTTAAATTGATTTTTTGCAAAGCATGGTCTTTTCGAACAAATTGCATAATTATCGAGATTTAGCCCAAAACCCTAAATGTGGACGTTTCACACCTCAGATTCATGTTCAGCGACCCGAAAAATATAAATGTGATTAGGACTGTACCTAAAATTTCAGACCTTTTTATTCCTAAATTGGCTAGCCGTGGACTTAAAAGAGCAAACAATGACAGCTATATTAATTGCAGTATAGAATGTATATATTTAAATTTGATGTACTATGCCTAGTGTTTCTGTCAATTAAATAACCTTTATGTAAAATGTAAATCTAAATGATCCCTAAATTAATAAAAAAAATCGTTTTTATATGCCGATCGCTAGACAAAGAAACGTGATTTTTTTTATATCAATAAATGGCATTTATGCATATGTTAACTAAAATTTCTTTTATTAGTGAAGTGTTATAGTCGTTTTTCATTGTTAAAGGTTTGCTTTCATAAAGACGATGTTGGTAATTTTCTTTTAATTAAAGCTTACATCAAGTTTTTTATTTACATTAAAGGAGTACGTATTTTAAGTTTCCCAATGTTATTTTACGAAACATTACAATTCGTTATGTCTATTTTAAATCTATACATTGTATATGATAACTAGCACGTTATCAAATGAATGTCAATTTAAAAATCTTAATTGTTAAGGTACATTTTTTAAAATTACATCACCGTTATGAATGTGAGACTATTGTATTGATTTAAAACAATGAAAATCCATTCTAACGTCTACTAATAATGAAAACCATTATTTAAGGTACATTTTTTAAATTACATCATCTATATGAATGCGAGCCTATTGTAGACCCTTTAAAACAAAGAAAACCTCTATAATGCTTACTAATAATGATATTTATTGATATGAAAACAAGCACATTTCTTTGTCTAGCGATCTGCATTAAAACTAATAAATCGGTAACCTACTTTATGGTGGTAATTTAATAACAAATAGGTAACTGCATTTTTTATAAATGTTATTTAATTAACGGAAACATTACACACATACACACAATTCTTTTTTTTATGTTTTAGTACATCTAATTTAAATCTATACATTGTTCCTCCCTTCTCCCTTCTAGCCAAAAATAACGAGTCCATATTTTCTAATGTACAACGCAATTTATTAAACTCTGTTATTGTTTGTTCTTTTCCAATAAATCTGTATACTCTTCTTTTATACGTTGTATATAGTCCAATGTCGCCTCTTTAAAGCCAGTTCCAAAGTACGTCAGCTTGGGAAAGGGGTTCTATTTCCTTATGAGAGATTAGTTGTTTTAACGAGACCATGCATTGGTTTTAGCTTAAGAATACAGGGGGGGGGGAGTACAACCTTTTAATCCCGCCAATGTACTAAATTCATACGAAACCTTGATGTTTTTCAGATAAAAAAAGGTACACATCCTGAAAAATCCATACATAAGATTTCCTAGAACTAATGCCTATAAAACCATATTTCCTAGTTCGGTGTTTCGACAGCTTAAAGTACGTAATATGTATTACCTTCCCATCTGGAGGAAGAAGGTTGATATCGGATAAAATCCTAGGACGGTGGTATTCTGTACTAATGACTAGACGTTTGTCAAAAAGTTCCCGCGCCTTGACATAAATATGCAGAGTCAATAAAGAACCGTTTAACCATGATGGGTTGACTGTACGAGGATAGAATACTACCTAAAACTAGTACTACAGAAGCTTTTTGAGATTTGTAGCAATAAACACACTCTTTGTAAAATGATTCTAGTTAAAGCATGTTTACATATTGTTGGGCACACTGCTTTGAAATACTCGTAAAAGCGCTGAGGTAATGCACATTTAAACTGCTCCGTTTCTAACACTATACGTTCACCATACTTCTCAACCTTTCATGCTTCTACTTTACTGCACTATTTTTTACATATTCCTCATTACACATTGCTAATACACAGCTTCATCATTTTTGTTTTCATTACATAACACTCCAAATCGAGTTTTACTTGCTTTATTAACGTCTCCAAATCACTTCTTTCGCTCCACACTTACTGCTTTTTCAAACACAAAAAGGCATTCTTCTTCTCAAAAGCGGCGCAGAATTTGCCATTTTAAGTTCAGTTTTTTCTAACACACAACGTCATTTTTCTCGAAAACGGGTTAGAATTTATCAAAAACCACCCCTGAATGATAACCCCCGTCGACTTATTCCAGTATCTATCACTATTGGAAAAGCTACTCCTTAATGTAAAAAATACCCCCTAAAGTAGGTGATTTAAGCGGATTATCCAGCTTTTTCTGTAATATAAAAGCTAGTCCTATCAGTACCTTGACCTACTTTCAGATTTCCAAGAATTGTACTAGGATACAACCTTCATATTTCCACGAACTGGTTCTATGTTTTAGATTTCTAAGAATATGACGGAGCAATAAACTTTAACCCCTCACGAGGTGATTCTATGTTTAGATTTCTAAGATAAATGGATTTCTAAGAAATGATTTTGACCTTGCACAGTTTATTGCAATTTAGCCTCAGCTACGATGAATGAGCTATTTGACTTGTTTTCTGGGGGGAAACGGTTACCTGTGTTGGGTGACGGCTCCCCTGTTTTGGGAAACCGTTATCTGTCTTTGGCAATCGGATCCGGTTTTTGGGGAAACTACCTCATCCTGGCGGTTAGGACAGTAGTATGAGCACACATAAGCATAACCTTTTTATTATTACAAACAACAATTTAGTCAATACAAGAACCTTGATATTAGCATAGACAACAACCCCACCACTCTTTTTGTTTCCATGAACTGATTCTATTGTTAGAAATGAGCAACTGGAACGCTTATTTGCTATTTCCAAGAATTTAACCTCCAAGGAATGCTAAAATTTGCCTTGATTCCTTAACATTGTTTCCCTAGATGGATAGGGTGGGGCCTATCCATAGGAATAGTTTGCATCAGAGGACGTAGATTTACAGGAAATAAAACACTTAGAAGAATATATAATTGCATTTTATTGGAAATATTACAAACTATTGCTTTACATTATTGTAAGTTTTTGTTATGAACGAATAAGTTCAAAGGTAAATATGTAATTAAAAATTATTATTAATTTTATTAAATACATAAATAAAAAAGTTTACCTCGAGTAGGATTTGAACCTACGACCTGTACTTTGCTAGAGTACCGCGCTAACCAACTGCGCCATCAAGGTTCAAGCCCCAATCGATGTAAATTTTGTCTTTATGTATATATTCGTTCATAACAAAAACTTACAATAATTTAATATTAGTCAAGTTGCTTTGGTATGTTTGAATCCTTGCGATATTGCAGGCTCACATTCCATTAATATAAGTAATTTGATTGTAATCTCATTATATTTAGAATTTACATCAGTTCTACATACATAAAGACAAAATTTACATCGATTGGGGCTTGAACCTTGATGGCGCAGTTGGTTAGCGCGGTACTCTAGCAAAGTACAGGTCGTAGGTTCAAATCCTACTCGAGGTAAACGTTGTTTTATTTATGTATTTAATAAAATTAATAATAATTTTTATTGCTTTACATAGTTATTATACAAAAAGTGTAGATTCGTCAAAGCACAATTACAAGTGGTTTGTGTATAAAAGAAACAAGTTGTTTTCATTTTGGGTAAAGCTGGTTGCTCTTCAATTTCTATAACTGACTGTCTCAATATTTTTCGAATATAATCGGCTTTTTCTCGCCCTTTATCGTACACATCATCTGTTACCGATATTAGTTCACGAAGTATATCTGGAAAGAGATGTGTAGAGGTATATCCGGATCCCCATTTGTTGCAGTGATGATTATTGATTAACCAGGTGGCTTGTCGTTGAAATTCCACATCTAAGACGTGCCACGGAAATAGTGGTTTGAACACAAAATGGGCAGCGTGATTTCCATTATATTTTAGGTGTAAATACATGTTTTGCCGTTTTGAATCCCTGTACATCAACTATTACAATCATCGTCTCTGTAGCGTGACCCCGTACCTAACTTTTAATTACTTATGAGTATTCGCAAAACCTATGCACAATTTTCAAAATCGCTTGGAAATAGGACACAATTTCAGAATTTTAAATGCACAAGAACGCATGTATAGTTTAATTAAACCGCAGAATTCCAAGCATAAGTTTACCTTTGACCTCTATTTACAACTTTAACAACTATAACTAATATCTAATTGCTCTTCACAGCACTTTAGGTTTACCATAAAATTATTCATTACGATTGCACTCTCCTTGCACAGATGCATCAATTGCGTTCAAGGTTAAAATACGGATAAGATTGGACACGATCGGGACTTTGAAAATTCTATTTTCAGCTTTCTCAGAATTGTAATATGATGTGACCTTGAAATTTAAAGCAAATGGTGGAGGCATATTCACAACACTTAAAGTCTTTATTTTTTAATTATACAATACATATAATTGTGTTTTGAGACACTTATAATAACATTTGCTAGCAATAATTTTTTTCAGAATCAAGCTACGACCCCCTGCAGGTTGATTTTTAAGAACTATCACTTTGACTCATCCAAATTGCTTGAACAACATAACCTAACTTCAACACAGAAATTCGTATATTGTAGTCCAGAATCTAGCTATGACTTCTTTGGCGTTGACGCTGCTGCCCTTCTAATTTATATTTTTATATTTGACCTTGACTAACTTCAAAGTGCTCCAAACTTCTTTGACCTTGATGCTGCTGCCCTTTGACCTAGACTAACTTCAGAGTGGTGCAGACTTATTTGACCATGATGCTGCTGTCCTTTCACCTTAATTAACTTCAGACTGGTCCAGAATCGGTCTAATGACCTTGAAAATCTCTTTCTAGACACATGACCATGATTCAGCCAATCCTAAGCTTGATCACCAACATGCAGCGTCCAAACAGCTGGGAAACGGCTACCTGTGTTTCGAAACAGCTATATGTTTTGGGACACGGCTATCTGTATTTGGGAAACGGACCCAGTTCTTGGGGAAACCATTGGCCTACCTTTAAACACATGACCTTGACTGGAGCAAATTGCTTGGTGACCTTGAAAACTTGACCTTGAACATTTTCAATCGTGTAAGGTTGGGTAAGATCGGAATACCCCTGCAGATTAACACATGACCTTGACTCAGCCAAGAATTGCTTGCTTGAAAGCCTACCTGTTTCGAAACAGCTATATGTTTTGGGACACGGCTATCTGTATTTGGGAAACGGATCCAGTTCTTGGGGAAACCATTGACCTACTTTTAAACACATGACCTTGACTCGAGCAAATTGCTTAGTGACCTTGAAAACTTGACCTTGAACATTTTCAATCGTGTAAGGTTGGGTAAGATCGGGATACCCCTGCAGATTAACACATGACCTTGACTCAGCCAAGAATTGCTTGAAAGCCTACCTGTGTTTCGAAACAGCTATATGTTTTGGGACACGGCTATCTGTATTTGGGAAACGGATCCAGTTCTTGGGGAAACCATTGACCTACTTTTAAACACATGACCTTGACTCGAGCAAATTGCTTGGTGGCCTTGAAAACTTGACCTTGAACATTTTCAATCGTGTAAGGTTGGGTAAGATCGGGATACCCCTGCAGATTAACACATGACCTTGACTCAGCGAAGAATTGCTTGCTTGAAAGCCTACCTGTGTTTCGAAACAGCTATATGTTTTGGGACACGGCTATCTGTATTTGGGAAACGGATCCAGTTCTTGGGGAAACCACTGACCTACTTTTAAGCACATGATCTTGACTCGAGCAAATTGCTTGGTGACCTTGAAAACTTGACCTTGAACATTTTCAATCGTGTAAGGTTGGGTAAGATCGGGATACCCCTGCAGATTAACACATGACCTTGACTCAGCCAAGAATTGCTTGCTTGAAAGCCACGTTACGTCATTGATTAGAAATGCTGCTAAATCTGACTTGAACATTTCCCGACATATGGCGTCAACCAGTTTGGTGACGTGACCCTGAAAAGTAGAATCCTACGAACCTTGAAAAGTCTATTTGAATACCCCATGCAGGTGATTTCTAGGAATTATGACCCTGACCCGACCAGAATTGCTTGAACAATGGATTGCCTTTGTCCTTGAAAATTGATTTCTCAGAGGTGTGGCCTTGAAGAATATGCAGGGAAAGTGTGCGTGACCTTGACCTAATGCGCTTGCGGGTTTTCCTTAATAAATTAATAAGTGGATCACTATACGTGGCCTTGAAGAATATATGCAGGCAATGTGTCTACGCAATGGCCTTGAAATCGAGAAAGTGGAAAGTGAAAATGTTGTACTTTGGCGTAATGACCTTGAAAACCATGTACTTACACGGGGACAATCTGGACCTTGACCTTGAAATCTAGTACCTTTTCTGGTGACTTTTCTGATCTAGTTACTTAAATAACCTTGAGGAATATACTTCGATACATGAAACATGCGACCTTGAAGCGTAGGGTGCGTACGTGCACGGATGACCTTGAATAATATGCAATGTGAGCGACCTTGACCTTGAAAAACCATTGACCTTGAAGCGGGGGTGTGTATGTTAAGAACTTAACTTTGGCAATGAGAGCGACCTTGGAGCGCGAACCTTGAAGAGACTCGACAGTGTTACCAACCTTGAAAATTTCCTGCCACGTGACCTTGAAGCAGGCAATGTTACCAACCCTGAAATCTAGTTACTTTTCTGGTGACTTTTTCCAAATATGATGACAAATCTAGTGAAAAAGTGGGACAGGATCTGTATAGTATATCTACTTACTCGAGATCTGGTCTGAGAAATTTGATATTTAATTAATTGGAATTTTCATTTAAAAAATAGCCCTTAATGCTGTGTGCCTAAAGTCAATTTCTTTTTAAACCCAAACTCTTACCAATGGGAATGGTGCCTGTTTGGCGGCTTACTAAAACCTTTGCAAAACATGTTCCTTACAATGTAATATCTGAATATGTTCTTTGTTTTTATATGACGCAATCCCAACTTGACTTAACCAAATTAAAATACGAAATTTATTTCTACAAAGCTATCACTATTTACAAATACATTAACGAATGCTTCCTTTCAAATTCTAGTAAGAGGGTTTCCCTAAATATCCTTAAACCTTTAAGTTATGCGTTATTACATCCTATGACGAGAATCTATACCCCATTCAAAATGTTCGGTATTAACAGATAATTTTACAAATTCGAAATTTACCGGCGAATCTTGATCAAATCATGGATACATGACAACGTACCTGAAATGGTCCACATACATCCATAATTATCAACAACTCCAATTTATTGTTTACTTTTCAGGTGGTACTGGTACGATTTTTCATTTTAGACATGAAATACAGTCTTGAAATTGATCATCGTGGTTAATGCCATTTGCTAATTTGTTTTTAATCTCACTCGGTTTAAGTGTCCAAGACGATAGTGCCAGCACATTTGATCTATTATTGTTGTTTCAGCTGATAGACAAGTATTTTCATTTTTTTCTATAAAATCAACCTTTTTGTTTTCCAAATCTAAATAATATAAGCGATTGTTTTTTGTCGCTGTAATCAGAGGTTCACCTTTAATCTCTACTTGGTCTTTTTATAAACATAACATTTTTGTTCATCAAATAAGGTCAATAATTGTTGTTCTGCTATCTTATTTACATCACCCGTACCTTGACTTTTAGCCATTCTGCCGTCTGCCATGATAATATCTTTTTTATTGTTATTATCATTTTTAAAATTAGTCATAAGATTTTTATCGACACTCATATGTGTGTTTGCCCCTGAATTCACTACCTTTCTGAGTGAGTGGTTGTTTCCAATGCTGCTGCCGTAAGAAGGGCTCTCTTTTTAAAATCATTAGTTTGGTTTGTAATTCTGTTATTGTTACTTAACTGGTTTGCATTTTTATGATTATTATTATAAGACTGATTATTATTATGAGACTTGAGATGGGGGTGCAGACGAATAAGGGTTTTGAACCCAGATCCAAATCTTGAGTTATTATTTGTAAAACCTCTGTTATGTTGAATGAATCACGGTAATTATTTTGTCCCTTTCTACGTTACTGGGTTATAATTATATTGGTTAGAATGAGAATAGAATTTATTAGAATTCATAAAATTATTGCTGTTTTGTGAAAAAAGAGCGTTTGATTGATTAGGTCCTGAATAATTATTATATTTTGTGTCCTGTAATAATTTAGGTTAATAGACATCTAGATGCTAATTTAAATTAAAAGAAATGAAATAATTTTAATATCAATTTTTTAGGATAAT
Organism: Vesta saturnalis; assembly: GCA_036346205.1. Classification (NCBI taxonomy): domain Eukaryota; kingdom Metazoa; phylum Arthropoda; class Insecta; order Coleoptera; family Lampyridae; genus Vesta; species Vesta saturnalis. The sequence continues at coordinate 44,490 of JARFJB010001995.1, forward strand.
TATGCAACCTCTGTTTTATACGTTCATAACGAAAACAGGCAACATTGGAAAAACAAAAATAGTAATCTACGTCAGAATGACGTGTAAAACTTCATGTCAGATAGAGATTAATTCTATATATTAAAATAAGTCTAGTAGCCGACGCTAATATTATTGATTTACATATATATATATATATATATATATATATATATATATAACACGTTTGTATTTAATTTATTATGCGTTTTATTATCATCATTAAATTAAATTTTTTCTATAACTATCAAAAAATATTTATATTTTTTTACTAATGTCAGTGTGCGAAATATTAGTTTTTTAATTTCAAACTATTTTTTCACGTTGCCATTGCAAGAATCAATCACTTGAATTAAAAAATACTCAAATGATATTTTTAATTTAATGAAAACTAACAAATACTAAGATAATATAGTTTATTTTACCAATACTAGTACTAATATTCCAAACTGTAATACAAATATGTAACTATTCTTTTTATTTGTAATATTGATACTAATAGACCATCTTGTACAACTACCAATATTTACACCACATATACTTAACGTAGGCAGAGCTGCGTGAGGTATTGCATCAATTATATTTGAAGCAGCTTAAAACGCCATGGAGGATGGAAATCTTCCACAGTGGCGGAAGGGTACGTGAAGGATTCAATTAATAATAAAATCGAAATTTCAAATAAAATTTTGGATTGTGAAAATTTAAACCCAGGCCCTTCCACCTCTCGTACTTCAAATATAATTGATCCATTACCACACGCAGCTCTGCCTACGTTAACTACATCGGGCGTAAATATATTACTTAATTGAAATTAAAATTATTTCATTTCATTTAAGTTAATACCACACGCAGCTCTGCCTACGTTAACTACATCGGGTGTAAATATATTACTTAATTGAAATTTAAATCATTTCATTTAATTTAATACCACACGCAGCTCTGCCTACGTTAACTTTATCGGGTAAATATATTACTTAATTGAAATTAAAATTATTTCATTTCATTTAATTTAAGCTAGCATCTAGATGTCTATTAACCTCTGTCTGTCCGGAAGTTTTAAAAGTCTGTTTGACATAGATTATTGTTTTTGCGTTTACTATGTTGCCTATTTTCGTAATGAACTTTTTATAAAAGAGGTTGCATAATTATCCTAAAAAAATATTATTAAAATTATTGCATTTCTTTTCATTTTCATTTTGTAGCTTGGAAGGTTGTGTGGTGTTCCACACCAGATATTTACATATCGCAAAGCTATTCGTATTTCATTATTACATATCCACATATTTACAATTTCATCTGCTTCTCCTTCTTCCCTCGTCTTGTCTTATCTGTTTTCTTCTTTTCCATATTTCTACCATACGTTTAGCCCCCCTCCCCTTTTCCTCCAATCTTTCTTCTACTGTTCTTATCCATCTTCGCTTAACTTTCTGCATTCTTTCATCATATGTTTCATAGTTTTCCATTCCTTCTCCGCCTAATATGCAGTGTCTTTCTTTGTCCTTTCTCCAATATTTATTTCCCAGCTCTTCATTTCTGCATCTGAACCTCTCTATCATTTTTTTATTTTCTTTCTTCTTTTTTCCTTTCAAATTTTCTGGTATCCCTTCACCCTTAATGTTCTTATAGTTGCATTATATTTTGATTCTTTTATTTTTGTCTACCCTTCTTGTTTTGTACATCCTTGTCCCTTCTTATTATGTCCATTCTCACTTCCACTCCTTCTCCCCTGAATTCCTCCACTTCTTCCTTCGCCTACCCGTTTCTTTCGTAGTATTCTTGTCGATATTTAACTATCCCTGCTATTATTTCCTTCCAATGTTCTTGTAAGAATTTACACTCCGTTCTTTCTCTCATTTGCTCCTCGTACTTTATTGCTCTGCTTCCTGCCTCTACCCTTATTTTTTATTCCTGTACTTCCTCTCGGACGATACACCCCGGTGTTTCTCTTCCCAGTCCCTACCCACTTCCAATATTTTTGTTGTAGCTCCTCTTTCTCTTCACGCGTACGCACGCACGCACCCACCCACATACAGCACACACACACACACACACACACACACACACACACACACACACACCTGCTCCATACAACAACACACTTTCTATTACTTAGTCGAGTAGTAGCTTCCTTTTTCCTAGACCCATCCCAAAAAATCTTTCTCTCACACTCCACACTTGACCTATTAATCTGTTTCCTTTTCTCACTCTTTCTTTTATGTGTTCCCCATCTTGATTGTCCTGCCTCATCGTGTATCCCAAGTATGTGAATTCTTTTACCTGCTGTTCTTCCTCCTCCCTCCATTTCCACTCCTCCTTTTTCCTTCTTCCTCCCCTTTTATGAATACCATTACCTTCGTTTTGTTTACATTTATTTACAATTCTTTCCTTTTCAAATATCTGTCTATCGTCCTTGTTATCTCCTTCATTTATTTTTCTTTCTTGGCTACTAACAAATTATCGTTCGTGTAGGCCAGCGTTCACACTTTTATATTCACCACCACCAATCTTCCCACTTTCTACCCCCTGAATGGCTCCTCCAGGTCCCCTGTATATACCGAGAACAGACTCGAGCTCAATGGACATCCTTTCTTGTTACAAATTCCTCGCTCAGTTCCTCATTAACTCTTACTCTGTTCCTAGTTTCCTCGTAAATTTCATCCGTCCTTTCTATCAGCCTTTCATTTATTTTTAATTTTATTAAATACATAAATAAAAAGTTTACCTCGAGTACGATTTGAACCTACGACCTGTACTTTGCTAGAGTACCACGCAAACCAACTGCGCCATCAAGGTTCAAGCCCCAATCGATGTAAATTTTGTCTTTATGTATGTAAGATTGATGTAAATTCTAAATATAATGAGATTACAGTCAAATTACTTATATTAATGGAATGTGAGCCTTCAATATCGCAAGGATTCACACATACCAAAGCAACTTGACTAATATTAAATTATTATAAGTTTTTGTTATGAACGAATAAGTTCAAAGGTAAATATTATATTTAGAATTTACATCAGTTCTACATACATAAAGACAAATTTACTCGATCTTGACCTTATGGCATTGATTTACATCAGTTCTACATTTATAAAGACAAAATTTACATCGATTGGGGCTTGAACCTTGATGGCGCAGTTGGTTAGCGCGGTACTCTAGCAAAATTAATTATAATTTTTAATTTTTAATTACATATTTACCTTTGAACTTATTCGTTCATAACAAAAACTAATTTCATTTATCTTTTTTTTTTCTTCCCACACCTTTTCTCTATTGACTCTATCGAATGCCGCTACTAGGTATACGAATTATGCCACTATTTTCCTCCTTTTCTTTTCTAGTTCTGTGTTTACCATATGTCTCAATATGGATGTTATCTAACGCGCTTCTCTTCCTCCAGAATCCTGCTTGTCCCTCAGGTAACAATGTGTTTTCCTTTATTTGCTTCTTTAGCTATCCTTCTGACACTGTCGCATACATTTTGTATGCCGTGTTTAACAATGCAACTCCTCTGTAATTTCCCACTTGTTTTTTGTTCCCTCCTGTGTATACTGGGAATATTAGTCCTTCCCTCAATCTCTCCGTAAAACCTTCACCTCTCCATATTCCATTCATTATTACTGCCATTATTTTTGCTACCTTTTCCCCTCCATATATCCACCCCTCTCCTTGTATCCCATCTTCCCCAGCCGATTTGTCTTTTTTACTTCTTTCTCCTCGTATACTTATTCGCCTTATTTTTCTTCTTCCGTCTGTCCCTGTCCCCTTCCAGTAATTTCCTGAAGTCTCCCATTCCTTTATCCGTATCCTTATTTGTGTCACTCTTCTCTTTTCTTTCTTTATTTAAATATTTCCATACTGCTTCCGTGTTTATATCCCTAATCTTTTCCTCTTGTTTCTTTTTTCTTCCTCCTTTTTTATCTCGTATGTCTATGTTTTCTTAATGGCTCTTTGTACTCTCCTTTTTCTGCCTTCTCTTTTCTCCATTGTCTTAGTGTTCTTGCCTTCCTCTTGGTCTACTTACATTCTGTATCCCACCACTTCTTCCAACCCATTATATCCCTGTTCCATCTTTTTAGTTTGACTTTCTCTGTTACTTCTTCCATTTTCTCTCTCATTTCTTCCACGCTTTCCTCTAACCATTTCCCTTCCTATATTATGTTTTGTATTTTCACTTTATAATTCTTTGTTTTCTACTACTACTATAATCTTTGCTTATTTACAAATATTGCAAAGATTTGCAAAGAATTGTCTATTTGCTGACTCTCCTGCATTACTCCACCTGCACCGTCTTCCTCCCTCTTACCTTCTCACCCCTTAACTGTCTTCTTCTTTTCCATATTTCTTCCATCCAATCCACCCCCTTCGTTTTCCTCCAGTACCTCCTCTGCCGTCCTACCCTCTTCATTTAACTCCCTGCATTCTTTCAACATGTAATTTATCATTTCCGTCTCTTCTCCGCACAACTCACATTTTCTGTCTTCGTCTCTTTGTTTTCACTCGACCATATTTTTTTATTGCTCTTCCTTCTTGCATTCCTTCCGTTCTCCCTCTTCCATTATCAGCTCCATGGGTTGGTGGTGCAATTCCGTCCTCTCTCCTGTCTTAAATGATTTCACCCATTCCCTCGCTTCTGCGTTGGTTACTACATAATCTATTGTCGATTCCCCCTCCCACCTATATACGACAACTCCCACACTTTGCTTTCTTCCCTATTCCGTTCAGTATCTCCCATCACCTTTCATTGCACATTTCTAACAGTTCTGTTCCCTTTTTGTTTGTCACTTTACCCTTTGGCGCTCTTTTCCCCGCCCCCTTCCTTTATTGTACTCCTCCCTTTTCTCCTATTCTCGCATTGAGTTCCCCTCCCAGTTTTATGTCTTCCTTCCACTCTTCCATTATCTCATCTAGGTTTTTCCTTACCTCCTTCATCCCTCGGCTGTAAATTTTTATTTTCATCTTTGCCCCCCCCCCCGTTGTATATTTCTTTCTACTGTCCCCTTTCTCTGTTGTCTTTTCTAGTCTTCTTCTTTTTGTCTAAATTTTTTTCTTACTCCTGTTACTATTCCCCTTTTGTTCTCCCTCTTATACTGTCTCTTTCAGCGTGCTGCACCACACATTCGAATTCCTCTGGCATCTCCTTTTCCCACGTCTCCCATTCATTACCTTTATCCATGTCTCCCTTAATGCACTCCCAAAACTCTTGGTCTTTGTTTTTTATTCCCGCCACGTTCCAATACATTAATTTTAGTCCCTTTGTCTGTTCCTGTGCCCTTTCTCTGGTTTATTTTTTTTTCTTTTTTGTTCTTTTTTCATTATTTATTGTTAAATTTCTTCGATGTTTCGCCATACTTCTTTCCTCCTCCTGATCATGGACAGTGGGTTTCTTTTTTGATAAGACACTGACCTTGAAGGAATTGTGCATGCATTACTTCATTTCTAGGAATACGTCTTATTTTTAGATGCGCTTGACCTGTGACCTTAAAACAAAACCATGTTTCATTTCCAATAAGTAGTTCTATTTTTAGATTTCTATAAATTAACATTGACTTCAGAATATGACCTGATAACCTCTAGCATCAAGGTAACTTGCTTAGGGGTTTGGGTCGATTTGTATCTTGGTCCCTTGTCCCATTTCTCAGAATTTTTAGATAACTGCCACCCGCTTAAAAGCGATCACTTTGAAACAGGATCCCCTCTCTTTTTTCATGAGTTAGTTCTGTTTTTAGATTTCGGTAACTAATTTCCGGTTTGTTTCTAGGCAGTCAGATCCTTGGAAGTTTGGGTTTATTAACCAAGTTAATGACCTTGACACTTTTTTTATTTCATTCATACTTACGGTAAATTCGCATCATCTGCCTCTCACTTCAATCTAAATTCACCATGTGAATTAGAAGTAAGGTAGCTTTACTACTGGAAGATACTTGCGTATAAACAACATAGCAGTTGATTATATTACAGCCTCATCAATTATAATATATCATTTCTCGCACAAATGATGTGTTTCATCCGTTGGGTTTAATCGATGGAGTCGATTTCTTATCTTTTACTGCTATTCGAGTCTTGATTGAAGAGAATAAACGAGTGAAACTGAGACAAAAAATTGTCCATTAGTGCAAAACACAATCATTGAGCTTCAAATGCCGTGTGGAATATTGTAACACTGTATATACAGTTTTGATGCTGAAAATAAAACAAGAAGAATCGAAGGACGGTTAATGCAAATTGGTACTTCACGGTTTATTGTACAAAAAGTACGAGAAAAACGTCCAAAAGGAAAAATCGTTTTACACCATAATCATGTTTCAGCGCATACGGCACAGTCGCATTTTTAGAAGCTTGAAGGTGTCAATCATGGGTTATCCGATTTATTCACTTGTGATTTTATTCCCTAGAACTAATAATAAGCTCTTCGGCGCCAAATGAAGTGACACAAGAAGAGTGGAGTAACGATTTTGCATTGGTCTTATACTCGTATAATGCATAAGTGCATAAATTATAAAGAAGAATATTCTGACAAATAAATAAACCTGTACTTCCTTTGCTACTCTTTTTTGTATGGGTCTAAGAATTTTAAGTGTTGCCTTCGTGTTTGACATGCCCACAACAATTGTATTGGGTTTAATTCGCGGTGGTAAAGAGGTAGACGAAGAATCTTATGACTTCTTTCTCGTGCCATCAAATTTATGCTTATCGTGTAGCTGTTTTGCATATATTACAGAAGCCAATAGGTCTTGCTTCAACGTGTTCTCTTTAAAGGGCATGTCTCTCACTAACCCAATCGACAATTGGTTTTTGTCTCCACGCCATTGTTGGAATCCTCTCTACCTTCTTGCTATGATAATAAGCATTGTCGGTAAAACTAACCTATTGTGGTGGTGTATTTGGAATAAGCTAATCGATGAACTACTTATCGTAAGTATGTGCACCCATTTCCACGCCAAGAATAATATCATTATTGCCACGAGCATGAATTAAGACAAATCGCGGTGAGGAACCACTTGGTGACTTTAGCCCTGTACTGAGCCCTTGGACGAATCCCTGCCGACCACTTTCAATAGTGGCATCACGTCACTCACTGCATGTTATCTTTAGAAATAGGAGAACCCACCAAATTAGCGAAAATGCATAATGTTTTCCGCTGGTTTCATATCTGCAATCAAAAAAACAAAACATTACTTTTTCAAGACAATCCCAAAAAAGTAGATTATTTAACAGAGCACCCTGTATGTTATTTTCTGTTCTATTCTAGGGACGAGATAAAATTACAAGAACGAATGTACTTCCAGCAAGACCTCATCATTCCAATCTGGTTAGTTGCGATTTATTTTTATGAGGATTTTGGCAGTATTCCACGAAATTACTACAGAAATGCTCAGCAACGTACAACTGTGTGCAACAACGATTTGACGATTTGACTTGTGCAGTGTCCCAAACATTTCGAACATTTAGTGATGGTGTTTTAGTCATTGTTCTTGTTTGTTTGTAACAGTAGTGTTGTGTTTTGTTGGCCACTTTTTAAGCGTACCAGTAATATAATAATATCAGAAGCATGATAAAATTCGATGAAAAGGTTGTTTTCACGTATGAACTGTAAAACTATTAGAAAATCGAGAATATCTCCCAAACTGTAACAGATAAACCCACTAATACTTTAACAAAATCGAAAGGAAATTGAATTTTCCATCCAATGGTGTCAAAATTAACATATTGTTCTGCTTAAAAATCAAGTTTGTAAGTTTGTTAGCTATTATAATATTTTAAATTTTCTGACACTGAAAGTGCAATTTTTTTTCAAAAGAACAATTTAAAACAACATAGCGTTACACGATCAAACTACACTAGTCTTCGTGAAGGCTTGCCAATATAAGCGGGTTGCCAAGCTAACTGCGGTGGACATGGGCGGGTTCGATATAATACGTAAAATTGTTGAAATTTATGTGCAAACACCTTGCACTTACCATGAAATAATAAATAACAACGTTCATTCCAGGATCTACGCGCCACTACAATCTGACATTTTTCTGCAATAAATAGTTTTAGGCAAGTTGCTAAGTTAATCCTACCTGTCTGTGGAAGATAGAATTGCAGCCTACTCGGTAAAATACATACTTCAAGTTCAAGCATACAAATGGCACCCTTTCACTTAAAAAATCACATTAAATTTCATCTAAGTAATTCTAAATACACGTCAATTCAATTTTGAAAATCTTTAAGTTTAATTAATACTATTAAAACATACGTTATGGGAAACTTATTGATCACACCCCGTATATTCATAAAATGAAAGTAGTAAGACGTTATCTGGACACTTTCAAATTTATCCTGGTATAAATATGAAACACTATTGATGCTTGTCATAAAAATTCCGAAATAAACAAGCATTACCCAATTTGGAAAAATAATAATTTAGTCTATTAATTTTTAACCACAAAAACATTAAAGATTCTTAAAAATTGAGAAACGTAACGATCAGTGCGTCTTGTATAAATCTTCTACTTAATAAATAAATCGTGACCAGTATTGTGTACTCAATGACTCTTAATGAATGCAAAGCAATTAAATGTTGTAAACGATCTGACTCAAAATAAACAATTTTCAGATCAATAAATAACGAGTGTTGTAGAAGGGTAGCGTGATTGTCCATGTTGGACATTGTGACGCGAGAGTGGAGACGCAGTGGAATGCTGAATTGGGATAGGTGAATTTTAAGTTTAGCGCGAACTTATTGTGACGTATTGGTAATATGGCGAGCTGAAGCAATATAAGTGAGTGCCCAAATGGGCAGAACCGACGGGCTAAAGTTAAGTAAAGATCGCGCACGTTGAGGAGAACCATTAGAATGGATTAGTGGGTGTTGTTTATGAAATTGGAGATTCCGTAGTACGCACTTAAAGCGGCTACAATAACCCTTAGGGGGATAAATTGTATAGACATTCATAAATAAACAAGTTTAATATGTTGATAAGTTGAAGAAAAACATCAGTGATTTTTCTTCGAGAAATTTTAAAAGTGCGAAAGCAGATTTGAATATAACAGCAAATATTTTGTGATCCAAAGTTATTATATTATTTAAGTAAACCAAAGAGGAATTTGTAAAGTCAGTTAAAACATTTGCGAGCATCATTGATCTTGTATGAGGTACATTTGTACAAGTGTTAGTAATACCAGGTGGAGTGTACAAAGAAAATAAAGAGTTTTACTATTTACAGGAAGTAAACATTCTTCATAGCAATAAATGTTTGAAAGGGCAAATATTAAAGCCATAAGGTGATGTTATAATATGCGGAAGAGCCCATACATCAAGTATGCGAGTGAATGAACGATAAACACTGCGTTAGTGATTACGGCTTACCTCTTGTGATTATGTGCATAGTGCATTTGCAAAGCTAGAAAGGTTTATTGTGAGCAGATCATATGGACTACAATTTTTACTACACCGAAAAAGGATTAATTACCTTATTAAGTAAGAACTAGATTTAAATTTTATTGAAGCACGATAAGCACGATTATCTTTTAAGTACATCCTTTTATTGTTGTATTAATTACAGTTCTTTCAAAGTAAAAGGTAATCGGACGCTGTTGTAGAGATTTACATGCGAAGTTGTCAATATATATCCACTGTTTAATTAATTTCGTTGTTTATTTATGTCAAATGTGATACATTTGTAGAATTTACTTAACAGGTTACATTTATTTTTCGTTGTTATTTATCACTGAATTTAATCTTTGTCTATTTGGAGTTTCATGATCGTTCTGAAATTGCATAATAAGCTAGGTCCATTGCAAAATTTTATTTTAGCTTTGAAGTATTGAAACAAGACACTATTAACAAAGTACTTATTATTTTTTTATTATCATTCAGCATAAATTACCGTTTTGAGGTAATAAAGTTTGAACATATTAATGAATGTCTATATACGATTTTACAGATAAAGTATTGATAAAATATAACAATTTTCTTGACGGTGCAAACACTAATCATTCTAACGTTGAATTATTCAGCAATTCACGAATAGTTTGTCTTTTAGATAACAATTCATTGTTAAACCGATTTCGTTTATTTTGACTAGATTTTTCTAAATTGGGAACAGTATTTAATTCAATGTTTTATAACAGTTAGAAATATGAAGCTATGTATATACGAGGGACATTTTAAAACTACATAAGTTAACGCGTTATTTTTATGAAAGAGAATTTCTATTTATACAGGGTGTGTTCAGTAAGTTACAACTACCCGTATATTATTAAATTTCCTGAAGTTTTGAGTTGATTTGTTTGGGAGTGTGTTTGACTTTGAGAAGTTAGTGTAAGAATTTACTGAGTAGGCTTTAATCCTGTCTTCCACAGTCAGATAGGATTAATTTACCATCTCGCATAAGACGATTTATTCTAGCAAAATTTAAGATTGTGTTGGCGCTAAGAGACATCTTTCCCGGACTGAGCTGTATAAGTTGTGAATTTATAGCAAGTGTAAGGTGTTTATTATTCAATCATGTTACTCCTCACCCCGCCAATTTCCATTGTAGCTGGCTTGGCAACCCGTTTATCAATGTAAGCGCACACGACGCCTAGTGCGGATTGGACGTGTAACAAAGCAAGTAAACCATTATACAATAAAGTTCAAAGAAAATTTCTACAATAACAAATTTATTACGCAACCTATATTTAATTATAAACACCAATATCTTATTACTACTGTTAATAACGTTATAACCTTATTCTTGGTCACACTGTAGATGACGAAATGGCTGCATGCTGGGTCTGCATTTTAAAAACTTGCGTAATATTACTTCAGGGTTGAAATAAATCTAGATTTGTATGCTTAATAATTCCCAAATGAATAAATTTCACTCTCGATCAATCGTGCTAATACTATTAATAATAATATTAACGACAAAATAATTAATTGCGTAGATGTGTATAAAAGTGAAGTAAATAAAAATAAAAGTGCCTGAAAAAAAGCAAACATCTCAAACTTGTATATAGTAGTTTAAAATAACTTACCATACAAATTGTATAGCACTTTTTTAAAAAAATTAACAAAGCAATAATGGATGCTGTTAGAATTATTACACTGATTTAAACAACCATTTTATTAGATTCATTACATTTTATTTATACTAATTTAAACGTTAGTTCCCGGATAATGGTATATTACACTGTTACTTCTACGCAAGTGCATACAACCGAATGCCTCTGGATAGTAAAATGCACCCCTGCCTCTCTACATTCTGACAGTGGCATATCGGCACTAAGATTTAACAAACAACCCCCGTTGATAAGCTTCAGCTTATCGAAACAAAACAAACAATAAAATAACTAAAACTAGACAATTCATACTATGCTATTCACTTCACTGTGTCTTCTAATAATAATGATAAATTTTTCACTGCGTTTAATAACGCCGTCGGGTGTTCGCACCGACACAATTCTCACAGTTTGGTCGAAACCAGGATGAAGTTGGACGATACGGCCCATTTTCCACAGGGATGGTAGTAGGCTAGGATCCTTTATTAATACTAATGAACCGATATGAGCGTTCGGATCCGATGTTCACCACTTGTTGCGTTGTTGTAAAGTGTGTAAGTAGTCACTCTGCCATCTTCTCCAACAATGAGACAGCATATATTGGAGGTGTTGCCAACGATTCAACAAGTTGATTGATTTTTCTATTACGACAGGGTTAGGTAGCGTTGTTTGTGATCGACCAATCAAGAAATGTCCAGGAGTAAGTGCTTGCAAATGGTTTGGGTCATTGGATAAAGGTGAGATATGTCGGGAATTGAGTACTGTCTCGATCTAAGCCAACAATGTGTTCATCTCATCATAGTGAAAATGTAACTACCAATCACTCGTTTGAGGTGATGTTTAATTGATCGTGCCCATAACCCGCCAAAATGCGGTGTTCTGGGGGGTATAAAGTGCCAGGTAATGCCTAAGTCAGTGAAATTTGAGAATTTATTGTTAAATTCATTTAATTTCAGTAAATTCTGAATCTCGCGATTGGCTCCGACAAAATTACTTCCATTGTCGGAATATATATTTGTGAAAATTCCACGTCGCGCTATATATCTTTCAAAGGTTGCCACGAATGCAGTAGTCGATAAATCCGTCACTAGTTCTAAGTGAACTGCACGAGTAGCAAGACAAATTAATGTAGCAATATACACTTTATGAGCTACTTTTCCACGTCATCGAAAATTGGCATTGCGTAGTCTACCTCCGACACGAAGTACGTTTTGATCGTCGAGAAATGGTGTCAAGGTAATTAACTTGCTATTTTTTGGTATCATTTTATAGTTTGTTAAAAGATGAATTTCTTTAGCAAACGAGTGCATTTGAACGAATTTTACTAATGATAAAGTAAATAATTCTATCACGTCACTAGATAACGTGTTTGTGGTTCTGTTGCTTGGGCGTCGACAGTTATATACGAAACGTAGACAGTATGCGTGAACTCTAATAAGTATCATATAGGATGAGTACTTATTTATTAAAGAGCCCGAAGGACACGAAAGAAACACCTGTTTAGGTTTTGCCATTTCTAAATTTTCTACTGGTTCCCAAGTTTGTTTAGGATAATTTTCGGTGTTTTCTGACAACCACGTAGGACAGTTTTTTAGGCTATTAGGCCAGCAGCCACGAGATATGATATCGGCTGGATTGCTTTTGGAGTTGACGTGTTGCCAGTCGAGAACATTGGTTCATGCTTGGATTTTAGAAACTCGATTTGCGACAAATGATTTCCAAGTTCCCGAGGTTTTGTTAATCCATGAAAGAGCTATTACTGAATCAGACCAACAATAGTATTTTTGAAAGCTCAATTTGGAATGAGTTATCACCTTTTGACTTAACTGCGCAAGTAAGAGTGCGGCACTTAGTTCTAGCCGCGGAAGCGATACCTTCTTCAATGGGGCTACTCTTGACTATGAGCATAACAAATGAACGAGATGATTATTAAAATTGTCCACGGTTTTATATATATATATATATATATATATATATATATATATATATATATATATATATATATATATATATATATATATATATATATATATATATATATACACATACAAGGTTAGGAAAAGTACCGGAACGCTTAAATATCTACAAAATTGCTAAAGTTACAAAATTCAGCACTTGGGGGTTTTGGGGCGTGCAGGATTGGAAAATGATATCGGCACTGTTGCCAGATTTACTAATTTTGCGCTACACGTAGTCATTTTGTTTTCTTAAATAGAATGCCCTATTTATTTTTATTGCAATCAATTGGGCGTCTCAAACTTATTAAGATCTCAAATTTTCAAAATTTTGTCTCTACTAGTTGCCGAGATAAGACATCACCGCGTTTTCAGTAACAAGTACCGAAACGCTTAAATATCTGCAAAACCGCTAAAGCTATGATTACAAAATTCGGGCATTTGGGGGTTCTTAGGCATGCGGAATTGGAAAATGATATCGGCACTGTTGCCAGATTTCCCAGTCTTGCGCTACACATAGTGTAAATGTCCCATTTACTTTTATTGAAATAAATGACTTGAGTTATGAAGGTTATTTTTTTATTTGTGATTGGCCACTTTCCCTTGCACTTTAACTAATAACAATAATGCTAAGATAAGAAGGAGATTAAAAGCCAATGGACTAAAACAACAATAACTTAATTAATTAATTAACAATAGAATTAATAATTAACGACACTTACTTTTAATTAAATGCTCAAAATAGGCTCCATTATTTGCCAGACAGTATCCAAGTCGGTCATAAAATTCTCGCAATGTGTTGCTCAACATATTTGGTGTTATAAGTACAATTTCGATGCGGATTTCGCAGAGCGTTCAAATTTTCTGGACGATTTCTGTAGACACGGTTCTGCAAATGACCCCACAAGAAGAAGTCCAGTGGAGTCATATCAGGGGATCGAGGTGGCCATTCTAATACTCCACGTGTTCCAATCAGCCTTCCTGGGAATTGGTTGTTTAGAAATTGCATGGCTTCTTTTGAATAATGGGGCGGAGCACCATCATGTTGGTACCAGATTTCGCCTATATTTCTATTTTGTTGAATGGCAGGAACTATACTTTCTCTAAGGAGCTCCAAATACTTTCGCCCTGTTAATGTACCTTCTATGAAAAATGGTCCGATAATATTGTTTCCCAATATTCCCGCTCAGACGTTAACTTTCTCAGGGTATTGGGTATGAAGTTCTTCCATCCAATGGGGGTTATCTCTAGACCAAATTCGGCAATTGTGCCTATTAACTTGGCCGTTCAAGCAAAAAGTAGCTTCGTCACTGAATACAATTTTGTGCCCAAAATAAGGATGTTGGTTGAAATTTTCCATCATGATTTCGGCGAATTCATTGCGGCGGTCAGGATCATCCTCTAAAAGCTCTTGAGTGTAATGGATCTTGTACGGCTTTAATTTATTTTCCTTCAAAATAGTCCTTACAGATTTTTGACAGATTTCGGTATTTATAGCTACCTAACTGATTGGTGCTTACTTTTGGATTTTCCTCTATTTGTAATAAAACGTTTAATTTATTTTCATCACTTGTAGCAGTTCTTGGGCGTTCGGTTTTAGGTAAACATTGTATGTACCCTGTTTCCTCGTAACGTCGACAAGTTCTGTGTACGGTAGACTTTTTAATGGGTTTATTAGGATAACGATCATTAAACAAGTTGCAGACTTCTTGATATGTCCTTGTTTTATTTCCATATCCACGAAAAATCAAAATATCAATACGTTGGGGATTCTGATAGAACAAAAGCCATAATCAAGTTATAATTTTGTAATCGATGCAATATTCAGCGTCTTAACTGACAATGATGTGTTTAGTTTGTCATTGTTGTAACATGGTGACGGCTAGAGTGTTGAAAACAATTGAAGCATCTCCGATAAATTTAATGCATGCTCATTCTAAAATAAGTAACTATCCCATAATATTTCTCATTAGTATCTAATAGTATAAACAGAATTTTGAGAATTTGGGAACTTCCATTTAAGATAACAAAAAGACTAAGTATTGAAATCTTAATAAGTTTGAGACGCCCAATTGATTGTAATAAAAATAAATAGAGCATTCTATTTAAGAAAACAAAATGACTACGTGTAGCGCAAAACTGGGAAATCTGGCAACAGTGCCGATATCATTTTCTAATTCCGCATGCCTAGGAACCCCCAAATGCCGTATTTTGTAATCGTACCATTAGCGGTTTTGCAGATATTTAAGCGTTCCGGTACTTTTTACTGAAAATACGGTGTCGTCATATCTCAGCAACTAGTATATCTAAAAGTTTGAAAATTTGAGATCTTACCAAGTTTGAGGCGCCCAATTGACTGCAGTAAAAATAAATAGGGCATTCTATTTAAGATAACAAAACGACTACGTGTATCGCAAAACTGGGAAATCTGGCAACAGTGCCGATATCATTTTCCAAATCCGCGCCCTGAAGCGTTCCGGTACTTTTCCTACCCTATATATATATATATATATATATATATATATATATATATATATATATATATACAGGAGGGCCAAAAGTACCGCATAGATTCAATTAAAATTAGGTGTTTGTTTTTGGAAAAACGCTCGTACAATTCGATTTTAATTTTTGTAGCAATTTTTTGATGCTAAGTTCATGTATACGTGATATATATATATATATATATATATATATATATATATATATATATATATACAGGAGGCCAAAGTACCGCATAGATTCAATTAAAAATTAGGTGTTTGTTTTTTGGAAAAACGCTCGTACAATTCGATTTTAATTTTTTGTAGCAATTTTTTTGATGCTAACAGGGTGGCCCAAAAACAATTTATGACTACCAACTTCATTTTTTCAAATGGAAACACCTATTTTTTATTTCATTTTTGGATCCTGCTTTAAATTTTAAGCAAGTTTTATGTACCATGTCCTATACCATAGACTAGTCTATGCCTATACCTAAACTTAACAGTTATCGAGAAATACACATAAGAGAGGGTCAAAAGTCGCGCATAAATGTGTTAAAAACTGAAGGAAATATCTTTCATGAAAATGTTGGAACACGTCAAATATTATTTTTAGTTATCCATTTTTTGACGTAACACACATGTATACCGGGTGACCCATGTAGAAGATAAATATACTTTTTCATTTTTTTTATGGAACCCCCAGTATATTATGCCGGTTTTGAGTTCTCTGAGTAACGCTGAACATATTTCATGTAACATACTCATATCTAAATTCAACAGTTTTCGAAAAAATTACATAAAATAGCAATAACGATAAAACTATTAATGTAGAAACATATTTTATGTAATATACCCATGTCGATATTCAACTGTTATTGAAACATTTGCGGATGACATTTATGTAATACTTTTAAATTGACATTAAAGTTGGTTTCAATAGTAGCATTTTGTCAAACAGTTAGTATCTTTGTGCTCTGTTTTAATCTCTGTTTATTCTTACAATGGTTGTTATACATATTGCTAAGGTGAAAAAAAATAGCCAAGTTAAGATTTTAATCATGATAGGATGCGGCGATCGAACTAGGGCTCAAAAAGAAGTTTGTGAACTGTTCAATGCTAAATATCCTGACTGTCGAATATCACAATCTACTGTAAGCTGAATTGAAAAAAAATTTCGAGAAGTAGGGCATGTAAGAGACCTTCCCAGATCTGGTCGATCCTCGATTTCCGAGAATAAGAAATTAGACGTTCTTTTGTCCATTTAAGAAAATCCTCATAAACCAACTCAAGAAATAGCCCTGGATAGTAACATAGGAAAGTCGTCGGTACGAAGAATTTTAAAAAAAGAAAAATATCACCCGTATAAAGTACAATCAATCCACGAACTTAACGAAGACGATCCAGATCGTGGATTAGAATTCTGCGAAGTTTTTATGAACCACTGCAATGATGACCGGTTTTTTTCTAAAAAAATAATTTTTTCTGATGAATCGACACTCTGCCAAAATGGTACGACGATCAAACAAAATTTCCGCTATTGGTGATCTACCAATACGCATTGGGCCATTGAAACTCACACCCAATATCCTCAGAGTGTGAACGTTTGGGCCGGTATTGTAAGAGATAGAGTCATAGGTCCGTATTTCTTCGAGGGTACTTTAACAGGCCAACAATATTTGCAATTTTTGAGAAATGAATTGGTAGCCGAACTTTGTCTTATGTTTCCAAATTCAAATAATCCAAACATTCCAAATATGGTTTCAACAAGATGGTGCGCCACCACATTTCAGCATAGAGGTACGGCAATGGTTAGACGAAACATTTCCTCTTCGATGGATTGGACGAAGGGGGCCATTAAAGTGGCCTGCTAGATCGCCTAACCTCACCCCTATGGACATTTTTTATGGGGCTATCTGAAACATAGGGTGTATTTAAATAAGCCCAACAATATAGAAGACTTAAAAAATAAAATTATTCAAGAAGCTCAATAAATACCTCCTCCAATAATAAGTAAAGTTCTTGAGGAATTTGAATTGCGGCTTGCCCACTGTCAAGACGTCAATGGGGCACAGTTCGAACATTTAATAGATTAGATTATAGTAATTAACAATTATTATTAATTTTATTAAATATATAAATAAAAAGTTTACCTCGAATAGGATTTGAACCTACGACCTGTACTTTGCTAGAGTACCGCGCTAACCAACTGCGCCACCAAGGTTCAAGCCCCAATCGATGTAAATTTTGTCTTTATGTATGTAGAACTGATGTAAATTCTAAATATAATGAGATTACAATCAAATTACTTATATTAATGGAATGTGTGCCTGCAATATCGCAAGGATTCACACATACCAAAGCAACTTGACTAATATTAATTTATTACAAGTTTTGTTATGAACGAATAAGTTCAAAGTTAAATATGTAATTAAAAATTATTATTAATTTTATTAAATACATAAATAAAAAGTTTACCTCGAGTAGGATTTGAACCTACGACCTGTACTTATAAAAATTTAATAATAATTTTTAATTACATATTTAACTTTGAACTTAATCGTTCATAACAAAAACTTTTAATAGATTATAGTAATTTATATTGTTATTTATTAAGTATTAATAGTTCTATTGTTATTCCTATTTTTTATAACTTTTTTCGAGATCTGTTGAATTTAAACATTGTTATTTATTAAGTATTAAAGTTCTGTGGTTATTTCTATTTTATGTAATTTTTTCGAACACTGTTGAATTTAGATGTGAGTATGTTACATGAGATATGTTCAGAGTTTCTCAGAGAACTCAAAAACATCATAATATACTTGGGGTTCCATAAAAAAATGAAAAAGTAAATTTATCTTCTGCATGGATCACCCTGTATACATGTGTGTTACGTCAAAAAATGGCTAAAAATGTTACATAAAACTTACTCAAAATTTAAAGCAGAATCCAAAATTGAAATAAAAAATAGGGGTTTCCATTTGAAAAAATGAAGTTGGTAGTCATAAATTGTTTTTGAGTCACCCTGTATACATGAACTTAGCATCAAAAAAATCGCTACAAAAAATTAAAATCGACGTGTCCGAGCGTTTTTCCAAAAAACAAATACCTAATTTTTTATTGAATTTATGCGATACTTTTGGTCCTCTCTGTATATATATATATATATATATATATATATATATATATATATATATATATATATATATATATATATATATATATATATATATTTATGTAATTCAAAACCGTTAAGTGTATAATGTCATCTCTGATTTCAACTAAGTTCTCTAAAGGATCGTCACAAGTTAAAATATAGTCTACAAATACGTCTGACAATATAGCCCTTGCGGCTTCAGGAAATGCTACTTCGTTTTGCTTAGCGATTTCATGTACTGTTCGAATCGAGAAAAAAGGGGAACAAACAATTCAGTATGTGATCGTGTTAAGTTTGTAAATAGCGATAGGTTGAGTTGTATCGGACCTCCACAAAATTTTTTGGAACTCGCGGTGTGGTTCGTAAACGAGAATTTGTCGGAACATTTTGCTAATATCGCCTGAAATCACGTAACGATGAGTTCGAAATCTTACAAGAATACCAAATAAATTTTGTTGCAACTTGGGATCTCGCATGACGACGTCGTTTAACGTTAGACTAGCTTCGCGGAATATGGCGTGATGAGGCAAATAATATTGCTCGTTTGAGTCTAAGCAATCGGTGTCTAATGACATGTGACCTAATCTTATGTATTCGGACATGAATTCTAAATATTGTTGTTTGAGAGATGGATTTGTATTGAACTTGTTTTCTAACGTGCGGAATCGTCGTTGCGCTGTAGATTTAGAGAGACCTAATTGCGAGAGGTTGTCTCGAAAAGGTAAATAGACAATAAAACGAGCAGACTCTGATTTTGTGGTAGTACAAAGAGATTTTCGCAATGACTATCTTCTACCGAGAGTGTCTGCGATATATTTTCATCACTAGGCAATTCATCCATAGTCTAAAATATCTCAAGCTGTTGTTGCAACACTTTATTGCTAAAATTACAAACTATCTGAGTGTGCTGTACCTTGCTCTGAAAACGAGCCCGAAACGATCCAACCAAATTGTGTTTCGCGATAAATTAAGAGATTATTGTGGCTATCGATTTGACCACTAAGTAGACTTTGCCAAAATAAGTCTGCGCCAATGAGAATGTCTATTGGAGTACTAATGTTATATTTTGGATCCGCTAATTGAATATTTGATGGAATGTTTAGATGAGAAATGCTAAAGTTTAAGTAAGGTAAATTATTCGATACGTTGGGTAATATAAAACACGTGATTTGTTTACGAAAAGATGAGTGCATTGATTTCAATGTAAAGGTAATTGATTCGTTGCAATTTACAAGAGCCTTTCCTATGCCTGTCACGGAGGTTGAGCTAGGGGTTCTGAGTTTTTTGCTAAATGATCGACAACAAAACTTTCTTTAAGACCCGCTATCAAGAAGAATTCTAGCATGTATGGGATTATCAAATGCATCAAAGACTATGACTAGAGCTGTTGATAAAAGAACGTTTGTCAGTACATTAGAGCAATTTGAGGTGGTAACGATACTACTGGTTGCTGGATTTTGAGTTACTATTGGTGTAGTAGGGTGCGTAAGTGGACTGACATTTGCAGAGATCTTAGCGTCGGTGCTTGCGTGTAAATGTAGAAGAGTATGGTGCTTCTTAAAGCACTTGATGATCGACAAAAAAAAATGTTTTTTAATGAGATAACACGTTGCTAGTTAACTTGAAGCTTATTGCAAAAAAAACGAAATACGGTACTGGAAAAACGTTCAAGTTATCGACCAAACAACAAAGGAAGCGATTTCAGCACTTACCAAATACGTTCTTTTGCTTCTTCTTATACGCATACATCCGGTGGCGGAAGGACTATTTTGTTAGAATTATTACACTGATTTAAACAACCATTTTATTAGATTTATTACATTTTATTTATACTAATTTAAACCTTAGTTCCCGGATAACGGTATATTACACTGTTACTTCTATGCAAGCGCATACAACCGAATGCCCCTGGATAGCAAAATGCACCCCTGCTCCTCTACATTCTGACAGTGGCGTATCTGCACTAAGATTTAACAGATGCTACATCCACCTTCTTAACTCAACCAAAAAACGACGCTAAGGTGGTGTTTGTGCATGAACATCTATGAAACTCAA
This sequence comes from Vesta saturnalis, assembly GCA_036346205.1. NCBI lineage: Eukaryota > Metazoa > Arthropoda > Insecta > Coleoptera > Lampyridae > Vesta > Vesta saturnalis. The sequence continues at coordinate 65,187 of JARFJB010001995.1, forward strand.
TGTGAAAACGATATGCGTACGAGTTGTAGTTAAAATAATTAAATGCATATTTTTATGCAACACACGCTTCATGAAATGCACGTTAAGTTGCCTGCATAGAGATGAATTATTAACAACACGTTCGAGGTTTGTTACAACTTAGTGTACATTAAACATTGACTCAATAGTTCGTGGTGATCACTTAACGAACCACGGATTTCACATGCGGAAAGTAGCTAAAATTAAACTTTTAAACTATGCGTTCAAGGTTATCATTCACAACTGCAAGCGCGTCTATGATGTTGTCAACTCATTTATTTGTGAATCAAACCTAGTTCAAGTTAACATTAAACCATCCCAACTCATCACATTTGCCTTCACTTAGTGACCCTGTCATATTTATCACTATGTACTACAATGTTAGTGAGTCATAAAGTACAAGAGATAATGCTTTATTAATTATATTTATGTACGTGCCGTACATAGGTCCACTAAGTATTGTCACTACTGTGCCTCCCATACCTGCACACTCTCATTATGAACTTTATAAGTTTATACAGTATGTTACATCTCCCTTTTTCTTATCCTAAACTAATGCTACATTTCAAAGTTAGCAAACTTATTAGGTAATTTTATGATTCTACCGCTTTTGGTTTTATAATTATTATCAATAGTAGGGTTAACATAATTTTCATGAACATTACTACCTAACTGCATTTCTCCACTATTAACAGTAATATTAGGATTACTATTGCTAGTTTCTTCCTCAGGCACTGTGGTATCGTTTAACTTAAATTCATTCTGACTCTTTCGTAAATGGATTGAATTTCTTCTTAACACTTTGCCTTCGGAGTTCTGTGCTAAATAAGATCTGGGAGAGGGGCATTTGCCAACAATTTTTGCCGGTTCCCAAACCTTACCCTTTTGAATAAGAGCATTCTCACCCACATTAAAATCAGGTCTTGATTTAACATGTCTATCATAGTAGTGCTTATATCTAATTTGTTTATAACTAATACTTTCATGTGCATCATTATACAAATTTGGTTTTAGTAATTGTGAGTGAATTGGAAGTTTGGTTCTGGTTCTTCTGCTAAACAATATTTGAGCAGGAGAAACGTTTAATCCTACGATAGGAGTATTACGATACTCTAGTAGTGCTAGTTCTATATCTATGTTATCATCTTTAGCTTTCTTTAGCAAGTTCTTTGCAGTTTGAACTGCTCTTTCCGCTTGGCCGTTACTCCTCGGATATTTAGGAGAACTAGTAATAAATTCAAAGTTCCAAGTTTTTGCAAACTCTCTAGATTCAAAGGAATTAAATGGCATGTTATCTGATATAACAACCTTTGGAACACCATGAGTTGAGAATACTGTCTTCAATTTAGAAACAATTTCCGATGATGTTTTTGACTTTAATTTTAAAATTTCAAGCCACTTGGTGTAATATATTATTATTATTATTATTAAGTAATCATTACCTTGAATTTCACAAATATCACATGCTATTTTATTAAAAGGGATATCGAGAATGTCATGCAGAATCAGGGGTTCTTTCAAATTTGGTACCCGATATCTATCACAAACAGGACAACAATTAATTACATTTTCTATTTCCCTATCCATTCCAGGCCAATATACAATATGTCTCGCTCGAGCCTTTGTCTTTTCGATTCCTAAATGTGACTCATGTAGTAATTTTAGTATGTAATTTCTTAGTATTGAAGGTACTATTAACGTATAATTAAAAAAAAGCAAATTTTCCTCACAAGTAATTTCATTTTGTAATTTGAAATAGGATTTAACATTTCCAGGCACTAGACCCAAAGAATTTGGCCAACCCTCAAAATAATATTTTTTTATACATGACAACACAGCATCAGCTTCAGTTGCTTCTTCAAACTCTTTACGCTTTTCATTAGAAATATTAAGACCACTACTAATCGAATGTATTGTTTCCGTGATCCATGTGTCATCAATAAAAGATTCATTTTCTAAATAGGACCTCGACAATAGGTCAGCAACAAACATGAACTTTCCAGGTAAGTATTTTAGAGTTATGTTATAATCTAACAGTTTCAGTCTCATTCTTTTTAGTCTAGACGACGCAATATCTGCAATTGGTTTATTTATTAGACCTACCAGTGGTTTATGATCAGTAATTACAATTATATCTTTACCATAAACATAATTACGAAATTTAGTTGTTGCAAATATTATACTGAGTAATTCCTTTTCGATTTGTGCAAAATTTCTTTCTGAATTACTTAAACTTCTGGACGCAAAACTAACAGGTTTGCCCTCCTGCAATAGGCAACATCCTACACCATTCTGTGACGCATCTGCCTGTATTACGATTTCTTTATTTATGTCAAAATTGTTTAGGCAGGGAGCTTTAGTAATTTTATCTTTAATTGAGTTTAGAATACTAGTATGATATGGAAGCCAGTTAAAGATTACATTCTTTTGCAGTAAAGCTGTTAATGGCTTAGTAAGTTCTGAAAGATTGGGAATAAAAGATCTCAAAAAGTTAATCATTCCTAGTAAGGACTGCAATTCTTTTTTCGTTCCCGGGTTTTTAAGCGATTTAATGGCTTCTATACGCATAGGATCAATTTTCATTCCTTTGCTAGAAAATATATGACCCAAATATTTAACTTGGTCTGTTCTAAATTGAATTTCATTTTTGTTAAACTTAGCACCTACGAGTCTTGCTCTCTGAATAACATTCCGAAGTATTCGATCATGATCTTCCAAAGATTTGTCCGCAATTAGAATATCATCAAAATACACTAGCACTCCAGGTATATCACCAAAGTTAGATTGATTTAAATTCTGAAAATATTCAGGAGCAATGTTCAAGCCGAAAGGCAAACGATTAAACTTCCAACTCCCAAAAGGGGTACTGAACGTGCACAAAACACTTGATGCTTCTGTTAAGGGACTTGCCAAAAGCCCTCTTTCAAATCTAATACTGTAAATACCTTTTTGCCATGTAAAGCCTCACAAATTTCATCTATAGTTGGAATCAAAACGTTTGCGGCACGCTCAATAGCCTCATTTAAATATCTAGGATCAAGACATAACCTAATAGACTTATCCTGTTTTTCAACCACTACAAGGTTACTCACCCAACCGCTAGGATTATCCACCTTCGAGATTATGCCTCTACTATTCAATTCACTTAATTTATCTTTCACTTTACTCTTAATATATAACGGAATACGTCTGGGTGGGTTGAAAACAGGTTTTACACCACTTCTGAGCTTAATCTCACATTTTGTATTGAATGTTCCTTGACCATCAAACACATCTCTATTTTCAGTGATGAATCTATGTACATCCTGAACATTAAGAATTGTTTCAACTCTCTTAATTAAATTTAGCTTGACACAAGTATTTAAGCCCAAGATTGGTGCTACATTTTCATTGGTAATTACAAAATCAGTACTTATTTCATTAAGCTTGTGCTTACAATTCAGTTTGACCATACCACACGGAACAATTTTAGATCCCCCAAATGCTTCTAATACAATATTAGTAGTATACAAGTCAATACTTTTACCCAACTCATTTAACAATTTTTTTGGCAAAATATTCACCTGTGCACCCGTATCCAGCTTAAAACTAACATTTCTATTTTCTACTTGTACACATTCTTTCCACATAACTTGATTTATATTTTTAATATTTATTGAATTTATAATTACCTCGTCACATTCCTCTTGACTGGCTGCTACTTCAATTTCTCTCACCTGCCTTCCAACCTTGCCTCCAACAGCGAAGTGATTGACCATATTACATCTGGAACATCTACGACCAAATGCTGGACAATCACGAGGACCATGCCATGTTGCACATCTTCTACACTTGAATTTCTTAGACAAATCTTTTGCAGCAGCTCCACTTGATGAAGCTTTGTTGTTATCTTCTTCACTGGCTTTGGGTTTAGCCGATTTCTTACTAATTAGATCAGCACTTTCTTCTTGTAAACTTCTAACCTGCTGCCTGGTAATTTCTGAAGCCTTGCAGACATCAATAGCTCTTTGTAAAGTTAAATCATCTATTCGAAGTAACGTTTCTTGTACAGACACATCTTTTATACCCAAGACAATGCGGTCACGAATTAGCTGGTCTATTAATGTGCTAAATTCACATGTCACAGCTAACTTCTTCAACTCTGTTAAGAATTGATCAAAACTTTCACCTTCGTGTTGTTCCCTTTTATAAAACTTAAATCTCTCGTAAACTACATTCTTCCGTGGATTGCAATACTGTTCAAAAGCTCCCAACACACTATCATATTTCTTTTTCTCCTCTTCAGTTAAAGTAAAGGTGGTATAAAGATCTAACGCATCTTCTCCTACTAAATTCAATAATATTGCAATTCTTTTGTCTTCACTTAGTTCATCCTTACTCGTAGCTTTTAAAAATATTTCAAAACTTTGTTTAAACTTCCTCCAATTTTCAGCTATATTACCATCCAATATTAAACTTTTTGGTGGCTTAAATCCCTCCATACTTAATACGTATACTTAGTAGAGTAACTTTTACCACACTTCCGGATTACTACGTGTTGCACCAGTACTACCTATAAAAATTTTGTTATATATTTCAAAGTTCCTTTAATTCGACTGCGCCTTGTCATATTTATCACTATGTACTACAATGTTAGTGAGTCATAAAGTACAAGAGACAATGCTTTATTAATTATATTTATTTACGTGCCGTACATAGGTCCACTAGTATCTTAAGTTGCACTACTGTGCCTCCCATACCTGCACACTCTCATTATGAACTTTATAAGTTTATACAGTATGTTACAGACCCATATCAGGGAAAAAAGCCACCAACTCAGTCAATGGACAAACACACAGAGACCCATAATCCAAATATTTTCACTGCGGATATCGTAGCAAAAGAGCTTCGATCTTCAATACCGTCAACAACGAAGGAACATTGTTTTTAACGTTCATAGACAGAGTACCCAGGGTCTTACTGTATATTATCAAAACGCTAGAGGGATAAACACTAAATTAAATAGTTTGTACAGGGTGTTCAACGTAAGATGTCCCCATGTCTTATCTCTAAATCTATCACAGATAAAAAAAAAGTTTTATATAAAAGTTGTTTGGATTTATTAAAATTTTTAAATTATTTACTTTTTATATATGGAGGGTGTCCCAGTTAGTCGGAGTCGATGTCAACTCGAAAAATTTAAATGGAACACTCTGTATTTTATTACATATTTGGATTTTCCTCAAAAAAGTGAAATACTTTTATCTAAAACTTTTTTTTAATTTTGCATAGTTTCGGAGTAAAATGAGGTTATGTTATTTTTTATCACAAAATTACCATATTAAAAAAACTTATTGCAATATACAAAAAAAATGAAAAATTAGGTAAATTATATATATTTCACATCACAAAGGTTGTGATAAATGATCCAAATCATTAGAAACTTCTATTTTAATACTGGGTGTTTTTTATACACGAGTCAATGGAAAATATTTTGAATGAAAAAAACTTGGATTTTTTAAATGGAACACCCTATATTTTATTGCATATTTAGATTCCATATTAAAAAATAGAAAACTTTTTGTAATTACACTTTTTTAAAAGTTTTCATTAGTTTTGGAGTAAATTTAAGTTTTTTAGTTTTTATCACAATTTTTGCTCATTAATTATTATTATTATTAATTAAAATAATAATTGTCATAAATATTAACCGTTAAATTATACTGTTAAGTTTACGAGATTAGTTTAAAAAAGTTGTAAAAGAAAAGTAGAATCCTTACTATACCCAGTTTGTTAAAAATTAATATTTAAAATAATAATTCGCTCTCTTTAGTATTTGCGTTTGCAACATGTTTTAAGTTTAAGATTTCGAGTAGGCCTAGGATCAGGGTAATGGCAGTTTTTATTAGTAATAATTAAAAATCAAGGCGGCTGTGTTTAGCAAAGTAAACAATTTGACAGTTAAGAAAGCTGTGATAGTATATTACCCGTTTAATTGTTTTGAATTTGTTATAAGGTGTGTTAAAAAAAAGCGTTTATATTATTATTGTAAAAATGGTAAAATATTCCGAACAAGAAAGACTAGATTTATTCGAATGCTACATTAGAAACAATAGAAGTCCAGGACTGGCCTTGAGAGAATATCACACCTCTTTTTTTCAATGAAAGATTGAAATTTTGCAATAGCATGCAATTTGAAAGAAATATATTTCCCAATGTGTTTTGGACCGACGAAGCTACCTTTAGCACAAGCGGTATGTTTAATATGCGTAATAGTCACTACTGGTCTAAAAATAATTTATTGAAAGTAAAAGAAGTAAAAAAACAAGGCAGCGTTAACGTCTGGTGTGCTATTATAAATAATGTAATATTGGGTCGTATATAGGAGAAGCAAATGTTGAAAACCCAAATACCAGAATTGCTGGAAACTTTGCCCGAGCGCGTTCGAGCAAAGCAGGATAGCGTGCCGTATCACTGCACGGACGAAGTTAACGTTTTAACTGAAAACTTCGACACAACTATATGCAAAAATGGCCTTCAAGAAGCCCTGATCTATCCCCACTTGTCTATTTTGTGGGGTACTACATTAAAAGAAAGAGTTTACAAAAATAGAACGAACAGTATTGAAGAATTGAAACAAAAAATTATGAGAGAAATTGAAGCATTAAATAATTCCGATGTAATGAAAAATGTCATTCAATCTTTAGAAACTAGATATACCACATGTATAGCGGTTAATGGGGGATACATTGAAAACTTGTTTGTTAGTTGTTTTATTATGTATTAAATACGTTCTGAAAATTTTGTTGGTGCATCATTTTATAATAAAATATTTAGTAACCATCTTAAATTAATGATAATAATTATACATGAATTTAATTTAGTTGGTATTTAGTATTTTTGTTTTAACAAGCCTACTTAAAATGTTATTTTACCAGAAACAATGCAAAAGGTTAGAAAAGAGTGTCGAAATATTATATTTTTAACATACAAAATCAATAGTTATACGAGTAACACACTATCACAGCCTTCTTAACTGTCAAATGGTTTACTTTGCCAAACACAGCCGCCTTAATTTTTAAATAATTATTATATTACCAAAAACTGTCATTACCCTGATCCTGGCCTACTCTAAAGCTTAAACTTGAAACGTAAATACTAAAGAGAGAGAATACCTATATTATTTTAAATATTAATTTTTAACAAATGTAAGGATTCTATTTTTCTTTTACAACTTTTTTAAACTAATCTCGTAAACTTAACAGTATAATTTAACGGTTAACATTTACGACAATTATTCTTTATAAATAGCATATTAATGAGCAAAAATTGTGATAAAAATTACAAAACCTAAATTTAGCCCAAAACTAATGAAAATTTTAAAAAAAGTGTAATTATGAAAAGTTTTTTATTTTTTAATGTAGAATCTAAATATGCAATAAAATATAGGGTGTTCCATTTAAAAATCCAAGTTGTTTTCATCAACAATATTTTCGATTGACCCGTGTATAAAAAACACCCATTATTAAAATAGAAGTTTCTAATGATTGGGAAATATATATAATTTACCTAGTTTTTAATTTTTTTTGGTATATAATTACTGATAAAATGATAAAAATAACATAACCTCATTTTACTCCGAAACTATGCAAAATTAAAAAAAAGTTTTAGATAAAAGTATCTCACTTTCTTGAGTAAAATCCAAATATATAATAAAATGCAGAGTGTTCCATTTAAATTTTTCGAGTTGACATCGATTCCGACTTGCTGGGACACCCTGTATATATAAAGAGTAAATAATTTAAAAATTTTAATAAATCCAAACAACTTTTATATAACACTTTTTTTTTGTATATGTTATAGATTCTGAGATAAGACATAGGAAATCTTACGTGGAACACCCTGTACATTGCTTCATGTGTAAAGGAATACAATGTTATTTTGATTACACAGAACTGGTTGCATGCTCATGTGTGCAATGATGAAATTGTTTTTTCAGACTATAATGTGTTTAGATGCGACAGATCACAATCGTCTTCTAAGTCAAAAGGGGGTGGTGTAATGGCAATCTGCCTAAGTAGCCTAATTGTTTAGGTCTCTTGAAAATGTTGACGAAAAAATTAACTACCTACTTACTGTTAAAAATAGCAAGTAATGAATACAATTTTGTAATTATTTTATTAGTTTACATTCCACCAAGAATATCATTTGAAGCTCACACTACACTAACCAAAGCCATTGAATTATTATACTGGATTTAGATAAGTGTGTAAACTTCTTTAGCTTAACTCATCAAAATTCAGTTGTCAACAAAAATGGGTACTGTCTTGACCTAGTATTTTCAACCTTAAGCTGTGATGTATTCCTGTGTTAGAACCGATTTTTATAATAGATCATCATCATCCACCAATATCTTTCACAGTTGTCAATACGTTTAAAAAGAACGGTGCAATCAATAGAAACAAAAAATTTTATTTTAAAAAGGTGGACTTTTGTGGCCTTTACCAGTCTGGAAAATTGCGATTGCGATGTAAATGTAGATGTGAATGTTATGCTGTACCACTTCCTTGAAAAGCTTAATAATTGAATTGTGCAACATGTGCCAAAAAACTCCACCTCAATAAAATATCCTGTTTAGTTTAATAAATCCATAATTAACAATCTTAAGACTAAAAATAATTATAGAAGAAAATACATAAGATCAAAAAGTCCATCGATACAACGTAAATATTGTCAGATTAGAGCCGCCTTAAAGAAAGAAATCTCGAAAGCTTACACTTTATACGTTGATCAGTGTGAATCCAATTTTAAAAATGACCCGAAGAAATTGTTTCAGTTTATAAATTTAAAGAAGGGTAATTCATCCATGCCCGCGTGTATGAAGCTTGAAAATGAAATATTCACGTCTGGCCAGTCTATGGCTAACGCTTTTGCGGAGTATCTCAAATCAGTGTTTGAGAAATCGTCAGATACTCATAAAGTCAAAACGTTGAGGTAATTGGTTCATGTTCTCAATCTCAATTAACTATGATGGTCATTTCGATTGACCATGTTATTGAAAGTTTAAAAAATCTGAAAAAAATTACTATAGAAGTAGATGGAATTCCAAGCTATATTTTTAAAGACTGTAATGTTAGCGAAACCATTATGCACCTTGTTTAAGGCCTGCATACGTCAAGGTAAATTTGTTGAATCTAAGTAATTACGTGACGAATGCTTTGGAAAATTGTTCGCAGGTAGATGTCGTCTATACCGATTTTTCCAAGGCATTTGACAAGTTGAACCATGGAATTCTCGTAAAAAACCTTTGTAGCTTCGGATTTGACCATTCATTAATGCGTCTACTCCGGGACTACTTATGTAAAAGAAATATGTTTGTATGCATTGAAAACTATCAATCCGACATGTTCACTGCCTTGTCAGGAGTACCCCAGGGAAGTAACGTAGGGCCTCTTCTATTTTTGTTATTTTATAAATGACGTTAGTAACTATATTCAAACAAGCAACTTCTTATTGTACGCGGATGACCTTAAAATTTTTACAATCGTAAATGGTACTGACCATTGTTACAGCTTATAGCATGACATTAACAGGCTAGTTAAATGGACCTATCATAATAAATTGTATTTTAATACATCTAAACGCAAAGTGTTATCATTCACTAGGAAAATTAATAAAATTACATTTGATTATTCAATTAATGACATTATATTAGAACGTGTGAGTCAAATTAAAGACTTGGGGGTCATATTCGACTCGAAGCTAAATTATATAAGTCATATTAATGACATCTGTGAACGTTCAATGCAGTTATTGGGCTTTCTCTATCGCAATCGTAAAGTCTTGAAAACCACGGCTCCATTCATAGCTTCATATAAGCCCTTAGTACGTACCAAACTAGAGTACTGTTCTAAAATCTGGTCGCCGTACTTCGATAAATATCAATTGTATCTGGAACGTACCCAATTTAGATTTTTTAAACTTTTGTTTTATATAGAACACAAACGATTCCCTCAAAAGATACGTTTTAAAGTACCTAATGTACTTCTACATTTTTTATAAGAATTCCTAGAACAGATCATTTTAAGATGTCGTCCATTAACTTCATTTTAGCAAATCATAATAAATGTATTAATGTATTTATATATATATATATATATATATATATATATATAGTATTATGTATATAATGTTATTTTAAGCATTGTTTTAATTATTTTGCTTGTGTTAATTTACTCTGTAAATGGATGCACTAATCTGTTGAGTAAATAAAGATTATTATTATTATTAACAACACATAGGTTCATCATTCGTGGAATGTTTACAATGAAAAAATCGTGCACTTTACGTCAAATAATTGAACGTATATTCTGGTCACTTATTTATATAGAATTTCCGGCCTAAAATGAAGTAATCTACCTCCCGTATCAATTTGACACCATAATTTAGAAACACCCTATATGTTACTGGGGTTAATAACTGTTACCAGGTTCGTCACACTGAGCAATATACTTGTAAGGGTTTTAGACGTGTATTATTCCTAGTATTTATAATTCTAACTATTCACACTTAAAACTAACGTACAAGTAAAATAAATAATAATAAAAACGGAAAGTAGTTTAAATAAGCAAAAGTAAATAACGCAGCTTCTTTGGGATCGGGACATGGTTTATTCGTCTTCGGATGGGCGCCGTTTGTACACGGATTTGTCGGTGGTGATCCTCAAGCCGTTTCTCTCCTTACGTTTTCTGTGGAAATACGGATAGCGAGGTGTTTATATATTCAAAGAAACTAATCTTTAATTATATTATTACATTTCAGTTAAAATAATTTATTTAAAATAAATTAATATTTTTAAAAGCCGGACCTGTCAGGTAGCTATCGGGGGCAAAATTATTTACAGTTATTATAACTGTGATGGCATGTGGTCCACAATATGATAACAAGGGCAATGCTCTTTATATCTGCTTGAAGGTCAACTAGAAAAATCAATACTTTTAAAGGGATTCTTTTATACAGAATTTAAATTGTATAAATGTAACATTTATACCTCTAATGTTTATGAAAGTGAATTTTAAACAAACTAACTAACATTTACAGGGTTTTTGTTAACTAACTATCTATTTACGGGATATGAATTACGGTGGATTAATATATTTCTAATTACTCGTAGTAATCAGCGGAAGTTTTAGTAAAACAGAATTGGTGGGATTTACGAGTTCTTCAACTCTTTAGAATTGAAAATGAATACTTTAGTGGTTCATTCTTGGTGCGGACACGCTTAAGGCGGTGGCCGATTAGTAGCTCCTTGCGCTTCTGGATTCGACAGCGTGAATAGTAGCTACCTGGGATGACTCTAAGTAGAAGCCGATTTTAATAATAACAACTAAGGTATTTAATCCTTCCGGGACGATTTAATTTAAAGATTTTTAGGTACAGGATAAACTAAACGTTTTACAGGTACGGTAGACTTGCAGAAGGGTTACTCCTTGAAGTCTGGGTTATCGCGATAAGAGATCAGAATCGGATACAGGTTCAGAAGTTTTCTCCTAGCCTGGGAACGGCGTAGGACCTTTAAATCTTCGGGACCCACTCGGTATCAGCCCTGTTAAATAAACAGGCTGACGGCATTTAATAAAGATGTTAAATCAGGATGTTGCTATCCTCTGGATAACTCACGATAAGTGAGCGGGTACGAAATGGGTTTATTGCGTTCAGCAACATTGAAATGTAATACTCACTGTTACCGACTGGGTTCGTAATTTACGAAATTGAGTAACCGAAATACGGTCTAATTACGGGCGACTTGCTGGACTTCGGTTTTAATTATTTTTCCTAATGTTGGCGTGCTTGTGTGAGTCGGTGGGCGGTGTGTAGGTGCAATATCAATTACAAGAATCTGGGCAAATACCCGTTACGTTGTTTAATTGTAAAGACGTCTGGCTCTTTACATGTAATTTGCTGGGACTGTCCTGTTGGGACACAAATAGTTAACAGCCGTACTAACTTTATTGTGGCCGAGATATAATTAAGTACGTTAATAATGAGACACTTCTGCTGCCGGCTGAAATATTCTCACTTGCGGCGTTTGATATTTACATTTGCAGGACCAGCTCGAGCTTCCACCCCCACATGAAAGAATGAATATAAGTTAACTTCAATTATAGGATTATAGAAAATACTACTTATCATTATGCTATGAGTATTCAACTGGGACGATTTGCTTTCAATGTTTGGTATGCTTTAATAGACAACAAGGTTTTTTAGATTTTACATACAATGAACATTTGAATAGTAATTTGTATTTGATCAAGGAACGGTAATTGAAGTTATCGATAATTTGCCTTTGATTCAAAGAAACACTATGTTTTATAAACTCCACATAATGATATAATTGTAAAATTAACCTTTCGCAATAATTAGATTCCAAACCTTGGACATTTCAGGTGGCCAACTGATTTGTTACCATTAGATTTATTTTTTTGGAGGTACAATAATAGTTATTGGGTTATTGAAAAAAATGTATCCATTGTTTTTTATGTATTTTAAAACTTTACCATGAATTATATTATTAGTTGATGCAAAAAGCTCTTAAAAATTTTTTGTTTGACTTATAAACAATTTGAAATTGATGAGATATTAAAAAGAATCACGTGACTACAAACGCGCCACGATTATTCGCCATCTCTGTGATGTTAAATTAATTCTCAATAGTACAGTGTCAACGGCTTTTACACGTAAATTGACTTAGTGAAAAAAAATTATTTATAATAGCTACTTTTGTTTAGCCATGTGTGATAAAGTTTACAGTTAGGTTAACAACTAAACTTGTGCGGTACTACATCAACTTTAATTTTTGCTTTACTTCCCATTGTAGTATAGTAAATATAATTCTCCATGTCTTCTTTCAGCTAAAAAACATCAAATCACGAAAATGATTTAAATGTCATTATAACAACGGGAGAACACTTTTAAAATTTCAATTTCGTATAGAATATAACCTAGCGCGTAATTAAAATGTAAAATACTAAATTAAACCGAAACCATTCAATAACCGTGTACAAATTTATTATTTAATCGTTTTAAATTATTCATAGAAATTTTTTTGATGCTGATTTTTAAAAGTTATGATTCTGGAGTTTAGTTAAAAAAATTTATTATCGAATTCTATTTATTCAATTTATACGTTTACATAAATAATTATTAATTACTATATTATTATAAAAGCACGATAGCCTTTAAGGTTTCAAATTTTGGATATATTTATCAGTATATTGACCATAATAACAAGATTTAATCGATTAAAAGTCAAAACACTGTATCAGTTGTATGCTATGATGAGTAAAAATAAACATTGTGACGTCGCGTGTTTACGGTACTGGGTTCAAAAATGTATTTATAATTTAATATAACTTTTTAATTAGAGCGAGAAAAACTAAAAATAGTTTTGTTTTAAAACGTATATGTGATCTTTCCATTTATTACAAAAAAAATCTGTTTCAAAACCAATGGTCAAACGAGGCCGAAGGCCAAGTTTGATAACCCATCAAGTATCGTAATATGAAATTACGATACGAACATCGTACAACGCTTTATCTACTATCAACAGTTTTAATCACATAGAGAAATAAGTAATTTAATCAGCGAAATGTATTAAGAACGGTATTATACAAGCAGGCATATTATATAATTATCATTGTAAAGTTTAATCAAACTCAGATTGTCAATTCTGTGGACAGCGTTAGTGTTGTCTCTACATCTGGTTTACAGATTTCTAATTGCAAGAATTTTATTATTAATGTTTATAAGAAATAGTTTATTAAATTTTGTTAGATTTTATTTTAGTAATTATTTTATTCTCACTTTCACTTTACCGCACTAGTGCGCACATATACATATGTAGGTATAGGTTATGCAATCGACTTTTTTTCACTATTGCTATATCGACGTATTAGCTCATTTTACAACTTTTGGCCAAGTTTCGCCAAGATCGGCCATGAGTCTGGATGTCTGTGTGGATGTATGTTGGTATCCACGATTTATGTCTATTAATCTCTCTGGTATGAAGTTTTAAACGTCATTCTGAAATAGATTATTGTTTTTGTTTTTAGTGTTGCCTGTTTTCGTTGTGAACGTATGAAAGAGGTTGCATAGTCATTTCTTTTCATTTTTTAAGCTAGCATCTAAATGTCTATTAACCTCTGTCTAGCATAAAGTTTGAAACGTCTGCTTGACATAGATTATTGTTTTTGAGAATGTTGCTTATTTTCGTAATATAAAAAATGTTGCATAATTGTCCTAAAAAATTATTAAAATTATTTCATTTCTTTTAATTTCCATTTTGTTGGTAGGAAGGTCGTGCGGTGCTCCTCACCAGATATTTTAAGTTAGCATCTAGATGTCTATTAACCTCTGCCTGATATGAAGTTTTAAACGTCTGTTTAACATAGATTATTGATTTTATTTTTAAATTATTGCTTATTTTCGTAATGAACTTATTATAAAAGAGGTTGATTAATTATCGTAAAAAATGTTATTAAAATTATTTCATTGCTTTTCATTTCCATTTCCAATTTGTCATTTTTTAAGATATTCGAATTCTGGAAACGGTGCTCCTTCCTAAGCATTTGTACATGTATTTCTTATTTTTATAAGAAATCGAACTCGAGACCTTTGCTATAATAAAAATGCTTTGTCTGTTACACCATGCTTAGAGTTTGCAAACGTAGTTCTACATAAAACATAAATATAATTCAAATTGCATCTCAACAGCATATTTAGTTAATAAAATAAAAAAATGTTTATGAATAAATGTACGCATGGTTTGAATTGTTAAATATGGAAATTATTTTTAAATATTTTGTGCATTTTTTGTTTTATTTTATTTTTTATATTTAAAGCAGGACTTGTTTTCATAATTCGAATATCTTAAAAATTGATATGTTTACCCCTTAGGGGAAATTTAAGTATTCCGTATTTCCACGCCCATAAGGGTACAAACGAAAGGGAAAGCAGTACAAACGATACGGGAGCAGCACCCGTTTTCAGAATCGAATATCTTAAAAAATGATAAAAATATTAAAGAGCGGTGCTGGCATTTTTGACCCCTGGTTAAATTTGTACCCCTTGAAATACGAAGGAAGAAAAGTGGTACAAACCGGTACAAATGAAAACGAAACAGTATCCGCTTCCTGATTTTGAAAATCTCTTTAAAAGAACAAGTTGCCCCTTTAAAAAGATTTAGAAATTCGGCAAAACCAACCCCTTGAGGTACAAACAAAAGGAAAAATGGTACATTTAGATACAAAGGATCCTCTCTCGAATACCGTCGTGAACGATAAAAAATATTCCAGTGGGGTGCTAACAATTTTTAACCCCGGGATAAATTTGAACACAGTGAGGTACAAAAGGTAAAAAAATGTGGTACAAATGGGTACAAACTATTATAAATCAGATGCAATCAGAATAATTTCATTATTTAAATGTGGGGTGTCAGGTTTATGTAGTTGTATTTGACCACCCCGTATAAATCATACAATGTAGTGAAAGAATTTTGCGATTTCCATAACACTTAAGCTCAGGGGTATTTTTAAAAAATACGAGTAGAAATTTCATTTTAGTAAAAAATTATTCGTGTTTGGGTATAATAGTAGTGTAGCTATGTATGTTCTACTCCACTTTTGTCGTGAAATGATTAAACTTTGAACAAAGCGGGACATTTAATATCTTTAAATCGCCAATCCAGAGGTCAAAGAAATTTAAAATTTTAAATCTATCACAGCTAGAAACGAGGTGGGTGGGTGGGTGGTGTGTTTGTGGGCGCGCGCGGTGGATGAGTGTGCGGTGTGCGCGTGGGTGCGTGCCTGCGTGCCTGCGTGTGTTTCTCTCTCTCTCTCTCTCTCTATATATATATATATATATATATATATATATATATATATATATACATATATATATATATATATATATATATATATATATATAATACGTTTCTCACATTGACTTTGAGCTCTTGTTGTTTGATCCTCGGACATAAACCTACCTACTTCCAGTCCCATTCCTAAAAATTTTTAAATAACGTCTATAAATTAAGTTAACGACGTGACCCCGCTTGAACTTTTTGGGTTTGTTTCTCACGTATGACCCTTGAAACATCCCTAATTTCTCGTTTTCAAAATGATGTAACTTAGAAGTTATCTGAATAAGATTCAGATTCATCTTAAAAATTTCTGGTCTCTTTCTTTTCACTAGTCTCTGTTTTTTGTATGTATCATTTGTGCTGTCAATTAATACATTTCTTATCGCCGAGTTAACTCTATGATTACGTTTCGTTTCCCTTCTACTAAAGCCCTCTTTAATTTCTATCATGTTTGGTGTATCTGTGAGCACTATTGCTTTGATAGCTTTTCTTCCGCGGGTGCACTTTTTTCGAGGTGGAGCCTTATGTAGAGGTCTTATGTCTAAAGCAATGTGACCTTGAAGAGACTCAGCGGGGTTACAAACCTTTCCTACCACGTGGCCTTGAATCGGTGACCTTGAAGAGACAGCAGGGTTACCAACCTTTCCTACCACGTAGCCGCGGTGACCTTGAAGAGACAGGGTTATCAACCTACCACGTGACCTTGAATCGGTGACCTTGAAACAGGCAATGTTACCAACCTAGAAATCTAGTGACTTTTCTGGTGACTTTTTCCAAATCTGGTGACAAATCCAGTGACAAAAAGTGGATCAGAAGTGCCATAGTATATCTACTGTTTTGGTTCCAGTGTTCGTTGTACGGGTTCCTGAAATATGTTGCTACCTGATGGCCCTGGTATTCGTTCTGTACCAGATTCTGGTTGTAGCTCAATGGAATGTTTTGTCTGGTGTGCATTCTCTCTCTTGAGGAAGTGGTCTCTCGCATTTGAAAAATCAATATCGGTAAATATATGCGCATCAAACGGGTATACCTGTCTTTAAAAAACTTCTCGTGATATTGATTGGTGTAATAAATTTTTGGAAAACGTTTCCGACTAGTTCAGCTATGTCTTGCAATGTGATAGTCCCTGCCCTGGATGGTTGACCATAAAGTTATCACAAGTCTGGTTGAAGTAAGTTTTTAATGGACCATATACTGAGACGCCCAAAGGCTGTAAACGGTGGCTGGTATGTGGAGGAATTGTAAGTATTACAAATCCATTTTCTTTGCAGTTATTAAGCACTTTAGGTGAAATGTGGCTGATGTGATTGTCCAAAATCAAAAGAATTTTATTATCCTTACTGCATTTAACAAATTTTATAAAATGCAACAAATACTTTTCAAAATTTTCTGACGTCATCCAGCCACTTACATGTGTAATACATTTAGACCCTCATGGATCTCCCCAAGTCATATAATCTTGTTCTCGTACTGAGGAGAAAATGAAAACTTGAGGGACTGAATTACCTGCAGCAGTTATTGCACAGCATCCTGTTGCTGTCTGTCCACGTTCTCCATAAGTAGCCTTAGAGACTTATTTCTGTCCTTTTTGAGATAATATCTTACTGAGTTTATGTACTACCTGAACTCCGGTTTCATCGTAGTTATAAATTGCATCTGGACAAATTCGTGCTTACTTAATACATTTCTCCTCAGTAGGCCAAAAATTCTCTTCAGGTGTTCTTAAAGATGTTTTTATTTCGAAACATAAAACCTCGTATCCAGTCTTGTGAGGCTGCCTTATTAGTAATCCACTTCTGATGATTTTTTCCATTTGCAAATGCATACATATATGCAAATTGGCGAGTTTCTTTTGTCGTTAGAGCATAATTCATTCTTGATGCGTCTAATAGATATTTTGATAAAAACTCTTTTCTTCAACTTCGTTAAATATCTGAGAACTTTTCTAGTTTGGCGACAATTTTATTTCGTCTTCTTTCTCTTGGAACTTAACCACGTACCTTTGAAGTGTCATCTTGTCCACACAATATTTTGTAGCAGTAGTTCTGAGTTTCCCAGCAGGCACAACTCCTTTCACTACTTTTTCCATTTGATTAGGCGAAGCTGGAACTCTGTTGATTATTTTCTTCGATTGGAAAGGCATTTAAAAAAATTAATTTTGGATTAACACAGTATTACAGTGGGAGGGAAACATGATACATGTATTACGTCTTTATTTGAGGAGACTTGATACATCTATCAAGTCTCCCTGAAAAAGTTGTGTCAATTCTCCCTTATGTCAAATTTTCAACACAAATGGGATTCATAAATGCAAAACCTAACTAAACATATATGGCTTTCACATCAAAATATAGCTAAAGCTATATCATTTCTGACTTCACTGATGAACCAAATTTAATACACAATCAATTTAAACTTAAGTTGATCGTTTATGTGTTAAATTCGGTTCTTCCCCTGATGATGGTCTAATTATTTAATAGACCGAAACATATATATATATATATATATATATATATATATATATATATATATATATATATATATATATATATATATATATATATATATATATTATATATATATATATATATATATATATATATATATAAGGATTATTTTTGAACTACACCATACACATAATAAAAAAAAATTATAGAGAATTTGGGTTTTGAGTTTTTCTTCCACCCATCATCGAGTGTGTTTGTGGCTGTCACTGAACCAGTGTTGCAAACATCAGCTCATACCGGTTACTTGATACGGGAAATTTAAAAATGTATCAAGACGTTATTTAAAAATTTTAGGAATGGGACTGGAAGTAGGTAGGTTTATGTCCGAGGATCAAACAACAAGAGCCCAAAGTCAATGTGAGAAACGTATTATAAATATATATATATATATATATATATATATATATATATATATATATATATATATATATATATATATATATATATATATATATATTTCAGACTCACAACTCAAAGGCACCAAGTTCGAATCTGAGAGTAGTCAAGTGCTTGAGAAAAATCCGACTCAAGTGCGGAAAAACAGTCCTTCGCAGGACAGCGTTAAAAAGCGAACAAAACTGTGTAAATACAATGTTGGTAACATTATAGAAACAATTTCAGTCAATGAATTCAACGTTAGTTTTTTGCGACGTAAGCGCAACAATTTTTATTATCCTGATGTTCATGATTATGGTACGGTTACTGTTCAAGATATCATAATGCATTTGCCTCTACCTGTCAATATTGGAGGAACCTCTAGAAGCTTTGTTATCATTTCTTGTGGATTTGTTTTCTTACAATGTAGGGTAAATATGCCTCTGCTTTAATACGTTAATACATTTCGATATATCAAATGAAAATTATTTCAGCATGTATGTAACTTTAGTACCCTGCAACAAATTTTTAAAAATATTCAAATTTAGACATTATTTTTTTTTTATAAAAGGTGACCACTGTTTCAAATTTAAAACATTGTAATTTCGTATTAAAACTAAAGGAGCCTGTAAGTGTCAATGACATTAATTAAAGAATATTTAAACAAGTACAAAACTAGAAAGAAAAAAGAATAAGTTTACGATATGATTGAAAGAATTAACCAATTGTCAATAAATGTTCAATATGCCTCGTTTATTCAATAGAGGAGCATACATTTGTTATAATTAGAATAGTCGATACTATTTAATGTGTATTGTTTATTAAATAGACATATACGTAACGATTAAATCTATTATGGATATACTTGACGTAAGTGTGTATTTTGAAGCGTGTGGTTCGGTTATTTGCAAATATAACTTTGTGTTGTATGTCAGTTATTCACATTTATTGTGACTGTAACCATTTACCTAACGGTTTGTTTTTAATATTTTCAAAAGAGAACAGATGTGTTATTAAAATTGTTTAAATTAGGGATGAGATAAATTGTTTATACAAATAGATGTCAAGGTAAATAAATATATGTTTTTATCCGTTTTTTCGTGTGCACTTTAATTTCATAACATGTGTGTAATCACTTTATATCATACGATGTATGTTTATACTCTTGCAGTAAATATAAGTCGATAAGGTTGAGACTATCACAAATTGTATAATTTTGTAATTACGTATTATCTTTCTAATTTGTAATGTGTTTTTAATATGTCACACTTTATTAATCACACATTGTTTGTTGAACACTTAGAATTAACCATCTCTACATGTAAGAAAGGAAGTAATAATTTTTATTTTTGCAAATATTTGATTGTTTCTTTAATATTAATTAAGATAATATTTTATTGTTGCAGTGCTGTTTGCAGTATGTGTTGCTAAAGCAATAATGAAAAAATAAACATCATCCTCTATTATAGTGATGTAATTTTTTTTATATTAATCTTCCATAGGTACTAATTTATCATTAGAAAAACACCAAACAGCACTCATTTTAATATTTAATTATAAATATGTCCTTTGTAAGCCATTATATTTCTAAGTGCGTAAGTTAAAGACATTTTTACAGGTATTTTATGTCAAATTAGTCTCTTTAACTGGAAGGTCTGTTACATCCGAATTCAATTAGATCCAACCTTCTAGTAAATTGCATTTGGTAAGGTAAACGTAAACGTTTAAGTTCAAATTTGAATTCATATTCATTTATTTATATTTATTAAGTTGAATATGTATAATAATGTGGTTTCATGACAAATGCGATCTTTGCTGTGGTTTCTATCGAATTTTAATTTTACATCTAAGAAAATATATCATGGCCACAAAAAGTTCATTGCACATAATTACGTATAAGTGATTCAAAATAATATTCACTTAATCTCCCTTGTGCTTGGATTATTTCCAGAATTTTTTTCAAGTACGAATGTTTTGAAAATGATCCCGAGTTGAAGACAAAGGATAATTTTCTCAAAATATTAGTGAACGAGATAAAATTTCCAGTAATTAATTCAAGCTTCAGTAAGAAAATATCCCAAGATTCTCGGTTGCTATTGATGACGGGATCGCAAATCACCCGTTGCTATTCAGGGCGGGATATTTTCACTACAATACCTCAAAACGAATGAAACCAACTGAGTGTAGACCTAAAGTTTTACAAGAACATGAGGGGTGTACTGAAGGAGGTACTACTGCGACTGCAGAAACGTCAATCAATATTAAACTTGAGTTGAACAACGAAAATAAGCAATCACTAAGATGTATTATAAATTTGACGTTTCGAGAGATTTTTATTGCCTCAAATATACAGGGTGTGGCGCGAAGAGTTTTGATTAAAAGTAATGGCGGATACAGTTATGTTAAAAATCTGAAATTACGAAGCTGTAGGTTTTGGATGACGCCGAGTTCAAATATAATATTGTCCTGAATGTGGCACTTCCGGTTATACCGGAAGTAGACGTCAACTTTGTTATTTTAAATGGAACCTAATATTTTTTATTTTATTTTCGAATTCTACATGAAATTCTAGATAAAATTTGTGCACAATGTCCTATACCAAAAATGAAATATTTTCGAGATATTTCGATTTTTTTTTAAATTTTGAAAAATCCTAGTCCACATTGAATAACGATATCTCCATTAATAACGAAGCTAGTGACGTGAAATTGTAACCAATAAACAACAAGCGCTTGCCCGTTAAATCCATATATCCATCTCATTGATATTTCATACAAGGTGTTTTAAACTTAGCCGCCAACATGCACAATTTGAATCATTTATAAGTAGCTTACTTTAAATAGAACACCCTGTATTTTATTACATTTTCCGCTGTATTTTTTTAAGCCAATTCGTTTGGTATCAGTATTCTCTATACCTAAATCCAACCACTTTTGAGATATTTCATTATCTTAGTTAAAACATAACACTTAATTGTTTCAACATTAGTCAAGGGTAGGCCATGGCTGTCAAAGATTTGATAGTTAGAACGTTAATTGTTTATGTTGTTTTGACAGTTTTCTTTACCAGTTTGTATTTCATAGTAAACAATGGCAAATGTAGGCTTTATTAATGATGATTTTTTAAATCTTATTATTATTTACGGCGAGTATAATAGAATTGTTGAACGGACTTGCCGTGTTTTTGCAGAAAGTTATCCAAATCGACCAAATGCAACTGGTGATATTGTAAGAAGATTGCTTAAAAACTGCCGTCAGTTTGGTCAATTTAAGACAAAAATTAATAAAAATAAACCACTAGTGGACAGTGACATAAACGAAATTAATGTTTTCGGTTATATTACGGCCTCTCCAAATGCCTCCATTAGAGATTGTGAGAGAGATCTTACTTTGTCGACGAGAACAATTCATCGCATTTAAAAAAACACATACTTGCTTTTAATTCTCTAACGCCCGACCACATTTCCAGAATTACAAGACATAAGTTAATGAAAAGGATTCATAAATGTTTAGAAGTAGATGGTGCTAATTTTGAACGCTTATATAAAACTTTATTTGCTTAATATTACATTTAGTTATTTTTGTTTGTAAGTTAACTAATTAAATTAATACAAAATACCTAGTCAACGTTTTTAATGATATCCACAGTTAATAATCCTTTCAGGCTATTGGTTGCTTTTCAGAATTAATAACTTATGAAAAAATAACAAAATATGACCTTAAATAATGGAAATCATGGCCTACCCTTTACTAATGTTGAAATAATTAAGTGTTGTTATGTTTTAACTAAGATAATGAAATATCTCAAAAGTGGTGTGATTTAGGTATAGGGAATACTGATACCAAACGAATTGGCTTAAAAAAATACAGCGGAAAATGTAATAAAATACATGATATTCTATTTAAAGTAAGCGACTTATAATTGATTTAAATTGTGCATGCTGGCGGGTAGGTTTAAAACACCCTGCATGAAATATCAATGAGACGAATATATGGAGTTAACGGGTAAGCGCTTGTTGTTTATTGGTTACAATTTCACGTCACTAGCTTCATTATTAATGGAGTTATTCAATGTGGACTAGGATTTTTTTAAAAATTAAAAAAAAAACGAAATATCTCGAAAATACTTCATTTTTGTTATAGGACATTGTGCACAAATTTTATCTAGAATTTCATGTAGAATTCGAAAATAAAATAAAAAACATTAGGTTCCATTTAAAATAACAGAGTTGACGTTTACTTCCGGTATAACCGTCATCCAAAACCTACAGCTTCGTAATTTCAGATTTTTAACATAACTGTATCCGCCATTACTTTTAATCAAAACTCTTCGCGCCACACCCTGTATAATGAATCAAAAAGCATTAATAATATAAAGCGTACAAATCCATGTTACGATCGAAAATGAAGTTAGCACGGAAGGTTACAGATAATTAAAGTGCACTGAGCTAACTCGGTGGAACAGAGGACCGTGGGCGTGTTTTTGAATATAAATACCAAAGGGGGTTCATCGTATTGTCGAAAGTCGCAAATAAGGGTGCGTCACAATTGGGATAAAGTCGTGTAATTGGCGCCAGACTGTTAAGTAAAATCGGTAAGAATACACCCTGGGCACACCTAGATAAATCAGCCTCAAACAGTCAATAGGTCTCGTTGGCTACCTCCTGGTGTACGAAGTGGTGCTCTAAAAACTTTATAACTATAAACAAATCTCAAGATATTGACATCCTAAAGAAGCGTGTGCCCAAATCAGCTGTTGGGGCTCAATGGTTTTCTTTAACCTAATTTTACGTTACGTTACCCCCAACGATTCTAAACAAAATACACTCAAACTAAAAGAAATAAACAACGCTAAATATTTCGCTTAATTATTGCAAAGTCAAAATTCAAACGTAAGTCATCTATAAAATTCTGTCATCATTTGAACTCAAAATCAAATAACTAAACGTAACCCAAACCAACATCGTCAAAGGTTTCTAATTTGTTACGTTAAACAAAAAACAACTTTAATGTGAAAAACCTATTAAAAAACTACATGAAACTAAACGCGTCAAACTTAAGAACTTGCTACCTGGTCACTTACATGTCAAATCAATAAAATTTTAACTCAATAACATTAATTTCTAGTAAAATTCTTAGTTTTAAATCCTTAAAACACCAATTTTCGTTAATTATTGCTTTCGCTGCTCGGAAGGAGGTTACAAATAATGCTATTAAATCCAATTAATTATTCATCTATTGAAGAAACATAAGTCAAAAGAAACACAACAAAGATACATATGATAAATTTACAGCCGTACTAATTCGTGGCCGGTTACCTAAAAATTTAATTAGGGGAGGAGATACTACCCCTATTTCTAAATCGGTCAAACCTGCAAGCTATGGCATACTGTTAAAATTCAAAACATTTATGTAAACCATTGTTACACTCAAAATTATCAAATCTACAGCGTGAAATTTTTTATATACCTGAAGTACATTCCGAAAATTAAATATAAAAAAACGCAAATAAAAGTGGTTCGTCCGCCTTAAATTTAAACTAGCGTAAATGGACTAACACTTCAACTAAAGACGACTACGTTTATCTGCTTTATTGCCGAATAATTTCAACAAAATTCAAACAATTGTATAATAACACACCTCCAGGTTATAGCGGAAATAATCTAGATATGAACGGTTTTAGGAAAAAGTAGTTAAAAAATTAACATGTCAAATACAGTAAAAATAAAACGAATTTTTAATCGTTTTCCATAAATCAAAATAGGTATATCGCATTCAACCAGTTTTTGTAAAAATTAACATAAAATATGTTCTAAATATAATGAAGGAGGAATTTTCCTTAATTTCTACCTCGCCCCCTCATTATATTTAGACTATATGTTATGCTATTTTTTACGAAAACTGATCTAAGTTTAAATATGGTACACCTATTTTGATTTATGGAAAATATTCGTTTTGTTTTAACTATAATGAACGTGTTAATTTTCATATTGTATTCCGACGCTCTTAATTAATACTTTTTGTTTCATTATATATTTTGAAAAATGCAATAACAATACATCTTACTAATTGCTTATTCTCATTCTTCATCCTAAGTTTAATTACAGTCTAAAATAAGCTATATTACGTACGAAAGGTAATTCCACGAAAAAACCGAAGAACATCATAAATTTGTTTAGCTAGTTTCGTCTGTCCCCAGACTCAAAAGGAGATAGAAACAATCTAGAACGTTGGAACTACTTACATAAATTAATGACGTGCAACTGAACTTACATGAAATTTCCATATAAAGTCAATCGTTATTGTTATCATACATATGATGCGGTTCGCTTCTTTCTCTACATAATTCATTATTCTAGAAAAGGGATTCTCCGCATTTAATATTCCTAACAGTAGTATTTTATAAGCACACATTCAGCTAGACGATTAGGCATAGTTAAAATGAGTGAATCTGTGCTAACCTGAGGTATACTAACCCACGCTTCTAAAATCCGTTGTTGAAGGGCATCCACATTGTTTGAAGTGGCTGTAGATCATTTATTCTCCGTCCTACCATGTCCCACAAATTTTCGATTGTGATAAGTCTGGCGAACGAGAAGGCCATGGAAGCAGATCAATATTACCAGTATTTAGAAACTCTATAACAACCCTTGCGGTATACGGTCGCGAATTATCTTGCTGAAAAATTGGATTGTCTATTTCTTGCAGATATGGCAGTAATACTGGTTCAAAAACGTTGTTAATGACAAATCTGCATTTAATGTTCCCTCAATAACTACCATAGGAGATCCGCTTCCATGGCAGATATCCCCACATCACACCTTTAGTGAGAGCAGTATGTCGTTATACAGAAAACTGCAAATTGTCTTTCTCCAGGACGTGATCATGAGCCCATAAACAAAATCGAGAGTCGTCACTAAAGATGACTTGATTCCATTGCACTTCTAATGCAACCTCTCGTTACACCATTGTCACCGTGCAATACGATGGCGTGGAGTTAGAAGTAAACAAAGCAATGGTCGGTGTGATCAGAGTCCAAAAGATTGAATTCTTCGATACGTCGATCGTAAGAAGATTTGATGATCAGTTAATCTGTCGTTGTTCCTCATTATTTTCTGACGATCTTCGCCAACATGAGGAAATTGTGGCGACACTGCGTCCCACGCGAGCGGCAACATCACGAATTGTTAATCCGGCTGCTCTTATACCGATTATTCTGCCACGTTGAAACTCGGTTAACCGATGGAAATTTGCACGGTGTCGTACAGGAGGCATTATGTCAACTTTAATGTGTTTACTTATTAAGCTTACAAATATGCTTAACATTGACACTTAAGTAACTAATGTCAAATGAAATGAAAGAGGTTTTGTTTAATTGTCGATGATTACTTGATTAATCTTTATTGTATCTTACTGAAATTTTCACCGTTTCTTCATAGGAATAAAATTTTACTGGGTGTTCGTTTATTTATGGCGGCCAGTAGGTATATTATATAACGAGAAAAATGTTTAATAAATAAATAAATTTAGCCAGGTAGGATGTGTGTAGTATTTATTACCTATTGCAATACAAAAATTTGCACACGTTGTAATTAGGTATTGATTGCATGTGTTTTGTACATTTAATATAAGGATTGATCAAGTTTTGCCCCTATTTGCTAACATAACACGTTGCAGGTATGAGATTATGCAGGTTTTTTAAACGTCTTTATAAATATCACATCTCCCTGTCAATGACCTCTGCAGTAAACCAATGATTAATTAGATATATAAGTGTACATAAACATGTATGGGCAGTCAATCAAATTTTTGAGGTTAATTTTGAGAGCGCATGCGCAAGTTGCAAGTTTGGCCTTAGTGGAGCAGCAGCATCTCACCATCTAATTTTTAAAACTTTGTGTTTTCTGTAACTTCACAAGGCCACCTCTTATATAAAAATAGAAATCTTTATATTATTTTTTTATAAATTTGTATTTTTTAGTAACTTGAGTGAGCTTCACTCGCGGGATGAAAAGTTGTAGGTACTTGAGTTCTTTGTCATACAACATATTATTGTGTCGGCTTAAAAAAAATTCAAGGTATTATAGTACAGACTACATGCAAAACCTATTTTGACAAGAGAATCATTAAAATTTTTAGAACTAAAATAAAAAATCAAAGACAAAAATAGTCATTAAACATTAAGCACTTATTTATTAAAATATTTAAGGTATATTATATTTATATTTTTCCTAATTAGTAAATTATCTGATTACGTAACATTAAGTTGTTTTTCTTTAGCTATTAATACTTACCCATACTCTTTTTAAGATACAGTACTGTTAAGTTTCTTCTAAAGTAGTACATAAATGATCATTTAAATTCTTCATTCTTCTTGCAGGTGTTTGAAAATATGTCCATACAAAGAAGAATTTGACACTTCTCATATGCCACTACAGTAAGCATTTGGTAAGATACACTAGTCACTAGTTATAACCCCTTTGAATTGTAGGAAAATGCAAATACCATTAAGCAAGTGGAACATATGTTTATTGTGCACTGGAGCAGTACTTACAATACTTGGAGTTGCATTTTTAAGTTCCTATTCAGCTATACACGATTATATCATTACTAGGCTTCTTGCGTTAGAGCCAGATTCAAGTGCATTCAAAGCATGGCAAAAACCAGAAGGTGCAATTCAAATGGACATATACCTTTTTAATTGGACCAATCCACATCAAATTGATCATCCCAATTTCAAACCAAAATTTGAAGAAATTGGCCCATATAAATTTAAACAATACAAAGAAAAAACTAATATAATTTGGAATCATGAAAATCACACTATAACCTACAGTTACCTTAAACATTTCTACTTTGATGAAGAAAACTCGCCTAGGCACGATTCCGATATAGTTACTACAATAAATATGATCCCATTGGTACGTACGATTTACGGCATCGCATATAATTATAGTGGCTATTTCAGACTACTGCTCACATTGCAACTGATTGGAATTTAGCACTGCAATTAATAATATCAACACCTTTAAAGAAATCTCCAGTTTATGTTCAAAAAACGGTTAGAGAATTATTATTTAAAGGGTATGAAGATCCAATCTTAGGGGTTTTAAATTCTCTTCCATTTCTTTCAAACACTGATGAAACAAAATTTGGTTGGTTTTATGGTGTAAGTAAATAAATTTTAAAAATTTGGAGATATTTCGTTTTTTTTTTTGTAACAGAGAAATGGGACGATTGGTTCAGATGGTGTCTACAATATGGTAACAAGTGGAGGAGATGATTTTGCAATGCTTCGATCGTGGAATTACCAAAGCCAAATTAAGTTTTTTGAAGGAAAATGTGGACGTCTTTATGGATCTGGTGGTGAAATATTCCCTAGAAATGTGAAGCCTACTTTTATAAATTTATTTTCACCTGAAATGTGTAGGACAGCGCAATTTAATTTTGTTCAAAATGAAACAGTGCATGGTCTCTTGGGATACAAATTTTCTCCAGGTGATCAAGTTTTCGATAATGGTAAATGATGTACTATTTTTAATCGCTGAGTATTCGTTATTACTTCGTAGGTTCAAAATTACATGATAACCTATGTTTTGAGAATTCTCTTCCATCAGGGATATTAAATGTTTCTGCCAGTAAGGACCATTCTCCAGTATATCTCTCTTTACCACATTTTTACTATGCAGATCCTTTCTATATAAATGCTGTAGAAGGGTTATATCCAGAAAAGGATAAGCATGAACTTTATATAACTTTAGAACCTGTAAGTAATTAACACTGAAATTAAATTTAAATTTTTGCTTACCACATTTCTAGAATACAGGATTAATCTTAGATTTGGCAGCAAGAATGCAAATAAATGTGCATTTACGACCTCTGGAAAGATTTGGGTATTCTCTAACTAATTTTGGTTCAAATTTTTTACTTTCCTTTTTTGCAGGAAATTTTCAAATCTTCCAAACCTAATATTTCCTGTGTTATGGTTTGAACAACGTGTGATTGCTACAGAAGAGTTAGCATCAAGTTTAAAGTTACTATTTCAGTTACCAAAAATAATGGAAATTATTAGTTTAGTGATAATCGTTATAGGTGTTATGTGGATAATAGGTACAATTTTATTTATAATGTGTTTTAAAATGAAAGAACAGAAAATTCAGAAAGAAGAAATTCCTCTTAATTCTAAGTCCGCAATTACGTAAAAAACTGTTCAACTTTGTTACTTAATATCATCACAGTTCGTTGTTAATATATTGTTATTTTTGAATTATTTATTGCAGGATTTTTTTCTATGTTTAGAAATAGGTTGCAATCCCTTATTACATTTGTATTTTTTTACAATTGTGTACAAATAAAAATTTGAAACTTAGTTGTTTTATCTAGTTAATTCTATTTACCCTTTGTTTGTTAAATATCACACAAATCACTAAAGACCGGATAAATAAGCACAATTTTAATGGAAAAAAAGCATAATATTAATCGAAAAAAAAGTACTAAATAAGCCATGAATTGATTCAAAAAGCAGATAAAAATATACAATTTACAAGAAATAATCAGGTAGTTTTCATTCGTTGTCTTTATTCATAGTAATATAACTCAAAAACAAAGATGATCATGCACTATGCATCAATAAAACAAAATAAACATTTAAAATTTGAATAAAAATTGCAGTAAAGAAAACAGACAACGTTGTCATTCAAAACTCAACTTGAAAGATCACTTTCAGTGATATGAGTAGGTATACTATTCATGTCTGAAAGTGCTAATAATTAAATATTGTTTCAAATGTTCCATGGTAATATTTTGTCACCGAGAATGTTTTTATATAATCGACACTTGTAATGGGTGCATATTTAAATGAGGTTATGGTTACAGAAACCATGTTAACATCAGGAATATTGTTACCACACTTTAATAGAAGATTTTTTTTTCTAGTGATTTATATGCAGTGTTATTCGAATAAATTTGTGCAAATTTTGCTTTGACTATCTCGTCAGGGGGCCCTGGAAAAAAGCATTTATAGCATTCCTGCAACTCGCAATTATTTTTTTCAATTGAACTGAAAGAACTTACTGCTTTTCTAACAATTTTATAGTTTCACTTACAAAACTAAAATTGCTTTTAATGAAAGCCAAATTATTTTGAATTTAATTTTGTTGGAGAACATTGTGGCAAACTTGCACAGATTTACTTGTTGATTCCAGAAATTCCATAACAATTACTTGAAATTCTCGGAACTCTTGCAATAGTATGTAGCAGCGTCCAGCCAAGTTCCCCGTCTAGTGAGAACTGGCTCTGGCAGTGGTGGAATATTAGGGAGCCTTTCTTTAAACATCTGCACTCTTAAAGGTGCTTTGACAAATATTTTTTTCCACAACTCAGTTTATTAACTAAAGGAAATTGGATGCTAATTACCTCAGCTATGTGATTAATCCTGTTAGCTAAGCGAGTACAATGAACCAGGTTTACATAAAATATTTTTAAATTAGATGCAGCTTTTATCATATACTGGGTGTTTCAAAAAACGTTCGGTTAATTTCAAGAGTAAATAGAATATTAAAAAATAACGTTAGTTTGGTTAATAAACATGTGTCCGAAAATGCCTCCTTTAGAAGATACGGCACTGTAAAAGTGACCCCAAAAACGGTTTAAGATACTTAAATGAAATTTAGATCACAAATACCTTTGATTAGGTCATAAAAGATAGTGCTGACAAATGTTTAATATTTTGTACAGGAGCGTCGCTAAAGGGGGGTTGCCACTTATTTTGCCCCCAAACTTTTTTTTATGGGCAAAAATAATTTTTAAATAATTTACCACAAAAAAGGTATTCTTGTTGAAAGTCGAAAAAATTACTGCTTTTGGAATTATTTGAGGTTTTAACATGTTTTAACTAAAATAAGAAAATAGAAATTTGATTTACTTGAATTAAGTAGGCTTAGACTGCAGACTCGCGATTTTTTTTTGTTTGACACATTCGTTTGGCACATTATTGTTGATAGTCTTGGTTTATTTAACAAGTAATAACGCTTTTAAAAACTTTGACTATACCTATATATTGTTAACAGGGGAATGTGATGGAAATGCTAAATCAGCAAAAAGAAGATATGCGAAAAAATTTCCAAGAAGAAGTGTTCCGGATTCAAAAACATTTTTGAATTTAGTGAGGCGGTGCCTTTGAACCAAAAATGGTAAATTATGGTAGACCACGAGTGGCAAGAATTCCTCAAACTGAAGAAAATAGATAAGTAAGAAATGTGGTAAGGGCAAGTAACGCAAGTGTTTCTAGTGCACATCATGTATTAAAAGAACAATTATTGCTCCCGTTTCACTACAGGCAAGTACAAGAATTATTGCCTGAAGATCTTTTGTTGAGAAGAGACTTTTGAATGAGACAAAACCCTGATTGTTTCCAAAAATTATTTTCACCGATGAATCAACTTTTACTAGACAAGGTATGTTTAATAGTCATAACAGTCACTTCTGGGCAGAGCAAAATCCAAAGGTTAAACGTTTAACGCATTATCAACATAATTTGTAGTTGAATGTATGGGAGAAAAAGTACATCGAAGCAATTATTAAAATCTTATTTCAATCCCGGAATCCAAATAGATATTGGTGCTTGGGTGAGAAATTGCATCCCCTGCCAAAGAAACAAAATGAGACTACATACTAAATCGCCCATTCATCAATTCGAGGATCCAGATGCTCGATTTTCGCACGTTCACATCGACATCGTTGGACTTCTTCCATTTTCGAATAATAAGCAATACTTTTAATGATGGTTAATCGATTCACAAGATGGCTCGAAGCCGTTCTAATCGAACATATTACTACGATTTCGAGTACCAATCGCTATCACCTCACACAGTGGCAGGCAATTCGAATCTATACTTTTCAGTTGTTTGGTAAGACTTACAGGTATTAAGAAGTATCGAACCACTTCTTTCCACCCTCTAAGTAGCGATCGGATCGAAAGATTTCATGGACAGTTAAAAACCTCCCTCAAATGCCACGGATATTGCACTGAAACCCTACATCTCGTACTCCTCGGAATTCGGAACACCATTAAATGCGATCTCGAAGTCATTTCATCTGAGCTAGTGTATGGAACAAAGTTAAGATTACCGGTTGATGTGGTATTATCATCAGTAAAGCCAAGTCGCCTTCAACCCCTTGACCACAAATGTTATCCTTCGAAACATAATGCAACGTCTTCGATATCAACAATATCTTGCACACACTACCCTCGAGCCATACGTTCTAAAAGACCTGAGACATTCCTCACGCGATTTTCTACGAGTAGACTACGTAAAAAAGCTCTTGATTCGCCATACGAAGGACCGTATCAAGTTCTAAAACGAGGGGACAACGTTTACAACTTAGAAATTAAAAGGAAACCCCAAACGATATCCATTGTTCAGAGGATTTTTTGACTATAATTCAGACCTAATCTCGTAAGCTGCAAATAAAATCGAAGCTAAATTTCTGAACAATCTGAAATTATCTTTGATAGTGCCTTATCAAATATTATAAGTAAAAGTATTGTTTTCGAGAAGAAAATTTGAGACGGCCAACTAAAAAAAATTTCCTATGTGAATAATAAAATATCTAATGTGGTCACCACATAACCCTTCTCACAGTCAATAGACCAGCTAGTTATCCATTAACCTTAACAAGAGTTAACGTTTAATGTCAGTGTGTGCGTGTGCGTGCGTACGTGCGTGTGTGTGCCTATCTAATCCCCGCAGTTACATGTCATAGCATAAGTATTCATGTCAGAGAAAAATCGTGATTTTTAATAATCAATTTTACGGAAGAAAAGTATGGCCGACTATAGCTTTATATTTTGTCGACTTACAAAGCTTCTGTAACCTTTACTACAATAATAATTATTATTTCCAACCTCAATTTTCGTTATTTATATCAGTATACAGTTTGTGCAATTATCTCGGTTCATAAACATTTTCTGATGACAGGAAAAGATTTGTTTTATGCAGTTTTATTATTCTATAAATTTTATTTAAAACATTTTCTCGAAAAATGTATATTAATACCCTTTTGTTGAAAAAAAATTTACTGATGTAAACTATGCGCATGTGTGAGCTAATTTTCATCAAACGCTTATCAGGTCGTGCAAGCACCAATTCGATTCAAAATATATAATTTAAGTGAAATCCATTTAGCAGCACAGCTGGAATTTTGTTTACAAGGTACAGGGACATCACGGCCGATCTTGACGAAATGTTGTAGAATGAGTTAATGAGTCGGTTTAGCGATAGTAAAAACAGTCGGTTGTATATTGTATAACCTTTTATACTCTATAGTATACCTACATATTTATATGTAGGTTGGAAGCTAAAAAGCGCTGTTTATGCCCTTTTTAAAATACTACGTTTTATATGCTTATCTTTTAAAACTAAGGAATTACAATAAAAAAACATGTTTTTATTTTAAAACCCAGATAAAGAAAAAACAATTGAATATTTACGCGTATTTAAAAACATGCAGTATTTTGGTAAGTAGCATCGTACTAGTGCAGTTGTGGCATTTGCGCAGAAATTACTATACTATAATACTGACTTCACTAACAATTCCATATAATTTAGTATAATTTAAAAATATTTAATCTAATTACAACAAACTGTAACTTTCAAGCTGTTGAATACGCCACGTTTCTTAAAGTGCGACGCAAATATAATTTAACATTTTTGAAGGGCACTTTCTCTAAGTACTTCTACATTATACTTCCGACGGTAAACTTTATATTTGGTGTAACCCCAAAGAAAGAAGTCCATTGGAGTTAAGTCGGGAGACCTAGCTGGCCACTTAATCGGTCCATGAGTTCTGATCGATCTACCACCAAAACGTTCGGAAAGATAATTATGTATAGTGAATAGTGTGTTGGCGCACCATCCTGATGAAACCAACGGTGATTAGCTACAGCTAATGGTAATTAATCTAGAAGCTTTCTAAATTACTAAGAGATTCGACAATTCATTTATTTTAATTGACCACGGTTTATTGATAGACCCAAAGAAAAACTGAACACTCTGCTAGTAATAACAAGCACGACAAATAGCAAATATTCTTATACATATAATAAATAACCAATTAGTGACAACTAAATCTCTTTTGTTTTCCCAAGCCACCTGGATCTATTTTATTAATCAATATGAAATAAAAACATAGTTATTTGCCGTAGTTTCTTGGTTATAAAAGAAAAGTTTATCAAACCTGGTATTTTTGAAATGAAAATTAATAGCACTGTTTATTAACGCCATGGTCCCCTATGACTTGCGTTTAGAAAAATAAAGTTTGAGGTTATATTGTCAATATGAAACGGATAATCGGAAATCCGATAATTGATTCACAATGTACATTAAAAAATGTTGTCCTATCTCTTCAAATAAAAATCAAGATTTTCCTCTGTGGCACTTAAACGAATCATTTTTTAGAGACTTTCAAGTGGATCTTAGTTTGCCTGGATGTGCTGAACTATTCTTCCTATTTAACCAAATCAGTCTTTTTTACCGTTTCCGAGATCCCCATGCTTAATGTGTGAAGTTTTGCACATACTACGTTTGTTAAATCAAGTTTTGTAATTTTTTTCACTAAATCAAATATCAAATTTTGTTTGAATTACGTATATGGCTTTCAATTTAAATCCATTCAAACAAGCGTTGTTTCTTTATCATTTGTCTATTGTGAAAACCAAGCCATAGTAATACACTACTGTTTCAGTGGAAATTCCATACTAGATAGTACATGCAATCGATAACAATTGTGGCCCTAAAGAGCATAACTTGCTGAAGCACTCAGTAACACTTAGGAGGATGCATAGGGGAGTTTTGAACTATCAAGAGATGGTTATGAACCGCTATCTTAAATTTTTCATGTCATAATTGAGCGGAAAACAGAAACTATGAACTTCATTCCAGGTGTTAAAATTCGTGTAGAGGAATGTGGATTCCGTCCATTTGGTACAAGTTGTAATTTTTATTGCATATTGATGATGTGAATGAGCGAACCGAGTATTCCTGGCAAAGGTGGCCGAGATGGTATAAAAGAATGTAATTTGGCAGCACAATAGCTAATGTAGTACCCATAGTATCAAGTAAGAATTGCTCAAGGGACTGTAAGTCAGAAGTTAAGGACGGGCCATTTATGATGCGAATCGCTCTTCTTTGAATACGATGAACGATGCCGAGAGCGTATTGAGGAGTACAAAACCAGAGGTAAGAACTATATTCTAGATAATGAATTTGCAGATAGACTTTTTGGGAGGTGACGAATTGCTTAGATATGTGCAAAAACCCTATTTTACGAGCAACTGCTTTAGTAGTTGACAGAAGATAGTTTTGATTGATTACCTCGCAGAAACGGCTGGTATTACTTTTAATTATATATATATATATATATATATATATATACGAGGTGGTATGATAAATACCTGTTTTCAGGAAAACAAGGCAATTGGTTTATATTTAGTATATTTATTTTTCGACATAATCGCCTTGTAGCTCTATACACTTGATCCAACGATGTTCCAACTTTTTTAACCCAGCAAAATAATAAGATTTTTCGAACTCTGCAAAATAGGCCTCTGTTTCCGCAATGACTTTTTCATTTGTCAAGAGCCGCTTTCCACCAAGCCATTTCTTCATGTTTGGACAAAGAAAAAAGTCGCACGAGGCCAAATCTGGCGAATATGGTAGATGGGGCAACACTTCGTACCGTAACTCAACGAGTTTTGCTTTTGCAATTACCGCTAGGTGTGGCCTTTTACTCTTTACTTCAGCGTCGAATCGGTCCAATAAATTGTCATAATACTGACCCGTTATGGTTCTTCCCTTCTCCAAATAATCGATTAAAATGATGCCTTGCGAATCCCAAAAAATCATCGCTAGAATTTTTCCGGCTGATGGAATCGTCTTTTCTTTCTTTGGTGCACGTTCGCCGGCATAAACCCACTGTGCTGACTGACTTTTGGTTTCCGGCATGTAGTGATGGATCCACGTCTCATCAACGGTCACATAATACCGCAGAAACTCACTCGGATTACGCTTAAACTTGTCCAAACATTACGTTGAAGTTGTCACGCGGTTTCGTTTCTGATCAATCGTCCATCTCGCCGATAGCTTTCTCATACCCAATTTGGTGTGCAGGATATTTTGTACACGTTCAATTGAGATATTTACCATGTCAGCAATCTCTCGTATCTTCATCCGGCAGTCTGCTATCATACACTTTATTAATCATTTCATCCATAGTGACCTCAACGGGACGCCGGGGCGCTTCTCATCAAAGACGGATCTTCGGCCACGTTTAAATTCATTATATCAGTATCTAGTGGTAGTCATCGATGGTGCATTGTCGTTGTAAACTGCTTGCAACTTTTCACTGATTTCTACGCGTTTTCCCATTCAAAAAAAGAAATCTAATCACTGACCGGTATTGTTCTTTTTCCATTATTGCAAAAATACCTACACTAACTCATTTTCAACAGCTATAAAAACAATGTACTCGATGAATGTCGCTAAAATTTTGGCAGGCGTGAACTAAAGAATAGTACTCACAGTTGGTAATACAGATTTTCACATAAAGTGCCATCTGTCGCCAAACACGGGTACTTATCATACCTCCCTCGTATATTAAGGTAATTTTGTTATACAGGGATGCAGCCTAAACTAAAGTAACAACTATTTATACATTAATTGAAAGCTTTCGGAATTAGCAAATAGTTTATTTTAATATAGACATTTCAATTAAGTTATCAGAAAATTAACTAGGAAGTATAATAATACTCAATTAAATCTATTAAACGAATGAAACACTCTGTATAACGGACGTCTAGGGGACTTAACTTGCAATAATAATTTAAATGGACATATATATGTGTTAACTTCCATTCACCAAAATATCAAAACAATACCACCGTATAATTCTTTTCAGATACATATATTTGGTCTCACTCTGTATATCAGGTGTATGTACAAAAATAATGAAAGTAAAGAAAAGGTTGTAACCAGTAGCACAAAAAAATAACATTTCACTAAGTTTTGCATTAATATTGGCAAAAATGTCCATTTTATGATATATTGAAAGTATCAAATAGTGATATTGCAGACCCTGTATATCAAAACTGTTGAGCTTTGAGCTTTCGGGCAATGAAGACATTTGATCAATTGGTCAAGTTCTAGAACATATCAAAATTTGGTTAAATTCTGACCGAAAGATATTTTACATTTAAAACGTGCCCCCTCCTTTGTGATAATAACTTCGGTGGATTTTAAAGTTTGAGGCTTTCAGTGAAAGCATTTGCAAAAAATCCTCGAGTACGTAAAACAGAAAGTTCTTTTGAATTTCGATCTACATTCTCACAAATAATGAAATATCTCGGCAACAGGTGGAGTTAGGTATAGGGACTATAACAGTAAGTGACCATTATTTAGTCCAGAGAATCGAAATATGCCATCATATATAGGGCCTTCCATTCAAATTTTCATAACTTTGATGCGTAAAATTTTTATGAACCACCCTGCATATTCGAAAATAATTTTAAAACGTGCTCCTAATGAACCAACACGATAATTAAAAAAAAGATTGCAAAAATATTTTACCATTTTTCGTATACAAACCGACGAAGCTTAGATGCCTCATATATATATATATATATATATATATATATATATATATATATATATATATATATATATATATGGCAATTTAGGTATGCTGCATAAAATTTATTAAAGTGAAAAAGACTAATGTAAAATCAGCTTAATAAAATACAATTTTATGTTACTGAACTTTAAGGGGTGAAAGTACATTAATTAACTCAACATTGAAATTTAATTATTAAACGCGCTTTACGCGGGAGGCTCGGTTTGATTACTTCGTAACGCGGCTAAATCAGGACTATTTCTTTACTTCCGTTCATCTTGCTTCAAAGGGCTAATTGCTGACTGTATATTCCTTTTCGGCCTTTTTGAATGTACGGTGACTACCCGATAAAATGCTTAGGTTCTCATTTAGCAAGCTATGCATTTCCTGTCTTCCTATAACTGATACTTGAACGCTTAATCAGATTGTCGGTTAAGTTG
Source organism: Vesta saturnalis (assembly GCA_036346205.1). Classification (NCBI taxonomy): domain Eukaryota; kingdom Metazoa; phylum Arthropoda; class Insecta; order Coleoptera; family Lampyridae; genus Vesta; species Vesta saturnalis. The sequence continues at coordinate 103,090 of JARFJB010001995.1, forward strand.
GTGTACTTGAAACTGCAATATCTACGTTTCTGTAATAACATTCTTATGGTTGGAAGAATTGAATTTTTCTATCACAAACATTGCTGTAAATCGAATATAATTTAAGATTTTAATATTAATTTTCTTATCCTGTGGCCAATTTATATGTAATGTGCAATGTTAACATATCTTGGAACGGAAGGCAATTTTGTGATTCGCTACACTCCTTCCCCTAAGGAAAACAAAAGCTTGCTTTTGCTCAAATTTATTCTACTAATTACTGACTTTATTTATGATTACAATATACTCTTGAAAAATAGAAAAGAAGATTTTCTTAATTGTTAAAATCTTTGTTTAACCCTAAATATATCTACTTTATCTTAAATACTATAAAATTTTTCAACTGCCCTAATTCATTTCTTTGTACTGTTGGTTTATTTTATATAGCTTTTTTAGTCTCGGAGAGAACACTTTTTTTTTATGAAGGTCTTATGTATCGCGAACTACACCCACTATTTTGGTTTTGTGTTTGGGTGAGACCAATATGTTTGTAAACTAGGATATACTTCGTTTAAGGAAGTTGATTGTCGCAAGGTTTCTGTTTTAATAAGAATATGTATTCTTTTGGGGAGTAGGTGTTATTTGGTCCTGGTTTTCATATTTGAGGGATGATTTTTAAGTTTTTATTTCTTGGTGTGTTTTTATATTTGCTGTTCTGACTCGGAATTCATGTTGAAATTGGATGTTGTTTTCCACATATTGAACTACTGCGGTAAGGTTATAATCGGTACGCATTCCCTGTTACTGCATTCAATGTTTTTTGACATTTTGTCTCTTTTACTGTACCTACTAAAATGTCCTTTTCAATGGAATTACTTTATTTCCGGGAAACAAATAGGTACTTTTTTCCCGGGTACATACATAATACAAATAAATATAAACTCTCAACATTTATTATAAAAACGAAAGTTACATTTTCCTAACACAGTTATAATGTTTTTCAATATATTACATCGGTGTTTTCCCGTCACAGTAAAAAATAGTATATTATATACATGAAAAATGCAAGATTTTGCTCTCGCTGTAAATGTCCCCCTCCGCTTCGCGTAGGGAGACAAACACCTCGAGCTAAAATCTATTACTCTCTCCTTGTATAGTAAATATCTATTTAAGATAACTATGCAACCTCTTTTTTCATACATAACGATTATGGGCAAATTTGTGAAAACAAAAACAATAATCTATGTCAGATGGACATTTAAAACTTCATGTCAGACACACATTAACAGACATATAGATGCGCCGCCCGATTCTATAAAATACCGATAATACAATTAATTAAAAATTATTATTAATTTTATTAAATACATAAATAAATGTACCTTCAGTAGGATTTGAACCTACGACTTGTACTTAGCTAGAGTACCGCGCTAACCATCTGCGCCATCGAGATTCAATCCCCAATCGATGCAAATTTTGTCTTTATGTCCGTAGAACTGATGTAACTTCTAAATACAATGAGATTACAATCAAATTGCTTATATTAATGGAATGTGAGCCTGCAATATCGCAAGGATTCACACATAACAAAGCAACTTGACTAATATTAATTTTGTATAGTTCAAAGGTAAATATGTAATTGAAAATGATTATTAATTATATTAAATACACGCACGCACGCACGCACCCACGCACACACGCAAACACACACCCACACACACAACCACAAACACACCCGCACACACATACCCACACACACACACACCACACACACCCGAACGCCCGCACGCACGCACGCACACACACACACACACGCAGACACGCAGACACGCAGATACACAGACACACAGACACACAGACACATAGACACACAGACATAGAGACACACAGACACACAGACACACTGACACACAGACACACAGACACACAGACACACAGACACACAGACACACAGACACACAGACACACAGACACACAGACACACATACACAGACACAAAGACACACAGACACACAACACACAGACACACAGACACACAGACACAGACACAGACACACAGACACACAGACACACAGACACGACAGCACACAGACACACAGAACACAGACACACCATACACACAGAAACACAGACACACGACACACAGACACACAGACACACAGACACACAGACACACAGACACACAACACACAGGCACAGGCACACAGACACACAGACACACACACACACACACACACACACACACACACACACACACACACACACACGGACACAACGACACGGACACACGGACACACGGACACACGACACACGGACACACAGACACACAGACGACACAGACACAGACACACAGACACACAGACACACAGACACACAGACACACAGACACACAGACACACAGACACAGCACAGACACACAGACACACAGACACAACACACAGACACACAGACACACAGACACACAGACACAGACACACAGACACAGACACACAGACACAGAGACACACAGACACACAGACACACAGACACACAGACACACAGACACACAGGCACAGACACACAGACAACACAGACACACAACGACACACACACACACACACACACACACACACACACACACACGGACACACAGGACACACGGACACACACAGGACACACGACACACGACACACAGACACACAGACACACAGACACACAGACACACAGACACACAGACACACAGACACACAGACAGACAGACACACAGACACACAGGCACAGACACACAGACACACAGACACACAGACACACACACACACACACACACACACACACACACGGACACACGGACACACGGACACACAGACACACAGACACACAGACACACAGACACAGACACAGACACACAGTCACACAGACACACAGACACACAGACACACAACACACAGACACACAGACACACAACACACAGACACACAGACACACAGACACAGACACAGACACAGACAACACACAGACACACAGACACACAGACACACAGACAACAGACACACAGACACACAGACACACAGACACACAGACACACAACACAGACACACAGCACACACAGACACACAGACACACAGACACACAGACACACAGACACACAGACACATACACACAGACACACAGACACACAGACACACACACACACACACACACACACACACACACACGACACGACACACGACACACGACACAGACACACAGGACACACGGACACACAGGACACAGACACACGGACACAGACACACAGACACAGACACACAGACACACAGACACAGACACACAGACACACAGGCACAGACACACAGACACACAGACACACACACACACACACACACGACACACGGACACACGGCACACGACACACGGACACACGGACACACACACAGACACACAGCACACAGACACAGACACACAGACACACAGACACACAGACACACAGACACACAGCACACAGACACACAGACACACAGACACACAGACACACAGACACACAGACACACAGACACACAGACACACAGACACACAGCACACAGACACACACACACACACACACACACACACACACACACACGACACACGACACACAGGACACAGACACAGACACACAGACACACAGACCACACACGACACACGACACACAGACACACAGACACACAGCACACAGCACACGCACACAGCACACAGACAACAGACACACAGGACACGACAGACACACAGACACACAGACACACACACACACACACACACACGACACACGAACACCACACACACGACACACAGCGACACACGACACACAACACACAACACACACACACGACACACGACACACGACACAGACACACGACACACAGACACACAGACACACAGACACACAGACACAGACACAGACACACAGACACACAGACACACAACACAGACACACGACACACAACACAACACACACGACACACAACCACACACACACACACACACACACACACACACACACACCACACACGAACATCACGATCACACTAACGACCTACACACGACACACTAATCACAACAACCAGCACACACAGACACTACACACACTGTCACACAGACACTAACACACAACCGACACATCACACATCACGATACACAACACGACACACGGACACAGACACAAGACACCATCATAAACACGGACACGACCAGACACACCAATCACACGACACACCACACACACGACACCACAACACACACACTCAATCACTTACCATCACTACACTAACTACTAACACTATACAACGTAACCACAACACAACATCATCCACATCACTCACTAAATCACACTGACAATTGATACACTACATACACACAGCTACAACACACGACACACATCACACACACGACACAACGGACACAGCAGACACGGTTACCACGACGACACGGCACATGGACACACGGATTTCGACACATCACAATCACTGGTCGCTACACACGACATTCACAGACACACAGCACACAACACACCACACACACACAGCATTCACAGACAACACAATACACTCATATAGCAAGACTAACACTAATCTTACACACTATCTCTTTATACAATATCGATCTGCAATCACACATAACAACATCCACAACACACACTCTTACAAACACAATCACTCACTCATCATTTCTACATCATTCACATTTACAACATCGTACTAATTCACTCAATTTCTACCACTACACATCACAGTGAATTTAATATGACTAAATTATCTTTACTAATATCTCCTTTATAATTTAATTCACTGATTTGGCTGAATTACTAAACTACAACTCACCTACTGACTTCATTGCAATTATTTTGTCAATAATTATCGACTTTCTACATTCTTTAGATTGCGATTCAAACATCTGTTTACCACTGCCGTATAATTTTTGCCCGTTTATTTTCGTTAATTATAGATAAGGATTTGTTAGGACGCACGGTGTGATGCTACTTAATAATCTTGTTAATTTACTTACTGGTTATCTGGGGATTCACTTGCAATACGCTCTACTAAGTCCGCCTGCATTTCTATGCAGATTTCTTTTTGTATGAATTATAGCGAAATCGTATATAAATAGTGACGATCTAAATAATCTTTGTTTTCCATCTTCTCAGTTTATTATAATATTTTGAGGGTCGGTGATCTGTTACAATAGTGAATTTACCACATAAAGAACATTTAACCACTACTATTTAATTCTTCTTTGTTTAAGTTTTTACTTACAGAAGCTATAAATCTTTCGAAACCTTCAACTTTGGCTTAATACGCATCCAATGCCTGTATTGCTATCTGTTGCTAATATAAAGGGTTTATTAAAATCAATCTGTAATTGATTTTACTGGCAGCGCAGTTAGGGATAAATTTTTATAGAAACTAATCATGCCTAAAAATGATGATTTATAAAACATTGAAATGTAGCCGGGCGATTGCGGGGTCGAATAGCATTAGGTGGAACTAACTCGTAATGTCCGTATGTCATTGAAAATGCTGTGAGTTGTTTCGATTCTTCGTTTTATATTTTTGGGTATAGGAATTTGACTAATTTCTTCTGTTTTATCTGATTCTGGTTTAACTCAGTTTTGTGTTGATGAAACCTAAATGTTTTATTATGCATTTGGAAGACTTAAGTTTAAAGTTCACTTCTCTAAAGCGGCCAAAACTATGACTAATTTTTTAATGTGGTCTTTTACACCTTTTGAATTAAGTACTTAAATGTTATCCAAATATACCCAACATATTTCATCTACGAGACCCTCAAAAGTAAAATTTATAAAACGTTGAAATGTAGCTGGAGCATTGCGGAGTAGATTGGTATTACGTTAACTTCCAATGTTCTTAAGCTGCTGAAAATGCCGTATTTCGATTCTTCGTCCATTGGATTGTGATAAGCGGAAGTTGCATCAAAAATTAAAAATAATAAAGAACCTGAAAGATAATCTACTGTTTCTTGCAGTAGGCTTAAAGGATAAATGTCTTTTTTAGTCACTGTATTTAAACCTCTATAGTCTATACAAAAGTTAATCTTGTCTTAGCTATTGTTCTGTTTTTAACAATAGGTGCAGTGGGTGTACTCCCAAGACGTGACGAGTTTTCTATTATGTTAGCTTTTAGAAGTTTATCTATTTCGTTATTTAAAATTTCTGTCTGCTCTCTTTTGGAAGGGAATGAAACTCGTTGCATTACTTTTCCTTAATATCAACAGCTATAAATCAGAAATGCATGTGTTCTTAGGCGTCACTAGGTTAAATAATTAAAATACAAGAAAGCGAGAAGCAAGAAATTCCACTTTGATATCATATCTAAACTTACTAAATAACACAACTGTATTTATTTGTATATTCAATAAATCAAAATACTATCTGCTCGTTAATTTCAGCATAAATGCAATTGAAATTGTACTTAAACTGTTCGCAAACATTTACCATAGTAAACTATCCCTTAATCGACACATAAAACCTATGTATAAAATATAACCTATCTTTACGTAGATTTATTTCAAAATGAAGGTTGAGATTGAAGCTGAATAAGTTCACTGTAATAACTAAAATTTATGACATATCAACAAAATAACAATGAGAGTCATGCACTCCTATCTTTTACCTTAGAAAACACCAAATATTTGAAGTCAGCTGTTTTCTTTTTATTAACACTGTATGAAACTTTCCGAAACATTAGACTAGTTTTATTTTAATGGTTGTAAATCAATTAATCTAATTTGTCCTCTTGCACAGCAAGTGTTTTTTGCACGTTCATTGCAAATTATTCGCGATTAAAAATAGAAGATTTTTGCGAATTAATCGTAACTAAATTCGATTCAAATAGAGTGCATTTAACGTTAAACATAAATTTTAATCAATAATATTAGAAAATTTTGGGTCTAATCCGCATTTTTACTTTCTCGTATATTACGAAAAAATATTGCAATCGAAAAAAATTTTGAAAGTTTTGTTTTCGCGGATTTCGACGTTTTCGTGTTCCCTGAGTCCAAAAACATCGATTTCGTGTATGTCTGTCTGTGTGTGGCTCCGAGACTATTTGACCGATTTTAAAGAGATTTGGCATGGGTTCCTATATCTCAAAGTTATGTATAAAACTGGTTTTTCATAAAAATCAATTAATGGGGGGGGGGGGGCAAAATAAGGGTGTTTTTTTGGGGGAGCATTTCCAAAACTAGAGCCAGAAAGTCTATCTTTGGTGAAAAGTTAGTAACCCTAAACCCCGATCGAACAAAACTTTTCGCAAAAGTTTAAATTCAAAATGAAGACCAATTTGGCGATTTTAGGACTTTTCAGCGCTTGCGCTGTCACTAAGAAACCATAAAAGTTACTCGCAATTTGTAAATATTTTTGAAAAAATGAAATGTTGCACAGGGTTAAACTTGCGTTTTTTTCCAAATCGATTTTCTCAAAAACGACTCTGGAAATTTTTGTTTAAATTTACATATTTTATAGTCATATATAACGAAAATATAATGAGCTGTATGAGATATCTCTGTAACTTATCCAGGACCGGAGTTGGATTATACAGTAAACATAGATAACTACTAAACTGCTATATTAGATTATTTTTAGCGCTTCCAGTTTTGGCGAAAGTAGCAAACACAATTAGTTTTTTTTAATATTTTATATCAAAGTTTTAAAAACAAATCTAAAGTATTTTAAAGCTGTTTAGGCTCTGTGAACTATGACTCCATACCAATATAGCATAAAGTAGAGTACTTTGTATTAACGCAAAATAAGCTGTTCTAATTACTCCAGGGGACGTATTACTTTGTAAACTTCTAAGTAAAAATAAATATTTATTTAATTTATTTGTAACTAGGTTAACATGATAATCAAAATTTAAACGCCAGCTATACTACAACCTAAGAATAGTACTTTGGTGGTAGAATCTACACTAAATTTTTTAATGATAAAGGCATGATTATCGTTTTTGATTCGTTGAGCGTTATGTCCACCATTTTTTAACAACATCAATACTTTTCACATTATTCTTAACAAGGTTAAAATCAAAACCAGTTGAAAATAGCGTTGCATCATCGGCATACAAGATACAGCTAATGTTACTTGGAAGATACCTTGGCATGTAAGTAATGGAAATAAAAATAGCAAGGTTTCCAATGTAGACCCCTGCGGTACGCCGTGTTGAACTGGTTGTTTGTCAGAAAGAATATTGTTATACAGCACGCATTGATGTCTGTTTCTTAAAAATGAGGCAATTAACTCAGCACTGAGGTTGCTAAACTTGTAGAAAGATTTTAGTTTAGTTATCAAAATTTCGTGTGAGATACAATCAAAAGCCTTTGAAAGATCTACAAAAACAGCAATTGTATGTTCACCTTTTTCAAAACTATCTAATGTAGTACTTTGCATCAGAAGTGCTTTTGCATTTGCGGAAACCATACTGTTGTGTAAAAAAAAAGATTGTTGTTTCCAAAATATTCAGAAACCTGTATATACAAAACTTTCTCAATTAGTTTTCTGAATACTGGCAAAATAGAAAACGGACGGAAATTATTGACATCGTTACTGTCTTCACCTTTTTTAAATAGTGGTAAGACTAATGCCACCTTGAGACAATCTGGAAGGATTGCTGTTTTAATAATAATGTTAACTAATGTGGTTAGTGGTTTAACAAATAAACTCACACTACACTATATATATATATATATATATATATATATATATATATATATATATATACATATACACAGTGTGGCGCATTAGTGTGACAAAGTCCCATACCTCCTTTATTTAAAGAGATACAAAAAAAAATTAAATACAAAAGTTGTAAGATATGTTCTGGTGCATATTACAAAAATATTTTTAATTATACAGGGTAGATCATAAAAGCTTAGAAGTAATTTTAAATTTTTTTTTAAATAGAAAACCCTATATATTATTACATATTTAGATTCTACATACAATTTTAGACACATTTTATGTATAATGTCTTATACCTAAGTCTAACCGTTTTTTTACAAATTTCAAACGTCAAAAATGACGTTTGCAGACCAAAACATAGGTGGAAATCTTTTCTAAACGAAGCCTTTATCAATTAGTTATGGTTGGTTTCCTTGGAAGTAGGGACCTACTCTAATGAGCTGTATTGATATTTTTGTAATACATTCATACAGGGTGATCAAAAATGGACAATAAAAAGTAGGTTCAAAAAAACCTATAAAGTCATTTTTTCAATGGAAACCCCCTATTTTTTAATTCTGCTTATTTAACATTAAAAATAAGGGTGACTTTGTATAAGAGTGTATATTCCAAAAATTGTAGTTTTTGAAATAATGACAATTTAACATTTTTTTATTGTAAAAAGGCCATACAGCTTTCAAGTTTTGTTGTTAGTTGGCCGTGACGGCGGGGCGTGGCGAAACAAAAAAAATCGAGCACTTCGGATCGAAATATTACAATTTATTGAACACCATATAAATAATTATTTTATTAAACGAACTTAAAGTAAAGACAATTTTTTTTTGATTCAACAAATTATGTCCTAATCCTAATCATAAACTTAACACCTCTAATGTAACTAAACCTGTAACTAATTATACAGATAAAAGTATTAGAAACACGTCAAATACGTACTACCTAATAAGTTGTTCGAAATGTCCGCCTCTTTCTTGAATACACAATGCAATACGTCTCTCAAATTCGCTAATTAAATTTCTACACATTTCAACACTAATGTTTTGAAAACAGTTTCTAATCCTAATCTTCATGTCTTACTTTGTTGTAGGCGGTATTTTATAAACCTGCGCTTTGACGTACCCCCATATGCTAAAGTCCATTTTAGTAAGATCTGGGTATCTAGCAGACCAAGCAACAGGCCGTCCCCTCCCAATCCTACATTCTAGATATCTAGCATTTAAAAAAGTTATTATCGGACCTGTATGATGTACTGGAACCCCATCATGAAGAAACCACATTTCTTGTTGCGTATCCTGTGGCACTTGACGCAACAAATTAGGTACCTAGATGGTTTTGCAGAAAGTCTAAGTATACTTCCCCTGTTACTCGTTGATCAAAAAAATATGGTCCAATTACATGATTACCGACAATACCTCCCCAAACATTTAAAGACCATCTAGTTTGAGAAGTATATCTTACAAAATGTGAATTTTCGGTAGAATAGTAATGAAAATTGTATCTATTTACACTTCCGTTTCTGTGAAATGTGGCCTCATCTGTAAATAAAATCAAATGAACAAAATTTCTTTTGTTGGTTTATTTTGTTTTGAGCCCATTGAAAAAATTCCAGTCGTCTTTGATAATCTTCAGGAACCAACTCTTGAAGTAGTTGAATGTGATAGGGATGCATTTTTTGAGACTTCAATATCCGCTGTACCGTACGTCGTTCAACACCAACCTGCTGAGAAATGGGTCGTTGTCCAATATATGGATTTTCGGTCTGTGCACGTTTTTCCCTAGTATTTTTTTCATATAACACATTGCCAGTTCTTTCAAAACGCTCCAAAAGCTTTTCAAATGCCCTTCTTTCAGGTTGCCGTCTCTCTGGAAACCGTTGTTGATACAGTCTTCTTGCTAAGAGCGTATTCTTATCACTAGCTCCCAAAACAAAAATCATATCAACCATCTCGGCTTGCGAAAAATTCATTATTTACAATTTAGTTCAAGTTTTAAATCAATTTGCTATAAAATACACTAATGCATCACACAAATTATCAACTGACAATAAATAATGACGTTTCTGATGATCTCTATTATTTTTATATGCCACAACTTGCCGTCACGGCCAACTAACAACAAAACTTGAAAGCCGTATAGCCTTTTTACAATAAAAAAATGTTAAATTGTCATTATTTCAAAAACTACATTTTTTTGGAATATACACTCTTATACAAAGCCACCCTTATTTTTAATGCTAAATAAGATAGAATTAAAAAAATAGGGGGTTTCCATTTTAAAAAAATGACTTTATAGGTTTTTTTGAATCTACTCTTTATTGTCCATTTTTGATCACCCTGTATGGATGTATTATAAAAATATCAATATAGCCCATTAGAGTAGGTCCCCATGTTTTGGCCTGCAAACGTCATTTTTGACAAAAAATTTGAAATTTGTCAAAAACGGTTAGACTTAGGTATAGGACATTATACATAAAATGTGTCTAAAATTGTATGTAGAATCTAAATATGTAATAATATATAGGGTTTTCTATTTAAAAAAAAATTTAAAATTACTTCTATATATAATTAAAAATATTTTTGGAATATGCACCAGAACATATCTTACAACTTTTGTATTTAATTTTTTTTGTATCTCTTTAAATAGAGGAGATATGGGACTTTGTCACACTAATGCGCCACCCTGTATATATATATATATATATATATATATATATATATACTAAGTGACATAGAAGGAAGAATACCCAGTAATAATGAATATTTTGTAAAAATGAGTATGTTTGTTTATGTTAAGATAAAAAACGATCAATTTCTTAGCCATATTACTCTAGCGGTTTTTACGTTAACCTCTTTCAAAAACGTTTACGATCACGTAGCCTTAAAATCAATTGTATCTACAGTTGTCATTTAAGACGTATAAAACACATTACAAAAAGCTTCTTTAATTGAATCACGATGCCTCGAGTGCGAAGACGTCACAATTTTCAGCAATTAAGCGAGTTTAATAGGGGTCGAATTGTGGGCTTACGAGAGGCTGGTTTGTCTATGACAGATATATCCGATAGAACGCAATGGAGTTTAAACACTTGGCAGTCTGTGTTCGGGTATAGCAGAAAGAGGGCCGTACACGAAGAGCGAGAGGTACAGGGCGTCCTCGAAGAACCACAGAAGCCGAAGATCGCCGTGTTAGAGTATTGGCTCTACGGCACCGCTTCTCGTCTACACGGGCGACTACGAACCAGTGGTTCGCAGAACATGGAAGGGCGATTTGGATGCGAACTGTTTATCGCCGGATAAGAACCTTTGGACTCTTTTCATACCGTCTCTATTTTGTGCTACCACCGACTCCTGGGCACCGACGTGATCGTGTAGCGTGGTGTAGAGAACGGGCAAATTTAGACCAAGAATGGAATTCAATTGTCTTCAGTGATGAATTCAGATTTTGTTTGGGCATGCAAGACGATCGTGCAAGGGTGAGAAGATGGCGTGGTAAAAGACAAGATCCCCAATTTTCTGTGGAAAGGCATGTGCACCACACAGTTGAAGTTATGGTATTGGGCTATTGCTATTGGAAGTAGGTCACCTTTAGTCTTCATTATAGGTAACATGATCACTACGCGCTACATCCAGGAGATCGTAGAACCCCATATTGTACCTTATGTTCAGATCATCCCAACAGCATATTCAAAGAATACAACGCACGACCTCATGTTGCTAGGGCTTCTTTAGCTAATTTTGAGGCCAATTTCCCGATCTTTCACTCATCGAGCACGTCTGGGATATTATGGGAAGAAGTTTACTCAATTTACCCCACCCTCCACAAACTCTAGTGGCTCTGCAGCGTGAGTTACAGATAGCATGGAATGAGATACCTCAAGAGGAAATCGATTACCTCATTAGAAGTATGCCCAGACGTGTTAATGGGTGCATAAGACATCGTGGTGCCGCAAAACATTATTAAGTTTTTTTGGAGAAGTTAACAGTTTAATTTTTATCAAATTTTGATCGTTTACTAGTCTAACTCGAATACACTTGTATACCAAAAATTGTTCAAATAAATTGATTTTTACTGGGTGTTTTCTTTCTATGTCACTTAGTGTATATATGTATATATATATATATATATATATATATATATATATATATATAGTTTAGATTAGATAAAAACAACTCTAACCTAAATAAAAAAAAAGTTACATTGATCCCGCACCTAAGGCGTTGTAGGAGACCATTCAACCACTAGTCCAAATGCTATCTGAATACCATTCCCATTAAACCAAAAGTGGTTTAGGTACATGCGCATCAAAGAACGGGTTCCTCTCCTTAGTCGCTCCTCCTTTTTGTAATAGGTTTACTTCAATATAGTTCTGTACCTCTAATTACCTACCTTGCAAAAATACATCCGGGGTGTTCGTGATACAAAAGGGGTCACATGGGTAGGTTTCTATTGTTTTCTAGAAAATTGTTTAACAAGTAGATTGTGTAATTTACCTGACTCAAGTACTTCATTAGAAATGGAATGGTAGAAGAACATGTACAAGTTGTAAATCACAAACCAGTCACTTCTGGTTTGTGTTGTAAATTAGACACCATAAAACGTATAACATGTCAAGTAGATAATATATTTAAAATGACGTATGCAAATGCATATTTACGTTACAAATTGAGAACATTTTTAAGATAAATTAAAAATTACTCAGAAAACAGAATACAAACGGGGTTCACTTCCCATTAAAAGGATGAAATAATGCCTAATGAATTTATGGATTACATACCTGCAGACTATTTGTGCACCACCACCACCAAAAAGTGTGCTATGTTCTCAGCGCTTGAGCAACACGTATGTGCTGCTATATTTGAACCTAAATGTATTACTTAAAACATGGATTTATTTTAAAAAAAGTTTTATCATCCCTTGATACTTACAGGCAAAAATGACTTTGTTGTAGTATTTTGTGTTAAACAAGATCACTTTGATTACCTTTTTTTGGGGGTGCATATCGAACATGAGTTTACATAGATGCATCAAATAGTGGAAAACCTTAATCGAAGAAGTGATAAATGTTAATATAACATCTTAAATAAGATGCAATAATCAGAGAAATGACGTATTACCCATACAATGATGGCTATTTGTTAAAGACAAGGTATCTGGGCGACACCTTCAATGTTGTAAACAAATTTAACCTTTTGTTAAGCAAAATAGTATCATTATATGAACTTGAGGGAGTTTTATGCAACGGTCAAGACCAAACCACTTCAGAAAGTAGGACAAATATCGTTATCCTGTTTAAAACCATGACCGTCAAGTTAAAGAGACGAATCAATTAGCTATGTATATAGGTGTTAAACGTAATAATTCAATGTATGACACGTCAATTTTGTTTATTTTTCTTATAACAACTAAACCTTCGCTAAGTGGTAATACACAAAATGTGAACGCATTAATTTTATAGGTTTTTTTTTTAATTTTTATTACGTACGTATTAACATTGAATTGTTTATTCGAATTAACCAGGCCAGGGACTTTTAAATACACATTGTTTTACTTGTGTGCTTAAAGTAAAATCGTAGCGAATTTGAAATTCCCAAAGCAAATTCCATTGTTATCCGGGATAAGCACTAGTACCATCTAATTACATATACAGGGTGCGGCATTAGTGCGTCGAAGTACGATATATCCGTTATTAAAGGAGATATCACAAAAAAGTTATTTACAAAAATTATAGGCAACTTCAAATTTCACATTATAAAATCATTTTCGTATTTACATATTACCAGGGTGAACCAAACATACTTTTTTTTTTAAATGGGACACCCTCTATATTATTTCAATTTTAGAATAAGCTCATCTCCCCCATACTTTCAATATAGGGTTTCATTACGTTATACAGGGTATTTCAAGAGTTATGGTCAATTGTACACGAAAATCATGCTTATTTCAACGTCCTGTATACCCTAGACAGAACAACCTAACAATAATTTTTTCCAGGCATAACTTTTTGACATTGGTGCAGTGTTACGAGAAAGTGCCATTTCTTTATTATTGCACCAATAGAGCGAGCCAAAACCCGAACACATGAGTTTATCAATTTTTTTCAAATGAACCACCCTGTATTTTATTTTAAAAAGTGAAAATACACTTTATGTTCTTTGATTTTTATTAAGCACTCCCTCTAGCTAAAATCGTTCATTTCTGAGGTATTTTCAATTTAATAACAGAAAGAGATTTTTTTTAAATTTCTATTATAACAAATTAGCCGTGAACAAATAAAAGTGGGACAAATTATTATAAAAAATTCAAAAAACATCGGTTATTAAGACAAAATTCTTATAAAATTAATCACGGCTAACTTGTTATAATAGAAATTTAAAAAAAATCTCTTTCTGTTATTAAAGTGAAAATATCTCAGAAATTAACGATTTTAGCTATATGGAGTGCTTAATAAAACTGAAAGAACGTAAAGTTTATTTGCACTTTTTAAAATAAAATAGAGAGTGATCGATTTGAAAAAATTGGCAAAATCACGTGTTCGAGTTTTGGCTCGCTCTATATTTAATTGGTGCAATAATAAAGAAATGACACTTTCTCGTAACACTGTACCAATGTCAAAACGTTATGCCTGGAAAAAATTATTGTTAGGTTGTTCTGTCCAGGGTACACAGGACGTTGAAATGAGAATTATTTTCGTGTACAATTGATCATAACTTTTGAAATACCCTGTATTACGTAATTAAACCCTTTATTGGAAATATGGGGGAGATAAGCTTAATCTAAATTTGAAATAATATATACGGTGGTTTTGGTTCACCCTGGTAATATGTAAATATGTAAATACGAAAATGATTTTATAATGTGAAATTTGAAGTTGCCTATAATTTTTGTAAACAACTTTTTTGTGATATCTCCTTTAATAACGGATATATCGTACTTCGACGCACGTGCCCAAGATAATGATGAACAACATGGGGATCTTGAAAACGATAATAGATACAAAGGCAATTAGATTAGGGAAAAGTTGTATAATTTAGGGCACGTTCACATGTAGTTTGCAAAAGTTCATTATTGTTTATCGTTTCCGAGATTTAAAACAAAATCCGATATTTGCGTTTTTCTTTTTTCGTAATTCCTTCATTTATTTTAAAAGATTTTTAAAAAACAAAGGTACTTCTTCATTGTCACTAGTTGCCGTTTTCAAATGTTTTATTCGACGTATCATCTCCGAGAAACCAACTTTATTTTTTTATATCACCGCAACCATCGAAACACCCTGTATTCGATAGTATTTTTTATTACGAATTTAACCATTATGGTTTTGAAGCTGAAAAATTCGGATTTTCATTTTTACATTTTTCATATATCAGTTAATATTTGAAAGCTTTGATAAAGTTTTGTTGAAAACTGTTTAACTTAGTTTTATTGCGTTGAGATCGTTGTTGTTATTTGAATAGTTCGTATTTTAAGTTGTTTTTATTACCATTACTTCGTGGGTTGTTTTTTTGGTTTTGTTTAGTTAATTTATAATTATAATTAATCAATCAGTGTATCTATGGAAAGACGAAATTTTTCAAACGAGGAAAAGTTCAATATGTTGACATGCTACATCTTGTCCCACATAAATTGTGTAGTTACTGAGCTGATGTATTTAGATAAATATCCTGAACGAAGGCAACCTGGTAAATCCATTTTTTGACGTTTGGAATCTAATTTAAAAGAATTTGGTTCATTTACAAAACCTGTTCTATTCCGCCAAAAACAATCTGATGACGAAAAAGCTAATACCGCTTTACAAGCCGTTGTTGAAAACCTTGAATCGACAAGACAAATTGAACATCGTACTGGTATAGCTAATTCTACATCAAATTTCATTTTAAATAAGAATCAGTTTTATCCATATAAATTACGAGTATGCCGGGGTCTTCCACCGGATCAGTAGCCACGAGCAGGTTTTTGCGAATGGTATATTAGAAAATGTTACGAAGATCTAAATTTCCTTTTAAAATAATTTAGTCTGATGAAAGCATGATAAACAACAATGGAATTTTCAACGGACCTCAAACATTATTGGGTAAAACAAAATCCTTATTTAAAAAAAGAATCAAGACATCAAAATGGATTTGGACTTAATATGTGGATGGGCATTTTGGGACAAAGAATAATAGGACCCTTTGCATAACAATTTAAATGCCGAACGATATCTGAACGTAATAAAGACTGATTTGGATAACGCCGTGGATGAATTACACCTAGCACTTGTTAACAGCTGTTGGTTTCAACAATATGGTGCCCCAGCACATAACTCAAGAAATGTACAGGACTATCTGTCATTGCGGTTTACAGGAAAATTGATTGGAATTTACAGTGCAGTAGCTTGTCCAGCCCGATCACCTGATTTAAGTCCGTTGAATTTTTTCTGTGGGGTTACCTGTAAAAGCAAGTGTATGATCGGAGTTTTGAAAATGAAGAGCAGTTGTTAGTATCGGTTATGGCAGTAGTTAATACAATACCGCCAGAAATGCTAGAGCTTACCTGTGTCCAGAAAATAACGGCAACCTATTTTAACAGTAATTATTTAACTTTAATTAAATAAGTTTAAAAGATTAGAGTTTTTAATTTGTACGTAAATAAATATTATCAAATACTAATATTAATTCGAATTTTTCTTAAAAATTAACTTCGAAACCATAATGTGTAATACATGGTTAAATTCGTAATAAAAAATACTATCGAATACAGGGTGTTTCGTTTGTTGCGGCGATATATAAAGTTGATGATGGTTTCTCACACACGAAACGTCAAATAAAAAATTTGAAAACGCCATCTAATAGAATTCAAAAAGTGACATTGAAAAAGTACCTTTGATTTTTAAAAATCTTTTAAAATAAATGAAGGATTTACGAAAAAAGAAAAACCTAAAATCGCATTTTGTTTTAAATCTCGGAAACGATAAACAATAATAATACTTGTAAAAATTGTCATAATTTGAAAAATATCATCGTAGTGTTGACAATGAAAACAACGTTAGCTTTACATCCGTTTATTCACTACAAAAGATGTTTGAACAAATCGCCATCCGCTGTTTAACAATAACCCAGTCGGTCATAAAAGTTACGTCTCACGTTAGCTAGCGTATTACGTGTAATTGCTACACACTAGAATTCATTGCAATTTGTCAGCCTCTATTAATGTTCCGACGTTTTCTCCTTTGTAAATCTTTGAAGCATTTGTTGAGATATCTTTTTAAAAAAACGAACAAATAACTTAACCTCACAAACTCAATTGTAGATGGTAATTTTCTTTATTTACTATTGGTAGTCGTATTAGGTGTTAGTAACGCCGTTTTACGTCATACACTTTAAACTGTTGATCACGCCACTTTGTTACGTCCGTATAAATAGCCGGTGGAAACAGTGGTTAATAAAACCAATGTTGCTAAAACCTGTTATTTTTTCGTGTGAACGTAGTCATAATTAGACAGTTATCATTATAGCGTTGGGAAAATTATACTGTTACTTACTGTCATTTGCGCTATTCTGCATTCTGTGCAATCTATCGAGATGTACTCCTTGAAGGAAAAGTTGGACATGGTAAAGTGGTTTTATGCCCGTAGAATCAGCGATATATTTAGCGTTAATTACACAGGCCGGCCAATTCCCCACTACACGACGGTGCTGAGAATATTAAAAAAAACTTGAACTAAAGTTATACTTCGTAGTCCGTATTTTGTATAGCTGAATATTGGAATTATTCAAAAGGTACTCCATTAAATGATTGCAAGTGCGATATAGCTGAGGAACCGAGACACCAACCGCCCAACGACAATGATAATGGTTTCAACTTAATTGCAGCAGTAGTGGAAAATCCTCGACTCAGTTCGAGACAAATGTCAAATATCACTGACCTACACATACACACTACTACAGTACTAAGAACTCTGAAGAAACATTCCTACAGACATTCCTGTGCCATCAAGAGTTGCGATAAGGGGCTGGAGATCGGTGTAGTCGTTTCTTGTATAAAATGATGGAAATGTGTAACAGAGATAATTGTAGAGTATGGTCCACCATAAATATCCACATTGCTTGTTTCAAGGAAGAACCCAATACTCATAACGTGTGGGCGGGTTTTCTTGGGCATCATATCATCTGGACGAAATACTGCACGTTTTTTGGAACTGTTGATGAACGATACAGGGCCTGCAGTCAATGACGTGATTCGTAGAAACCAAGATATTTGGTTTCAAATGAATGGATGCCCGGTGCGTAATAGCAGACCTGTTTTTGACTACTTGATAGACACATTAGAACGCGAGGTACCATTGAGTGCAGAATTAAAAACTATTTCGCTTTCCCAAATGAATTTTAATAGATTACCAGCATCAGTGGGGGTGGTATTATCAATACTGATATAATAGGACCTTTCTTTTTCGATGGTGCCCTTTCAGGCGAAGGATAACTGCAATTCCTTCAATAAGATTTGCCACAGTTGCTTAAAAATGTGAATCTACATACTCGACAAGTTGTGTATTACCAACATGGTGGATCCCGTCGCACTAGCATAATCGAGTACGTCGGTTTTTACAAAATTGGCGCGAAGATCGCTGGATAGGTCGCGGTGGTACCATTGTTTGGCCAACGCGATCACCCGATCTCACTCCTCTAGACTTTTTTTTGTGGGGATAAGTGAAACAGAATCAGAAATTAGAAACTTCGAATTACTAAGGCTTTTCGAAGTATTCGAAGAAGCACCTTTCAAAATGTCAAAGCAACCTTTACTAGGCGATTGACAATGTGCATTGCTGCAAAAGGAAACATTTTTGAACATTTGATATAAAATTTGTAATTCATTGTGTTCTTTACTTCCATTTTAAAGTTTAAGTTCAGTTTTAAGTTAAAGTTTATAGTATGCAGTTCTACGAGTAAATAATTATTAAGCGTTGCTCTTTTATAGTGCAAAATGTTGAATTGTGTCATGAACCCATAGCTTCACGGTTTCATAGCAATTAGCATTGTTTCATTTTTGTTTTTCTGTGGATTATGATATTGTCTTTATTTATTTTATATTGTGACAAATTCAACAAAAATAAAAAATGTTTAAAATGTTCAACTTTATCACTAAATAATTCATAAACACTTAGGAATAGGTAGTAAAAAGTGAGTATCTATTGAGAGCCCGTAAAGATGCTATTCAAATCTATAATAAAATACAAGGTGTGCCATTAGAAAAAATGAGAAAAATAACATTGAGCATAATGAACCACCCTGTATATGCAAAAAAAAGAGTCTGCAATCTGAATGTAGAAGTTAAAACTTGACTCATTGGAAAAACAAATCCCAAAATTTCACTCCGATATCTTTCAAGATGGATAGGAACCGTTAATCGTAGACCCATAGTACCTTATATCATTTTGCTCAGCATTTAATATAGAATTCAAATATATAAAAATATACAGGGTGTTCAATTAAAAAAACACAAGTTTAGTGTAGTGCCCAAAAATGGGACACCTTGTATATACAAAAATATTTTTACAAGATGCTCCCCGTTGTTGACTACAATAATCTGTTATAAGATTTGTTATTAAATCAACAGTATAGGCGTAATCTTCCACACCCAAATCGTTGCGACACCCTGTATATGTTTCGGTTATTTAAATTAGATATTATAATTAAATAATTACAAATAATTAAAAACAATTAAACAATCCATACGCATAAAACGTCAAATTATGAAACATAATTTGACGTTTTATGCTTTGATAATGAAAAGCATAAAACCTAAATTATGTTTCATAATTTGGCGTTTTATGCGTATGGATTGTTTAATTGTTTAATTATTACTTTTTAATTATTTGTAATTATGTAATTATCAATTAATTTGTTTCATAATTTGGCGTTTTATGCTTGGATAATGGATATCAATTTATACAGCCGAAACATATACACCGTGTCCAAGATATGGATGCCCACTATGGGGATCTCGGAAACGGTAAGAGATGGAAGGTCGGTTAAATGGAACAAAAGTTACGAATTTGAGAGGATGTATTGATGAACTCGAATATCTCTTTTAGTTTTTGAGATATTTGAAAAACATTGAATTTTCTGATTTTCGTTTTTATTTTTTTCTGACCTTATTTGAAGAGCTATCAAGAAAAGAAGAGCACATTTTCATTGCCACTTTCCTAGCTCTGCTTAATGCTGTTATTTAATTTTTGATTCAACGTTTCGTTTGTTAGCAACCATCATCAACTTTATTTTTTTAAATACACGAAAAAATTATTTTTGCCATATTTAAATTCTCTCCTTGATTCTGAATTCAACGATATATCACACTTTATATTTTTGATACGTTTCGGATGAGAAAATTCATATTCAATGTAAAACATCGAAAACGCACAGTTACAAGTAATACAAGAAACATTAGAAAACTGTAAAATTATTATAAAATAATGTTTTCTCATTTTCTAATGCCTGTACCAGTACCAAAAACAATTCTCTACGAGATTCTTCACAACAATAATATGCATCCATACCACATGGTTTTACATTGGAAATAAATCATACTGACTATGATCATAGACTCAACCATTGTCATTGGCACAGAGGATGTGAATTTGCACATTACGCATTATCGGTCCGAGCAAAATCCACAGTGGATGCGGCAAGTAGAACATCAAAATCGCTGGATTTTGAACGTATGGTGTATATTGCTGGAAAGCAAAATTATAGGTCTACATTTCAGTAGTATAGCTATACGGATCCTAATCCACTTTTCTACTATACTTTTCTACGAGTGTTTCTGCTCAAGGTCATCACATTGCCTATTTGAAGGTAGCAACCATGCTAAGTCAAGGTCACGTGTTAAGGTGTGTAATCCTCTTCAAGGTCATGCTTGCACGAGTCCTTCAAGGTCACTAGTTACTAGATTGTTGATTGTCCTGAAGGTCATTGCCCTAGGTCTCAGACAAGTCTATGCATGTTTCGAGGCCGCGCCTATTCTGAGAAACAAAGGTGGCCCATTGTTTAAAGTCTATGCTTTCAAGGTCAGAGAAAAAGACGATCTATTGTTTTGGCTGAGTCATTCTAGGAAATCAAGAACAAAGGCGATGCATTGTACAAAGTCTATGCTTTCAAGGTCACATGAATGAACAAAGACTATCTATTGTTCAGTTAGAAATAGATTGTTATCTCAATTCTAGGAAATCAAAAGACGATGCATTGTTCAAAGTCTATGCTTACAATTTTCAAAGTAAAAGAACAAAAGCGATTCATTCTTCTGGTCGAGTTATAAAAGAAATTGTGATCTCAATTCTAGGAAATCAAGAATGAAGGCGATGTATTATCAACGCTTCAAAGTCTATGCTTACAATTTTCAAGGTAAAGAACATTCTTCTGGTCGAGTTATAAAAGAAATTGTGATCTCAATTCTAGGAAATCAAGAATGAAGGCGATGTATTATCAACGTAAAGTCTATGCTTACAATTTTCAAGGTAAAGAACATTCTTCTGGTCGAGTTATAAAAATAATTGTTATCTCAATTCTAGGAAATCAAGAATGAAGGCGATGTATTCTTCAAAGTCTATGCTTACAATTTTCAAGGTAAAAGAACATTCTTCTGGTCGAGTTATAAAAAATAAATTGTTATCTCAATTCTGAGAAATAAGTCTGTGCTTATAATTTTCAAGGTAAATGAATAAAGACGATTCATTGTTCTGGTTGATTTATAAAAATAGATTGTTATCTAAATACATCTCTTTCAAGAACAAAGGCAATCCATTGTCAACGATTTAAAGTTTATGCTTATAAGGTCACACCTCTGTAAAGACGATCCATTCATCTCAATTCTAGGAAATCAAGAGCCCTGAGGTGCATGTTTCAAAGCCACGCCCCCTAAACAGGTGGCCATTCCCTAAACAGGTAGCCGTTTCCTAAAACAGGTAGCCGTTTCCTAAAACAGGTAGCCGTTTCCTAAAAACAGGTAGCCGTTTCTAAAACAGGTAGCCGTTTCCCAAAACAGATAGCTGTTTCGCAACCATTCCCCGAAAAGGCGGTCTATTGTTCAGGTCGAGTTAATACATCTCAATTCTAGGAAATCAAGAACAAAGACGATGCATTGTCAACGGTTCAAAGTCTATGCTTACAATTTTCAAGGCAAATGAATAAAGACGATTCATTGTTCTGGTTGAGTTATAAAATAGATTGTTATCTCAATTCTAGGAAATCAAGAACAAAAGGTGGTCATTGTCAACGCTTCAAAGTCTATGTTTATCATTTTCAAGGCCACATAGAGAACAAAGATGATCTATTGTTATGGGATGAGTCATAGCTTCTAAAATTCTGAAATCAAGAACAAAGACGATGCATTGTCGACGGTTCAAAGTCTATGCTTACAATTTTCAAGGTAAAAAGAACAAAAGCGATTCATTCTTCTGGTCGAGTTATAAAAATAAATTGTTATCTCAATTCTAGAAATCAAGAACAAAGACGACGCTTCAAAGTCTATGCTTACAATTTTCAAGGTCATACAGAGAACAAAGACATTCCATTGTTCAGGTTGAAAATAGATTGTTAAATACACTTCAATTCTAGGAAATCAAGAACAAAGACGATGCATTATTCACAAAAGTCTATGCTTACGATTTTCAAGGTCACATGAGAGAACAAAGACGATCTATTGTTTTGGGTATAGCTTGAAATTCTGAGAACACAGACGATGCATTGTTCAGACGATTAGGTCATCTAACAAGTAAAACGTTTTTTTTTTTTATAAGACTACCACAATATACAGATAAAAATGATTTAAGTAAATACACATATTATGGGAAGTTTGATGTACTTAACATACTTTTGCTGGATCATATTACTCCAACCATATGTAAACATGCTCATTTCGTAGTGTTTAGTCGTAGTGAGGTTGTGGACAAGTAAAGTCATGAAAAAAGCAATAAAATCGCTCCTGGATACTTCATGTAATAACAATATGAATAATAATTTAACATTTTGTTGTTCATGCTGTCAAAATAGTGATGGTAGTAGTAGTAGCAAAAATGAAGAGAAACAAGATGAAGGTTATTCCGACTGGTCATCATCATTTCAAGATAGGGCTGAGGTGTACAAACAGGCAGCTAATGAATACTTAATCGATTGTGCTTCCTATAAACTATCGAACGATACGCATATTGAAATTGGATACAGTACACACCTTAACCTTGCACCAGTAGTGCGTATGAGATGTGGCAACAGCGTGATATTAGACGTGAAGGAATGGAATGAACTTCTAAGATGGTATTCATACGTAGAAATACAATTTCTTCGATCCCAAGAAATTGAAAGCCAAATTGATTGGTCACATGTAAACAGGAGGATATAATACACGAGCAAGATTACGAATCTCTATCTAGTAATCTCGGTATTTATTACAATTGGGAATTGCTTAAAGGATATGAGAGAATTTTGAAAACTGTTATGATAGAAAACTACAACTGTTGTTCGTGTACATTCAATGCCCATAACATAGAGGAACTATTCGATTTGAAGGATATAATAAGCTATAGATTGGAATTTCTTGAATCTTACAATCTGGCCTGTTTCTATGAAAAATTCATACGGCAAGTGGTTGACTACCGTCGTTTTCGTGAGAAGGAATTCGGTGATGATGACATTTATAAAGACATTGATGATGTTATAAATGCCAAGTATAATATTAATTCACATAACACTGTATGCTTAATGGAAATATTGTACTATCGCCCTGCCTATCTAATGTATATCATTTACTAAAATAAAGTTTTTACACGATTTTAGGTATAAATACCCTACCCTATCCCTCAAGGTGAACAATGATAGGTAAGAAGCGGAAGAGTGCAGATGGTTTAGTGAATACGCTAATCAATAAACTACCGGTGGAATTGCATTTACCCGGTTACCAGTATTGTGGTCCTGGTACAAAATTAGAGAAACGACTAGCACGCGGCGACCCCGGTATTAATCAATTAGATGCGCAGTGCAAACTGCATGATATCAGTTATAGAGACTACCAAGATTTAGAAAGTCGACATAGAGCAGATAAAATTTTAGAAGAAAAAGCTTGGGAACGCTTTAAATCAGCAGACGCAACATTAGGTGAACGAGCTGCAGCTTTAGCAGTCGGTACCACCATGAAGGCAAAGAGAAAATTTGGAATGGGGTGTCGGTCCAGAAGAAGAATGGTGAAAGTTTATTGCATGTACGGAAAACAATAGCTAAAGAAATGAAAGCTAACGGGATTTCACCGACACAATAAAGTCAGCACTGTCAACGGCAAAACGTGTAGTAAAAAGGTTGGGGAAAGAAAAACATTAAAGTTCCTAGAGTAATTCCTTACCTAAACAAGGAGGTGTTTTGCCATTTCTTATTCCGTTATTCGCAGGATTATCAGCAATCGGTGCTTTAGCTGGCGGTGCATCAGGAATTGCCAAAGCAGTCAATGATGCAAAAATGCCAAAAATTGCAAGAGGAGACATCGCGCCATAATCGTATGATGGAATCGATCGCTGGTTGCGCATTCTATCTAAAACCATACAAATCTGGAGGTGCATTATACTTAAAACCGTTTCCAAAAAACTGAGTAGATTACCCGAAAGAGCGTTAACAGATATTGATTTAAAGAAATATACAAAAGGTGTACCATACTTTAGGGGTATTTTTATGAGAGATAGCCTGCCTAAATTACCACAGAAAAATGAATCTGGAATCATCAACTTAGATAGTCAGAGTGGAATGGGTACACATTGGGTTTGCTACAAAAAGCGTGGTGAAAAGGTATGGTATTACGATAGTTTCGGTAATCTTCGACCACCAGTTGAAGCGATTAACTACTTTCGGGGATGTAAAATTTATTATAATTACAATCAAGATCAGGAATTTAATAGCATTATTTGCGGGCACCTATGCCTACAATTTCTATATAAATAATCAACATAACCTAAATTTTCTCAGTTATGTCAATAACATTCAGTTTAGAAGGTGTTGGTAACATAGCTAGCTGCAACTTCTACCCACCGATAGAGCTAGATTTGGAGAAGAAATACGTTGTTGGATTGGTGGGATTTTACGGTTGCAACAGCATTAGAAACATTTATACGGGCAACGATAGATTTTATTTTAGAACAAATTCATCTCATTTGCGAGTGATTAATATTCCACACGGTGCCTATGAGTTAGATGAAATTAGTGCTTACTTGAAATCAAAGATACCCACAGAAAAATTTTTCATTAGGGCAAACAACAATACGCTTAAGTGTGAGATAAACAGTTCATTTGAGATCGATTTTACTAAAGAGAGTAGCATTGGCCGCATGCTCGGGTTTGAGCCTAGAGTACTAAAAGCGAACGTTCTCCACACATCTGCGTTAGACATCCAAATAATTAAACACACTAATCTGCATGTGGAGTGCAACATTATAAAGGGATCTTATCGAAACGGTAAACCTGCAAAGGTAATATACGAAATTGACGTTTCCGTACCCTCGGGCTATCGTCTGGATAAAGTTCCAACCAACACACAATATTTAGAAATAAACACAGACATAATCAGTAATATAACAATCAAATTGACAAATCAAAAGGGTGAGTTAATAGACTTTGGTGAAAGTGAACCATTCACGGTACGCTTAGAACTAAAAGAACATGGGTCTGCGAATTAATCACAGGACATCTTCATACAAAAGACCTAATCAACCCTCATTGCAGTTAACATCTGCAGAGAAATACTTTTTAACATCAATTGGATTGAAAGTTCTGAGTGACCAAACCATTAAACGTGTTTCAAAGCGTACATTTTAATAGAATTAATGTATCTCTAAGAAATATTAAATTTGTTATGTAAGAGACCTTGAATGAAGTTTACTTTAATGTCTATCTCTTTTCCACAATGATATGTCCTGCTTACACACATCTGAAGCTGAATGCATTTATCTAAAATATGTAATGTTTTATTGAACAATGGACTTTCTTTGTTAATAATAGCATTTGCATTCTTAAAATTTGTAGGAATGTATAAAAATTCAAGCTAATAAAGACTTTCTTTGTATAAAACACACACATCTGCATCCTTAAAAATTATTTTTAATCACTTTAAAACTTGCCAAAACTACATCGCATAATTAGTAATATAATAATTAATGAAAATGAAAAAGGATTCGCTATAAATAACAATAGGTTTTCATTCAAAAGTATGTAATTTAAAAATGCAATATTTAATGTGAACAAGGATTTTCTTTGCATAACAATGAAAGCTTTATTCTTGAAAAATATAAAGTAAACAAATTGTAAAAGGGATAATTAATAACAATTAATTTTAAAAGTTTGAAATTTATATATAAGACATCATCCCTTTAGTAAATCTTTAATTACTCATCATCCCTCATTGCATCTACACAATGACTGAATCATTAAACATCTTTCAAAACGTACATTTTGATGATGCTATAATTAAATCAGATATTCACACCTATCTTCCGTATGGCTCTTCTAAGTATGGACCTTCCGAAGAAATACGCATTTTAATTCAAAGTCAGGATCTAATTACAGCTACTTATGATAGTTTTCTGTACATAGAAGGTAAGCTGAAGAAAGAAGATGAAGGAAAATCATGCAACTTAACCAATAATTTCCCCAACTTCCTTTTCGAAGAGATTCGTTATGAGTTAGGCGGTCAAAGAGTGGACGTTTGCCGAAATCCCGGCATAACATCTACACTTAAAGGATATATTTCTTATACGACAAGCAAGAGCAAAGCATTAAGCCATTTGGGGTGGTCACCAAAGAATGAGGAACCATTACAAGTAGAATTCAATGAGGAAATGGCGAAAAATCCTTTGCAGTATGCATACCATTGAACCACATATTTGGAATAATGGAGGATTATCGTCAAGTGATCGTGAATATGCGTCAAGAGTTGATTTTAATTCGATCTAGAAGCGATACAAACTGCTACTATGGTGACGTTGATGCGGAAATAACCTAAATAAAATTCAATGGAAAGTACCACTTAACCCTTAGTGATGCCGCGAAACTAGACTTGTTTGAAGGAATAAATAAGAATTCTATTGTTACTGTTCCATTTCGTCAATGGGAGTTATATGAATTACCTGCTTTAAAACAAGCAACCTCTGATATATGGCCAATAAAAACGTCAACGCAACTGAAAAACCGCTGGATAATTGTTGCATTCCAACAAGGTAAAAGGTACACAAAGTCTGCAAGAGCCGGAAATTTTGATCACATTAACATCAGGAACCTTAAAGTACATCTGAATTCAGAGTATTATCCCTATGAAGCAATGCATTTGAACTTCAGTGCTAACCAATACATACCTGCCTATCGTAATTTTTGAACTTCCGATGTGACTACTATGATGAAGATAATACAGATGCGTTATTCAACTACACCGAATTCAAATCATGTCCAGTATTTGTAATGGACTGTTCTAAACAGAATGAATCCTTAAAAACTCAACAGTAGACATCAAATTGGAAATGGAATCTCTAACACCTTTCGATAATGGAATCGTTGCCTATGGTCTTATTCTCCACGATGCTATTGTGCAGTACAACCCACTCACCGGAGAAGTGAAAAATTATAATCTGTATTATATAAATAAAAATGTTGTAATTATTCGTTTAGTTTCATTTCATCCATCAAAGATGAAAGTAGTTGCGCAGAAACAAAACTACCAATTCAAAATCATGACTTTGATGAAAAGTCTGGTACTTCAAAACATGGCGATTTACTTCCTAATAGTATACGTGGCATTATATGTGGCCCTCCAACTGCGGCAAAACAAACGCAATGATTAGTTTGCTTACTGAGAAAAACGGTTTGAAATTTAAACATGTATACGTATACTCCAAGTCATTAAATCAAAACAAGTACAAACTTTTACAGGAAATCCTACTTCCGATAAAGGATATAGGTTACTTTACGTTCAGTGATAATCAAGATGTGATTGAGCCGAATTGTGCAAAAGCAAACTCTATCTTTATCTTTGATGATATCGCCTGTGAAAAGCAAAATAACATAAGGGCATATTTTTCTATGGGTAGACATAACGATATTGATTGTTTCTATTTGGGTCAAACTTACAGTAAAATTCCAAAGCAATTAATTCGTGACAATGCAAATCTAATTATATTATTTGAGCAAGATGAATTAAACCTAAAACATGTGTATGAGGATCATATAAGCCCCACCATAAGCATGACATTGTTTCGGGATATGTGTTCAAAGTGCTGGATAGATCCGTTTGGGTTCATAGTCATAAATAAGGATGCTGAAGTCAATAATGGTCGCTATAGGAAAAGGTTTGATGAATATATAATACCTTAGCCTGATTTCAGTGGTTTAGTAGTTACACACCCGTTTAGGTATTAACAGCCATTTTGCTACAATGGATAATAAGGAGATGATATTAAAGCGAAAAATTATTCAGGCTCGTAAAATAATACAGCAGAAATACAACAGTCTTAAAACTACCCGCATTGATAATGAAAGAACGTTTGAAAGTACTTATAAACCTCTAATAGAACCCCTAACTGAAATAGCGAATAAAATGCATCCTGATAAGAAACAAAGGAGTCCGTTAAACCCAAAACTCACCTTTGTTCATATTTCGAAGAAAACATGCTACTACTAGCCCACCACACTTCCTTTCACCAAGGAAGACAAGCCCCCTAGCTCAACTTCCGCTGTTTCAAATAAATCCCCCTCCTCGTACACCACCTTTCCTAGAAACATCTGTCGTAGGAGAGATTACTGCCGAGGAAGAAGAACCTCTTAGTATCACAGATGATTCCTGTAATGAACCCATCTCTGAAGAATTTCTCGAGCAGTACCACGAATTACCTCGTATATATGTTGAACGTATTATGAGGGATCTTGAAGGTGCTATTGATCACACTTATGGAGTCCACTACGACGCCAAAACAGACAAATGGGCAATTGGTAATACCCCCATCACAATTAAAGGAAAGGATATGATCATTAATGGTGTCACGTATAAAGGGACTCCAGGTTTATATGATCTGCTTATTATGAATGAACCCGATTTAAATCTAGTAAATTCAAAGGATAGAAAGAATTATAAACGTATTTTAGCAGCTACAAATGTTGCAAGGCGAGATTATGATGTAAGTGGACAGATTCGAGGAAGCCGCAGCAAAAGTATACACAAATAATTAAACCCTTGCTGTCATCACCTTCAACTCAGGGAGGTGGAGCTATGTTTTTAAGGAATTAACAAACAGGCCGATTGAATATAAGTATTGGAATGATGTACATGAACTAATTCGTGATCTAGAAGTATTGTGGGCAGAAAAATTGGCTGGAAACACCGGTGTCGTAAACGATATAATATCAATTGTAGAGGAATTGTATGAAGATGGATACATTGAAAGACCAAACACTAGTTTTCTGAACAATATAAATCAGACTGCATTGATGTCGACATATCATAACTAAAATGCCTCTTGATAAATTTGGACGGTCACATGCCCAGTATCAATTTAAGAAATTAACCCCTCAGTTTCAACTTATTGATGATAATCAATTCGATATCGAGAATAAGAGACTCAGCAATGTTGCCAACCCCATAGATCCTCAAGATGTCATCACCAAGCAATACTATTTATCGACAAGGTTGAATTTGGATGGAAACCGTTTGGCCCAGTTGGCGGATCCGGAAGAAGATGGTGATGCTATAAGTAAAGGATACCTTGATTTTTGTCTGCAAGCAATTCAGAAAGCTGTTAAAGGAACTTTAACGCTTATCTAGTGTTGGAGGAAAAACTACATCAACTTAAAGAATCATGTCCAAATTACAACTCGTCAATGAATTGCACAAACCCGCAAGAAAAAATTTTAAACGAAGGCGCACAATAATTAAGGGATATGATGACCTCTGGCAAGCAGATTTAGCCGAATTTAACACATATGCCAAACAAAATAAGGGCTACAAGTATATTTTAGTAGTTATTGACTGTTTTCGAAATACTTGTGGACCAAAGGATTAAAAACAAAAACGGGCTTGAAGTTGCCAAGGCCATGCAGGCAATCTTCAAAACGGGCGGAACCCTTCCAATTTGCAGACAGATGCAGGAAAAGAATTCTACAATGACCATTTCACTAAACTAATGCAGCGTTATGGGGTCAACCATTACTCCACCTATAGTACAAAGAAGGCAGCAATTGCGGAACGAGTGATCAGGACCGTTAAGTCTGCCCTATACAAGTCATTCAGCCTACAGGGTAAATATAAATGGATTGATACAATTGATACCGTAACGATGGATTATAACAATCGTAAGCATAGAACTACGGGAATGAAGCCCAAAGATGTCGGTAATCATACAAAGCTAGAGGCTTACACTCACATAAAAATAGTTGATAGGAATCGTTATTGTGTGGGTGACATAGTACGAATCAGTAAGTTTAAAAGTATTTTCGCTAAAGGATACACCCCCAATTGGTCAAGTGAACTATTCAAGATTGTGAAAGTTTGCATTACTAACCCAACCACCTACATGTTGGAGGACATGAAAGGATCACCTGTACTGGGAGGCTTTTATGAACATGAATTACAGAAAACAAAGCATCCGGATGTCTACCTTGTGGAAAAAGTGCTTTGCTCCAAGAATAACAAGTTATTCGTAAAGTGGTGGGGATTGGATGAAAGATCATGGATCAATAAAGACGATTTAGTTTTATAATATAGCTGTAGGCATTGTAACTTTTAGATGAATTAAAACCACATAAAACAATTATAATTGTATTTATTTAAATATTACATCATCTTATAAACCTAAAGTATTTCTATAATCGTTTAAATTACTAGACGGCCATATTCCCGAATCTGGTCCATCCCAAGCAGGAATCACCTTTCTCAATGTTTTCCAAAATCCAATTTTGTGGTGTTCCTCATTTTCCCACGGTTGAAACTTATATGTAATGTTTTGTTCTAACAATACTTCAATTAAAATAGTGAGGCACTTGTAATTAGCATAATATGCTGCTGTCTCGATACATTCACTTAGAGAAGTGTCTTTATAAACAATATTTTGTACGCTAGCATTTGTACACAATGAATCACCCATAATAACTTGTATATGTACATTTTAAGGTAAATTCATGTCAAATCCTATCTACATCGAACCTTTATCGGTATACAAGTTCGTAAAACTTTTAATGGTATTGTCTAAGCTAATTTTTCTATCAAATAATGTCTTAATAATTACTTCATTTGCACACAGTTAAAACACTCAATATGTTGCAATATATTCAATATAAATGTATAGTTTTCAGGAGAGGTCAAAGAACGCTTCAGGTACTTTCTGTAGATTTGTTTACTGAAAGTTGTACCCCCAGGGTCTATTATCAGTGAAATCAAAATTTACTAAGCGTTTATCATCATAAGGATTGAGTATGACTTTATTTTGTTTAATGGTAAACACATCATGCTTCTTTGATCTTATGAGGTGTTGATAGCGCCTTATTACGCCACCATCAAATAAAACCTGTTTATAATCATTAATCGTGATCTGCCTCACGCTTGCGGTAGAACCCTTTGATTTTTTACAACCTTTTCATCAACCGCGTAAGCATACATTTTGCACGAAGTCCTACAAATTCAACCATAATTTTGCCATGATTTTCATCTTTCATTAAGCCGGGGACCTTTTATTTACTAATGGGAGTCCAAAGATGTTGTCGGGACTATAATCAGATGTATCGAATTTATCAATGTCCTCTTTAATACATTCATAGATATCGGGAACCGAAAAGGCGTATATGAGACTATCCGTATCCGTGTACAAGAGCTTAGCACTATTATGGAACTTGGGTAGCGTGTAACCGTAATGAAAATTATATAAAAAAGTTTTTGAAACGTCTAAAACACTGAATCCTGCATATATAGGTTTATTAAAATATACTTCAAGCTTATTCATTTCAATGATAAGCATATCATTGTCAAATATTGTACAACTATGAAAATTTGGTTTTGATATGTAGCACGAGCACCATAGCGACCCTCCCATTTCGTTACTAGCCGTATGTCCTTATGCTTACGTACATTTTCCATCAGCTTCCCGAAAACACTATTAATCATTAATTTATAGACATTTTTATCGAATTCATTTTGAGATTGCTGACGCATGGCTGTTTAAAACGTAATATACGGTGTACTTTTACCAACTTCAATCCATATTTTAAATATACTTTTAAATTTCTGTAATGAATTACATAATTACGTTTTGGATACAAGGGTAAGCAGTAATTTTTTCATTTTGGAATCAGCGTGGGTGGAACCATATGTTCGGGTGCCAGCGGTAGATCACTGTGACTCTCATGTAATTCTATAGGATAGTCTAAATCACACTCGACTATATAACCAATTTCCGAATCATCAGGATGGTTTATTAAATCTAAACTTTCAAAATTAGCTTCATCAACAAAAGAAAAATCGCCAAATGGTAGAAATTCTGACATGGCGGCTCCATATAAATTATTCACGTCGTAGTACATTAAATACACACTTTCGGAGGTGGGATCAAATTTTTCTCCCATGTACTTATTGTTAGCTTTAGCATACCGATTTGAACATTGAGCTACACCACCTCTAATCCCTCTTTCAATAAACATTAGCATATCAATGTCTGTAAATAATTCTAACTTTACTTGTGTAATTTTAAGCATAGCATCGAATGCTAAACCGGGAGCTGTATAATAGTGTAGAGGATCAAGGTCGTAAGTACTTAAACAAGTTTGCCTAAAAGTTTTCGAAAATATCTGCTAAAAGTAGAACGTCTGTTTTAGATACAAATCAGTACTCCCTAACGATTTAATACTAAATTTGTTCCAAACGTTGACCGCATGCGCAAAACTCTCATCACTGATTCCCTCATTATTAAGATGACTGAAAAATGCTTCTTTAGGAGGGAGCGTGGTCTCGTTTAATTTCTCCCACGTATCAATATACTCATAAGGAAACACACCTTTGCGAACTACTAGAGAAAATTCCTCCTCATTGTTGCAACTAGCGCGGGAAATAATTTTTTTGCTATCATCCAAATAGTCTGACAACTTTTCAATACTACTACTCATAAATCTGAAAGAGTCAATAAATCTAAACTTAATTTTGGTGCCTTCCATTACCTTCGTGAAAGAGATATATCTTTCTTTGTTTATGGGTAGCAGTGAAATCAAACCGGGAACACTAGCCAATTCTCTAATGATGAAATGAGAATCATAACCTGATAAATTATGGAACACAACTGGCAGAATGTGGGAGTCTGTATAGTTTAGGTTACACGCCTGGTGCGCTGCCCCCCGAAATGCTCCCGTAAGATGGTTATGGTCTCTAACTTTTATATCAGAATTAGTAAATGGTTTTCGACAAATGTGACAAATCGTGGCGCTTTCAAATTGCTCAACCTGACTGAGACTTAAAGTAGCCATAGGAATTATTTGATTGATTATTTCGGTAGCCCAATGTGCAATACTTTGAAGCTCGTTAACAAACCATTGAATGCAATCCTTTCCTCTATAAAGACTAAATCGGGATAAAGAATCATCATATGAACACTTCAAATAGTAAGCAATGCTGAAAGGTGTGTGTTTGGAGTGAAATAGAGTATTACCTTCGAAACCATTTGCACACTTCTCTAAAATACTTTCTAAATCGGCATAAATGACAAATGGCACCTTTTCTTGAAATGCAAAATTTTTGAACTGTAAATTCATTTCCGCTTCGGTAGGCAGCCTAGTAGAGCATTGATTAAGTTGCTGACAGTGAGTGGTATGTTTTTGTAGAAGACGATCTGAAGAAAAATGGTTCAAGCATCGGTAACAAATAAATTGCTTGCCCTTGCAATTCGATATCTGTTTTGAAAATAAAGCTGACATATTTTTAATCCATGTGAAATGGTATACAGTGTCATCCGCGGTCGAAAGTATTAAAAGATTTATGGGTTCTTTATCGCTTTGCTGATTACTCAATACAAAGGTACAACTTTTTATCATTTATGCAGTACAAATTAATCGAGGTTGTTTAGTTTCTCAAATTTTTTACATCATCCAGCTGAATGGGAAGTGAATTGAATCGTACTTCAAAACATCCTAAAATGAGGATAACTTTGAACCCTTTCCGTATGATATTGCGGATATAATGCTGAAACAACGGCCCACAGGAAGCAAAACTCATCGTTATTTTTAACATTAACAACAGCACGCTTTACTGCTATGAAGCGAGGAACTTTAACATATAATGACCGCCTCTAAATGGGACATAGCTATTAATATTTACTTTTAAATGTAAGACTTCATGTACTGCCCAACCGGAATCCCTTTCGGAAAACTCCTCTAATTTTATCCGTAACTTATCATACACGTTTTCATTGTACCAGACACGTATATTGGTTGAAATATCAATAACGCAATTTTTGTGGCAAAAGTCTTCAACTCAATACTATGATTTTGGGGTTGCATGAAATTGCAGCCTAAGACCACATTTACCTTTAGCATAGATTGCCTTAACATTAATTTCACCTTACGTGCAAAACTATTATATGTGTTTAGTAAAAATATCAAAGGGTCCTTAATGTTTGACATATTGATTATAATTCCTGTAAGCAGCCTACCATTAAAACATGAGTCTAGGGGTACCAACGTAATTTATGCATACCTTTTTATTGACAATTCCACTACCAACCTTCTCTGAAGCGTTCTTTAATCGTCTCAATCTAACCAGATAGCACTTGAGCAATGCTAAATTGCTCTCAAGCTTAAGCAAGCTTTCATTGGTCTCTAATAAATTTTATGTTTAATTATATCTTGCAATAGCTTGATATTGGTGTTAACTATACGGATGTGCCTGGCAAATTCCTTTTTGTTTTCAATAAAGGGAACAATGCGCTTTGTTAAATTAACCATCTCACTACTACTTGGCATACTCATAGCTAGCAATATGAAGACACGTAACAATGAACTTGTAACAAAATGCTCTTCACAACGGTTCTAGTCACGATTGTAAAAATATGATGCACAAATTGGTGAGTACTCTTTACGTTTAACAAATTGCTCTTCGGTTTACAATAAAACTTTTAGTTAGGATTGTAAAAATATGATGCACACACTGGTGAGTAATAATAGTTGCTTTTACTTTAGGTAATTTGTTGTTGTTGTGACGATTGTAATGTATCGACTGACGTGGGACTGTTCTTTATCTACTTATATAGAGATAAGATCGGGTAAGGTCGGATAAGTTCGGCTTCATAAGTACGACTCAACAATGAATCGTCTTTGTTCTCTCATTGACCTTGAAAATGTAAGCATAGACTTTTGTGAATAATGCATCGTCTTTGTTCTTGATTTCCTAGAATTGAAGTGTATTTAACAATCTATTTTCAACCTGAACAATGGAATGTCTTTGTTCTCTCATGTACCTTGAAAATTGTAAGCATAGACTTTGAAGCGTCGTCTTTGTTCTTGATTTCCTAGAATTGAGATAACAATTTATTTTTATAACTCGACCAGAAGAATGAATCGCTTTTGTTCTTTTACCTTGAAAATTGTAAGCATAGACTTTGAACCGTCGACAATGCATCGTCTTTGTTCTTGATTTCTCAGAATTTTTAGAAGCTGACTCATCCCATAACAATAGATCTCTTTGTTCTCTCATGTGGCCTTGAAAATGATAAACATAGACTTTGAAGCGTTGACAATAGACCACCTTTGTTCTTGATTTCCTAGAATTGAGATAACAATCTATTTTTATAACTCAACCAGAACAATGAATCGTCTTTTTCATTTCCTTGAAAATTGTAAGCATAGACTTTGAACCGTTGACAATGCATCGTCTTTGTTCTTGATTTCCTAGAATTGAGATGTATATCGACCTGAACAATAGACCGCCTTTTTCGGAAACAGTTTGCAAACAGCTATCTGTTTTGAAACGGCTACCTGTTTTAGGAAACGGCTACCTGTTTTAGGAAACGGCTACCTGTTTTTAGGAAACGGCTACCTGTTTTAGGAAACGGCTACCTGTTTAGGGAATGGCCACCTGTTTAGGGGCGTGGCTTTGAAACATGCACCTCAGGGCTCTTGATTTCCTAGAATTGAGATGAATGGATCGTCTTTACAGAGGTGTGACCTTATAAGCATAAACTTTAAATCGTTGACAATGGATTGCCTTTGTTCTTGAAAGAGATGTATTTAGATAACAATCTATTTTTATAAATCAACCAGAACAATGAATCGTCTTTATTCATTTACCTTGAAAATTATAAGCACAGACTTATTTCTCAGAATTGAGATAACAATTTATTTTTTATAACTCGACCAGAAGAATGTTCTTTTACCTTGAAAATTGTAAGCATAGACTTTGAAGAATACATCGCCTTCATTCTTGATTTCCTAGAATTGAGATAACAATTTATTTTTATAACTCGACCAGAAGAATGTTCTTTTACCTTGAAAATTGTAAGCATAGACTTTGAACGTTGATAATACATCGCCTTCATTCTTGATTTCCTAGAATTGAGATACAATTTCTTTTATAACTCGACCAGAAGAATGAATCGCTTTTGTTCTTTTACTTTGAAAATTGTAACATAGACTTTGAACAATGCATCGTCTTTTTGATTTCCTAGAATTGAGATAACAATCTATTTCTAACTGAACAATAGATAGTCTTTGTTCATTCATGTGACCTTAAAGCATAGACTTTGTACAATGCATCGCCTCTGTTCTTGATTTCCTAGAATGACTCAGCCAAAACAATAGATCGTCTTTTTTCTCTGACCTTGAAAGCATAGACTTTAAACAATGGGCCACCTTTGTTTCTCAGAATAGGGCGACCTCGAAACATGCATAGACTTGTCTGAGACCTAGGGCAATGACCTTCAGGACAATCAACAATCTAGTAACTAGTGACCTTGAAGGACTCGTGCAAGCATGACCTTGAAGAGGATTACACACCTTAACACGTGACCTTGACTTAGCATGGTTGCTACCCTTCAAATAGGCAATGTGATGACCTTGAGCAGAAACACTCGTAGAAAAGTATAGTAGAAAAGTGGATTAGGATCCGTATAGCTATACTACTCATTTCTTTGACGAAACCCTTAATTGGAATTTCTGAACGTTTCTCTACCACCACTTTTCAAAGACGTCTCCTTGGAAACAAGAAGGCACATGTGGTTCCAGCTTGATGGTTGTCCGTCACATTATGACCGAAACGTAGGCCGGCATTTATGCGAACAATGTTCGAATCGTGTTATTGGAAGAGGAACACCAATTTTCCTGGCCGGCAGGTTGCCGGATCTTACTTCTTCAGATTTCTACCTACGGAGCCCATTGGACTTTAACCACGCTTCAAAACTAAGTTTTGAACCATTTTTAAGCCTGGATAAAGCGTGAAGGAAGGCATAACGCGACGTGTTAACATTGTTAGTTAGTAGGGAGAATGTCGAACCGTAGCTTATATTACGTCGGTTACCATGTATATGTGATTTATTTTCCTCGCCAAGATATCTTGTTCCGATCGCGGTATTCAAATTTTTAACGTTTTCTCGTATAAATCGAGAACGGATGTAGATATCGCGAAGGAGTTTTACTAAAATTTAGAAAATTTTACACCGCGTAAAAGTCTGTCAAATAAATAGTACAGTTCTATTGAGTTTTTTCCAAAACATCACAGAACTGTGTAATCGCTGAAGAGAGCACCCGCTAGTTTATTTGTTTAAAACTAAACGCTGCAACAAAAAGTTTGGATTTCCCGAATCATATTTAGGAGCCAGTGACAATCGTTGAGTCTAATGTCTTATAACAAAATAATGCAGTATCACCCAATCTCTCAAACGATATTTTCAAAGTTATAGCTCATCACCCAATTTTCTGAGATTAATTTTGTTTCTTCGTAACAGTTACGCCCCTTATCGGTCGAGTTACGAACTTATATAATTTCCAGCCTTTTCTCTTACTCGCTTCACTTATAAGGATTTTTCCCCAAACCCCTAGGCTTTACCATTATCGAGATAGAGCCGCCCCGTACCCTTACCTGGACAGCCGAATATAGAAAATTACTCACATTAGAATTCTGAAAATTTGCATTCCTCAATTTTTCGTGATGATCTTTCTTTTAAAAATATGTTCAAACATTTGGCACTTCCAGTTATACCGGAAGATAGTCACTTACTCTCTTATTTTAAATGGAATGCTATATTCTTTCTAGTAGATTTGGATTGCTAATTCAATTTCAAGGTACATTTTATTTCTTCAAATAGAAAATCCTGTATGTATAGATATTTTGATACAGAATTTAATACTGCTTCGATCTGCATAAGCATTTCCTATACCCATCTCTATTGGTTTTGTGCTATTAATTATTTTTGAAAATGTGTTACAAATTTTAGTTTTAATCAGTCAAATTGGCTTTGGTAAATAAACAAATAAATGATAACATAACCTGTATTACAATTACAAACGAAAAACAAACATTTTTATTAGCCTAAATGTTATACAAAATAATGTCCTTTCATGGCCAAACAATATTGAATTCGGTTTAACATCGATTCAGTGGTCTTATTATGCAGTGAGTCCCAGAAGTGTCTAAATTCATTTAAAGTTCAAGGGTCTAGTTTTTGGAGAAACGCTCGAACACGTCGATTTTTATTTTTGACTGCGGTTTTTTAGTGGTAAAATTTTGTATATAGGGTGGCTCAAAAATTAGTTACGACCACCAACTTGATTTGATTTGATTTTTT
The DNA here is from genome assembly GCA_036346205.1 of Vesta saturnalis. Taxonomy (NCBI): domain Eukaryota; kingdom Metazoa; phylum Arthropoda; class Insecta; order Coleoptera; family Lampyridae; genus Vesta; species Vesta saturnalis. Next base: position 142,563 of record JARFJB010001995.1, read on the forward strand.
GCATGACTTCATTGATCACCCCGTATATAATAAACCTATGGTCCTACGATAAATATACGTCATGCAGCTTAATCCGAAGAAAACTAGCTCTTAAAATTTGCATTCCTATTGAAAATATTTAACTTTAAATTTTGCCTAAAAATCACTATGTGTAAGTTCGAGTGGAGCAGTTATATATATATATATATATATATATATATATATATATATATATATGTATATTTATCTCCGTAAATATGAACTTGGACAAAATGTCATTAATAAAAGTTTTTTTTACTAATTATTCTTTATCTCTTAGCATGGTCGTGGTTTTTTTGTCAACGCATTTACATGGAAACGTAACTTTTTGTTGTTTTTTAAATGGCAACCTAGCAATCTTTTTGCTGATTTTTATTCTTCTTTTTTTTCTTGAAATGACCTGGTATATTTTTGTGTAGTTTGATAATAAAATTTTAGAAAATGGCATAATACTTTATTCAATAAAATAATATTTAACAAATTGAATATTTAAACTGAAGACCCACTGTAGCTTGATAGTAACCTAATCTGTCATAAAAATTGCGTAACGAATTTTGCAGCCAGTTAGGTGGTATTTCTGCTATTTCATGCCTTATTCTGGCTTCCAGATCTTCCAAATTTTGAGGTCTTTCTTTGTAAATTGTAGTTTTAAATGACCCCAGAGGAAAAATCTAAGCTGGAATCACCTACGGGCCATTCAATAGGACCCCGACGTCCTATCCAACGACGTGGAAAAATGTTATCCAGAAATAGGCGAACAGCCCCATAATGGGGTGGAGCGCCGTCTTGCTGAAACCAAATATCTCGGTTTGGCACTCCCTGTCGATCTGCATCCGGAAATAATTGAACGATATCGGGTACAATGTGATCACACAATAGGAGTAGGTATCTATCCGCAATTAGATTCCCATGAATTAAATATGCGCCTATTATGTGCTGCCCAATAATACCACCCCATACATTAAGTTTTTGACGGTGCTGTGTATGGTGTCCCATCATCCAAGGAGGATTTTCACTAGAGCAGTATCGACAGTTGTGTCTGTTCACAAATCCATTGAGACAAAACGTGGCTTCATCAGAAAATAAGATGTTGTTTAGACAATTTGGATTATTATCAATCATTTCCATCATTGTTGCACAAAAATATATTCTTCTGTCTGGGTTTTCATCGTTTAGCTCATGAAGAAGTTGTATCTTGTAGGGTTTGTGTTTGTTATTTTTCAATATTCGAACAACCGACGACTGACTAATGTCATTATACAAAGCAAGTTGCGTGGTTGACGTAAATGGATTATCCATAACACTTAGTAATACACTAAGAACTTGATCATGATTTGTGGCTGATTTCGGACGTCCAGACTTTGGCATATCTTTCACATTTCCAGTTTCTCTAAATTTTCTAACCAATTTAGACACCGTGGATTGTACAATAGGATTTCTTTCAGGATGAACGTTGTTAAATAAATCACAAACATCTTGTTGTGAACGTTGTCGATCTCCATAACTAACCATCATGAGGATTTCAGTTCTTTCTGTTTCACTGAGTTTCACCATATTTACAAATTAAAATAAAACTATCTTTATTAAATTAATTTGTTAACTTATTGAAAGGTACGTCACAATGACATGAAAAATATCATTAAGGAAACAGGGGCCACTATTATTTTTTGTAGAATTATCATCTAAATAAAACGCATCATTAAAAACCGGAGAATCTGATTTGATACCATTCTTGCCGTTTATTAGAAATTCTGATTTTACACAGAAATGTTGCTATTAAAGGATATTAAAAAAATACCAGGTTATTTCAAGAAAAAAAAAAGGAACAAAAAATCAGCAAAAAAATTGCTAGGTTGCCATTTAACAAATTAAAAAAAGTTACGTTCCCGTGTAAATACGTTGACATAAAAAAACCACGAGCATGCTAAGAGATATAGAATAATTAGTAAAAAACTTTCATCAATGACATTTTGTCATAAAGTTCATATTTACGGAGATAAACTGCCTATTCCATACTTTTGACTAACCCTATATTTTAAGATTTTAAGATATCGATAAGTTTGTGTTTTTGAAGAAAATCCATGTTTTTTAGCACTTAAACCAAGAACTAAGGAAAATGGCATAATATTTTTTAACAATTTAAATTTGGTTTATTAACCTACATTCAAAAAAAGGTTGTTAATCTAAAATGTTCCTACACAATTTTGCACAACAGAAATAGCGATGCTCCAACTAAAACTTAGCTGAACAATAAACAAGCCATTTCAATATTTAGAGTCATTTATTTTGAATTTTTTTATAGAAATATCCGTTCAAAAAGTTTTAAAACTATCTCTATTTTATGCACTTTCGAATCACATGTCAAAAGCATAAAATAATTACAACTATTATTACAAAAAGCAAGCAGATCTTGACACCAAATTAACCAGTTTGACAGTTTTATCATTCAAACTGTTATTGTCACTATCTGCATTTCTTGTAACTTTGTAAATTACTAAATGCTGATACCATGGCCACTTTTTCCAATTCTGAATACGCTGATATTAATCTTCATGTATGGAAGAGCCGACGGTAATGCAGCAGATGCTCAGCATCTGCACCGAGATCGATTTTCTGCTAGAAGAACTCCCAATGTACAAGTTTTCATAAACACATATCGTTTAAGTGAAACTGGGAACCTTCGCAATTATCCAGAACGGGCGCAGATTGTTCGTTATGCTCCTGAAGTGGATGAACAAATTTTGGAGGCCTTTAGAGCGGATCCTACCATAAGCATAAAAAAGTAGCTGTAGAATATAATGTATCCATATGGACAGTATGGTCTACTTTGAAAAGCAACTATAAACATCCTTTTCACTTTACTCCCGTTCAAGCCCTTGTAGAGGGTGATCCTATCCGAAGAACTATTTTTTGCCGTTTTTTATTACATACTGACATGGAAGATTCGATCTTTCTAAAAAGTATTTTATGGACAGACGAGTTAAAATTTTCAAGAGGAGGGATTACGAACTTCCATAATTTACATTACTAATCTGATGCTGATGAAAATCCTCATATCAAAAAACAGACATCATTTCAACATAAATTTAGTGTAAATGTATGGGCAGCAGTCAGCGGCAGAACATTTGTTGATCCATATTATCTTTAAGCAATAAGCATACGCTGACTAGCTCTCTAACAGGAATAAATAAATTCACACACAAAAAAAACAAATTTATTAACGAATACTCCAATATCGAAAACAGGATAATTGTGCAAAAAGGTCCTTTAGATTGTTAGAATTTAAGTTTAGCTCAATTGCGGTACTCTCCAAAATAAACAGTACCAAAATAGAATGGGTTGGGCGATGTCTGTTTTCCTATATTTGGCTTGTTAGTCATTAACTTTCATAATAATATTACGCTCGTGTTTAAATCGTTCTGAAAATTGTTCTGACAACTGAGGTAAAGGTATTTATAGTAGAACATTATTTCCGTTGATATGGAAGTAGTCGGGGCAGTGGTCCAAGTTTGAAACAAGTTTTTGAAAGATATCGGGAGCAATTTAATAACGCTGCACCCAGTAAAAGCGTAATGTTAGCAATTGTTGAGAAATTTCATCGCACTGGTAGTGTGTTATGTCAGCGCAAGGGTTCTTCAGGTCGTCGAAGAACAAAGAAGTCTTCGACGAACTGCGTATAAATTAAACATCAACGAAACATCTACACGTTGAATGTTCAATGGCATTGGTGGTTATCCATATGGTATTCAAACTGAACAACGACTAAACGCTGTGTACATAGGTTCAAGAACAGTTTATTGTGGACGCTTAATATACGCCTAATATACTAAGATACCGATTTCTTAAAAATGTGTGGTTTTCAGGCGAAAATTATGTTCACCTAAATGGCTATATCAATAAACCAACAACTCGATTTCTTGAATTTGAACGCTCTGATCTTCATTGTAGAAAAACCACTTCACAGTGCTCGACTTACGATTTGGTGTGATGTATCGGGGCATGGTATAATAGGACGGGAATCAACACACAGTTACTGTTAATCAAGAGCGTTACAGGCAGAGCATCATCATACCTTTTGTGAGAGACTTAAGAAATTTTTACCGCGCTTGAAATTTACAGTTGAACAGGCAATAGTTTCAACAGGATGGCGCTACAAGCGATACAACCAGACGCTCAGTAGAACTCCGCGAGCATTTTGTAAACAGAATAATTTCTCGTGGAACGGATTTTGATTACGCTTCACATCCAACCTGACCAATTGGTGCATACATTTGGGGTATGATGAAAGAATCAGTATTCCGCTCTGATGATGCATCAATGCATATTCCAGAACTACGGCAAACAATAATAACTTATCTCCAACAACTCCGTCAAACACTATTTATGACTATGTTCAATGATCTGAAAAATCCCTATGGAGTTGGTTAAAGCCGTAATGGTGCTCATTTTTAACATGTGAATTTCAAAAATTAAAAAAATTAATTAAGTTGTTTTCGGCACTGTTTGTTTTGGCGAATACTGTATTTAAAATTACCTTTTTTTACAAAACAAAATCCCATACGTATGGTTTACAAAATTAATAAGTTTTGATTATAGATCCTATATTTTTCTTTTATTAAATTTTAAATTAACAATGTGGTACAAATGCAGTTTGTTATCAACGGCAACGACGATTAAATGTTTAAACGACACAATCATATACACATAAAGAAGTTTATCTGAAAAATTGGAGGGCATGGCAGATTACACACGTTCAGCGAACGAGAAGAATGTAATTTGGTAAAGATTGGCCACCAAAATTAATCTTAGTATAAAAGTGGTCAAAGAACCTCGTATAAAAAATAAAAACAGGTAACACAAACTTATAAAAATGTATTGTTTACCTTAAATAGACAATTTTCTAAAAGATTATTTTAATTGGGTTTTTGAAAAAAAAATGTTTGTAATAAATGGAAAGATCACGTTTTATGACAAATCTATTTTTAGTTTTTTTTTTTCGCTCTAATTCAAAAGTTATATTATTAAAAATAAATTTTTGAACCCAGTACCGGAAACATGCCGAAAGTTCCTAAACAAGACAGAGTGCGTGTGACGTCACAATGTTTATGTTTACTCATCGTAAAAATCAATCAAAAAAATTTCTATGAATAAAACGATTAAATAATAAATTTGTACACGGTTATTGAATGGTTTAATTTAGTATTTTATATTTTAATGCGCTAGGTTATGTACTATACGAAATTGAAATTTTAAAAGTGTATGTCATAGTGGTTCTTCCGTTGTTATAATGTAATTTAAATAATTCTCATGATTTGATGTTTTTTTAGCTGAAAGAAGACATGGAGAATTATATTTACTATACTACAATGGGAAGTAGAGCAAAAATTAAAGTTGATGTAGTACCGCACAAGTTTAGTTGTCAACCTAACCGTAAACTTTATCACACACGACTAAACAAAAGTAGCTATTATAAATAATTTTTTTGCACTAAATTTCGGATATTTTTAGTCAATTTCCATGTAGAAGCCGTTGACGCTGTACTATTGAGAATTAATTTAATATTATGACGTTACAAACATGCCGGCCAATCGTGGCGCGTTTGTAGTCGCGTGATTCTTTTTTAAATTCTATCAATTTTAAATTGCTTATATGAATATAATTTAGTACAGTTTTAAAATATATATGAAAAACAATGGATAATCTTTTTTTCAATAACCCAATTGCTGTATTTAGTTTAATACGGACCGATAGATACACTCAATAATTATCATCCTCTAATATATAGAGGAAATAGAAACTGCATCAAGCAGCAAAAAATTTCCATTAACAGGAAAATATATGATACGAATCCTTCAAAGCTTAACTTTCAATCTTTTAAGTAAATTAAATTAGAAATTTTTAATATTACCTTTGGAATATATTTGCATGATTTTTTTTCTATGCCACTCCATTCATTTTGACTGATTGGCACTGTCAGCTGTCAAACACTGGTTAATTTTAAGATTACTTATGGAGCGGTACTATTTATTTTACACGTAAAAGTTACCGGTGACTAGATGTAAATCTTAATTAACACCCTATATGACCAGGTAATTAGTAGTTATTAACTACAATTTACTCAACACTACTGTTTGTTCTGCTAAACGTTTCAGACAAATCGTTTCTTGTTTCAGAAAGATCTGTAAAGATTCCTTGAAATTCTTCATTATGATCGACGCTGAAACCATAAAATTAAAATCAAAATATAAACAATTTTCTTGAATTTCCTATGAAACCTATCATTCAACTGCTTAATCTTTAGCCAACACATTTGGTTTGCTTTGGCTTTTTTATTCCGCTTCCCATTAACTGCTACGCTTTTCGGCATCTTAAGAATTGTGATTTACCCTAAACATTTCAATAAAAGAATTACAGCATCAATTAATTAAGAATATAAAAATTATATAACTTACTTGAATGAATTCTCAATCAAATAAATAAAAACCACCACTATATAAACACACCGTACACTTGATAAGCGCAAATTACTTCAAAGAGTAAAACGAAAAATGCAAACTCCCTGAATGAGAATGCAATATTCAATAAGCAGAGAGGTAAACAATTTTTTTTTATACAAACAGTTTTACCGCCAAAGGGCATTGAATACACCAACAAATATGTGCAAGTGCCATCCGTTATTCAGAAGTTGCGAACGTTTTTAAAATAAATCAGTAGTATTTTGGTAATTGTTTGACTAGTACGTATGTTACTGTCATCTAGCCGTCGTTAAGTACACTCTCCTCTCCCACTCCCATGATGGCGCGCTCGTAACACCACATTAAACGTATCGAAACAGAAAGCATTTTTCAATAAATTGAAAAATGGAATTTGTCTTCTTAGTAGTAACATATGAATATTTTAATTATGAGTTTTGTATTCATGGTAAAGAGATATGTTTTTTTTTATTTATGTGTATAAATACATAAAAAATACTCTCGAATGGGATTCGAACCCACGACCTCACGTTATCTAGACATGAACTGAACTACCGAGAGATTCAAATTAAATTTTATACGTTAACTGGTTGTTGAGTTAAATTGTCATATGCACAGTTACTATTTATGCATTTATGTTAAGTGTTGTAACTGGTGTAATTTTTTTTAAATTTTAATTTTGTATGCATGGTAAATAAATATACATATATTTTTTTTATTTATACATAGAAAATACTTCTTCTTCATACGTTATGAAACCAATTCATTTTCGGTACAAGCTCTTGGAATCGATCATCAGTAGGCTTGATCTCAATAAGGCGACTGGCCCAGACGGTATCCCAGCTATTGTCTTAAAGAAATGTTCCCCCGAACTAGTACCAGTCCTATCTAAGCTCTATACGATATCTATATCTTCTGAATTCCTTCATCATGGAAGTTAGCAAATGTTCAACCTATTCCCAAAAAAGGTGATAAGACCGATCCCTCAAATTACAGACCAATTGCCATCACTTCCATTTTCTCTAAAATCATGGAAAAAGCCATCAATCAGCAACTGCTCACGTTTCTTGAAACTAACAAACTCCTTAGTGACCACCAATATGGGTTTAGGCAAAGTCGTTCAACAGGCGATCTTCTTTCATATGTGACCCAAGTTTGGAACAATACAGTAGAGCGTCCGGTGAAACAGTTGTAGTCGCTTTAAATATCTCAAAGGCATTTGACCAGGTTTGGCATAAGTGTTTACTTGCCAAACTCACCTCGTTTGGGTTAAATGATACGCTCATCAACTGGGTTTCTAGTTTCCTTGATAAAAGACGAATACGTGTCGTAGTTGATGGCTTTTTTCAAAAGAAGTTAGCGTTAACGCGGGCGTACCACAGGGATCCGTTATAGCGCCTACACTTTTTCTGCTGTACATAAACGACCTTATTTCTTCAACAACTAACCCCATCCATTGCTTTGCTGACGATAGCACTCTTCACTGTAGTTCATCTCAGTCTACTCATAGTGATAATCCACCTTCTATGTCAAATCAAGAAATTAAAGCTGAAATGGCAAATTCAATCAACAAAGACATTCAACGTATTCTCGAATGGGAAGCAATAATCTAGTTAAATTTAATGCTAACAAAACTCAGTGTTGCCTTATGTCCGCCAAAAAAGATCGATCATTTCCTGTTGTAAGTATGAATGGCTCAGTTCTTAAGTTTTCAGACTCTATTACTCTGTTGGGTATGACTGTATCTTCAAATCTCTCATGGGTTGACTATCTTCTGTCAGCTACCAAAACAGCTGCTCGTAAAATAGGTTTTTTGTACAGATCTAAGCAGTACTTTACCTCTCGACAACTCCTTCTGCTGGATAAGGCTCAAATTCGGCCTCATCTGGAATATAATTCTCACCTTTGCGTGCTCCCCAATACGCTCTCGATATCGTTGATCGTATTCAAAAGAGAGCGATTAGGCTTATAAATGACCCGTCCTTAACTTCTCACATACAGTCCCTTGAGCATAGAAGGATGGTTTCAGTATTATCGTTATTACAACGGCTATTGTGCTGGTGAATTACATTCTTTGATACCATCTCCGGCTATCTTTGCGAGAAACACTCGGTTCGCTCATTCACATCATCAGTATGCAGTGCAAATCTCCACTTGTCGTACCAAACGGGCGCAATCCACATTTTTCTACACGGCTTCTAAACTCTGGAATGATCTCCTAGTTCCTGTTTTCCTCTCACTTATGACATGAGAAAATTTAAGGTAGCTGTTCATAGGCATCTATTGGCTATTCATTATCCCTCTATCCATCCTCCTAAGTGTTCCTGAGTGCTTTAGCACGATAGGCTCTATTTAGCCTGTTCAGGTTCACAATCATAAAAAAAAACTCTCGAATGGGATTCGAACCCACGCTCTCATGTTACCTAGTCATAAACTCTAACCGACTGAGCTACCAAGAGATTAGAACGTTGTATGTATTTATACGTTAACTGGTTGTTAAGTTAAATTGTCATAGATACAGTTACTATTTATGCATATGTTAAGTGATCCCGTAATATCGCTAAGGTTTCACACCTAACAAGCACGTAACTGACGTAACTTTTTTTTGTCATCTATTCAACAATATTGAACGTTGTTAAAGTGATTAACTCTTTTGAAATATAACCTTTTTTTAAATATTAGCATAGTTTTTATTCGAGATTTGGGGTTAAAAAAAACTGTAACGTTTAGACTTCTGCCTCGGTAACACATTGCAAGCAGGATCGTCCAAACCCTCACCTGTGTTGCTACGTCCCTACTTTATCCTGCTTCGTATTTCACCTCAGCAACACACCTTCTCGAGATATACATTTTTCAACTTTTGCTGTTAACTTCCTTCTTAGCACCAGATTGAAATAGATCGCCCAACCCCTTACTTCCTTGTGTTTCTATGTGTCTACTTAATCCTGCTTTTACTCCTTCTTATTTCTAAAACACTCCTTCCTAAGGATACATTTTTCTATTTTTATTGCTTATTTCTTTCTCAGAAACAGGACGGCCAAATTCTCATCTTCAGTTGCTATAAATCTACTTTATTTTGCCATTATTCAGCAATATCGCCGCTTTCGGATATATAATTTTGTGTTTTTTTATCGTCGACTTCCTTGTCAGAAACACATTGATGCAGGATCGTCTGCATTATCCTAATTACGTCCACTAGTACAGGGCAGCGACCATGCGTTAGTTATTGGATGAAGAGAATTATCGACCCCAAAACTTACTATCAACTTATTGCATGGAGTTGAAAATTTGTGTGAACTGTTCCTCCTCCCACAATTTTAGGTTACTATTTATACGTACTTTATACCTTTTCAATCTCACTCATTACGATAAACTAATGAAAATACTACACAAACGTTCTTTCACCGTTTGCGCCGACAAATACGGAACACCAAAATAGTCAAACAGTGGAGATTCGGGGTGTCTTAGGTAAAACTGCCACACCTGATAATTATAGAGGTGACGTTTGGTTAAAAGAATTAAAATATGCATGGTGATGTCCAAAAGATGTTTTACATGGCGTATCATCCAATCCTCTTTGCAATTTGAAATTTTTGAAAAGGTGGCTGTGTAAAGTGACTGAGGTGACGTCACAATTAAAAGACTAGGGATGGGCGTGGAGGGTCACGTGACCCTACCGATTTAACTATTAAGGGGGGAGGGATTTGAAATAGTTATTCTAATAATGGGAGGCCGCATACTATCCCATAAGACATCGTTAGGACTCGTAAACCTGTTAAAATTTGAGATAACATTCCGAAACTAGGGTCTCATGGGAAGTAGTAGTTTCCCGTAATTGATGTAACGGTTGAAAAATCTGGAACACTGGAACTGTGGCAGGATCTGTAACAATCAAAATACACCACGTGACAAAAAATTAAAAACACCGAACGCGTTTCGATAGTTACGCTATCGCCAACGGCGTCGGCGATGATGATAGCGTAGCTATCGAAACCCGTTCGGTGTTTTTAATTTTGCGATGTTGCATTTTGATTGTTATATATAACGGTAATAAACAGATGAAGGCTTTTAATAATTTACTATAAGTAAATCAATACCTATAAAACTTGATTTTATAAAACGAATTGATTAATAATAATGATAATGCACAGACACGGACGTAGGTTTATAAATTACATTATATTACTATCTTTAAGATTACATATATAAACCTTATCTCGCGTATCAGCAAATACGCAACATAACTATTTTTCTAAACGAATATTAAATTGGTTGTTTTGCCTGATGGTCCTAAAGAACGTCTGAGGCAGTACATTTAAATTTCTCCAGCTCAACTACCAACCTCTCGCCGTACTTTGTTGGTATGATGTCCAAATTGAATATCTTGTATTCTATCCCGTCTCTAAATCCTTAACATTTTTAAACATGCTGATTCATCTAAGCAGTTTAATTCATATTTATAATTATAACATAACATTCAAAATCTGTACAAGTAAATAAAATAAGGCTAAAACCAAAAACGATTATTTACCAGTGTTTTATATATATATATATATATATATATATATATATATATATATATATATATATATATATATATATATATATATACATATATAACATATATAGCTATAGTTATATGAGATAAACGTACAATTATGAAGGTATGTATTCTCCAGTTATGTAAGCACAATAATACAATCAAATCCATATATAGAAATAAATTTAAAGTGTTGATCTGAAACCATCCTGGTTATAGAAACAAGATTTAAATTTCAAGTCTAAGATATTGATTTGAAATCAACCTCTGTCACAAGGGCCTTAGATTTATAATTTTTTTTTACTTATATCATTTTTAAAATGTTACAAACATAACTAAATTAAATTGAATAATTCTCATTTATTTAAAATATGCATAAATAAATTCATTATCACGATATAAACAATTAAGTTCCTAAAAGTACCTAAATAATTAATAAAACAATTTCTGATGAGCCCGAATAGCTACATAAAATATTAATATACAATTTATATAAAATCGTGTTACTATCTAATTGCTTACGGTTTGCTCAAAACAATCTTTCTAATTGTTTTATCACAAACTTTTAAAGCACAAAAATGACCTAAGCGAAGTATAACTTATACACAGCTAAAGAAATTTTATTTTCCTCGTTTAATTTAAACTATTTCTAATTACTAAGTAAAGCAAGAGAAAGTTGTAATGCAAATCGTATACCTATATACTCCAAAAGGTGTGTGTGTATGTGCGTGTGTGCGTGTGTGCGTGTGTGCGTGTGTGCGTGTGTGCGTGTGTGTCGTGTGTGCGTGTGTCGTGTGTCGTAGTGTGCGTGTGTGCGTGTGTGTGCGTGTGCTGATGTGTCGTGTGCGTGCTGTGCGTGCGTGCGTGCGTGTGCTGTGTGTGTGTGTGTGTTTGTGTGTGTGTGTGTGTGTGTGTGTGTGTGTGTGTGTGTGTGTGTGTGTGTGTGTGTGGTGTGCGGTGTGGGTGCGTGTGGGTGCGCGTGTGGTGGCGTGTGGTGCGTGCTGCGTGTGCGTGTGTGGTGCGTGTGCTGTGCGTGTGCGTGTCGTGTGTGTGGTGTGCGTGTGTGCTGTGCGTGTGCGTGGTGCTGTGTGCGTGTGTGTGTGTGTGTGGTGTGTGTGTGTGCGCTGTCTGTGGTGTGTGTGTGTGTGTGTGTGTGTGTGTGTGGTGCGTGCGTGTGTGTGTGCGTGGTGGTGCTGTGTGTGCGTGTGTGTGGTGTGGTGTGTGGGTGCGCGTGGTGCGCGTGCTGTGCGTGCGTGTGTGTGGTGTGTGTGCGTGTGCGTGTCGTGTGCGTGTGTGTGTGTGCGTGTGTGTCGTGTGGTGCGTGTGTGCTGTCGTGTGCTGCGTGCTGTGTGTGTGTGCGTGTGTGTGTGTGTGTGTGTGTGTGTGTGTGTGTGTGTGTGCGTGTGGGTGCGTGTGGTGGTTGCGTGTTGCGTGCGTGTGTGTGTGTGTGTGTGTGTGTGTGTGCGTGTGCTGGTGTGCGCGTGGTATTGCGTTGTATGGTGGTGCGTGTGTTGTGTGTGTGTGTGTGTGTGTGTGTGTGTTATGTTATGTGTTGTGTGTGTGTGGTGCGTTGTGTGTGTGTGTGTGTGTGTGTGTGTGTGTGTGTGTGTGTGTGTGTGTGTGGTGGTGCGTGCGTGCGTGCGTGCGTAGTGTGTCGTAGTATTGTGTGTGTGTGTGTGTGTATTTGGTGTGTGTTGTGTGCATGCGTGCGTGCGTGCATGCGTATATGTAGGTGTCTGTGTGTATGGATGTATGTTAGTATCCACAATAACTCCAGAACGAAAACACCTACGTACTTAAGATTTTGTGTTTAAGCTTGTCTTCATTGGGCTGAGAATTAATTAGATTTTTAGAGAAATCGAACGGCGGAGTGGGGAGGTTTATTAGGGGCAGTTTTTGGTTTTTATCAAATATTTCTAAAACTGCTGCATATTTCAAAGATATAAAAATACCTAGATATAGACCTTAAACATATCGATTCATTATGTTCTATGCAATTTTTTGATACGACGCGTAATTGAGCGGCAAAAAATTCCTGTCGTGGAATTTAAATGTTAGTTAAATTTTTATTATATATGAATAATGATTAATTTTATAAGTAGACATAATTTTTAAAGAAAATTTAATTTTATATAGTTAAACTGTATTATTGATACCTTTTTTTATAGTCTGACATAGATTTTTGTTGTTGTTTTTACAATGTTGCCTGATTTTGTTATGAACGTATAAAGAAGGTGTTGCATAATTATCCTAAAAAAATTATAATTAAAGTTATTTCATTTCTTTTAATTTTTTAAGTTAGCATCTAGATGTCTATTAACCTCTATCTGACATGAAGTTTATACGTCTGTTTGACATAGATTATTGTTTTTGTTTTATAATGTTTCGTAATGAACTTATTATAAAAGAGGTTATCCTTATAAAAGTGTTATTAAGATTATTTCATTTCTTTTAATTTCCATATTATAGGTTGGGAGGTCGTGTGGTGTTCCGCGCCAGTTATTTTTTTAATATGTTCATAACGATAATAGGCAACATTGTAAAAACAAAAACAATGGTCTACGTATGGTCTACGTCAGATCAACGTTTAAGGCTTTATGTCAGATAGACGTTAATAGACATCTAGATGCGAATTTACAAAACATTCCAAAACCGCCAGCTTCTATAAAATACCGATATTTTAATTTAAATATTGTGAATCCTATTTAATTAATGTTTAGGTTTAGTTTACTTAGATTAAGAAACTTTATAAAGAAAAGTTATGTCAAATGTTAGATATTGAACAAATTTAACACAGATTCCCTACAATTTCTTTGCCGTTAAATTATTTTATATAAAATTGAAAAATCAACATATCTCGGGAAGGGGTGGTGTTGCTGAGGTGAAATAAGCAGTATGAAGTAAAAATCAGGTAGGGTTAAAAACAATCCTGCTTCGAAAGTGTATATTAATCATTTCGTATGTCAACATAACTTAAAAAAAGATAGAAACAATCTAGAACATTGGAACTAGGTACTTACTTAAATTAATGGCGTGCATTGGTTTTTTCGTTGGATTACCTACATAAACATTATAAACAATGTGATGAAGATACAAGGGAAGGAAAAAAAAGAATTTATTCTGTACTACAATCAAACAGAGGTCGGTAAAGATGTGATGGACCAAAAGCGCCCTACTACTGTTAGGTATAAACAGCAAACAAAACGATGGCATATGGCGTTAGTTTACAATATCATTCACATTGCTCCTACAACACCTTTATAATGATACAAAACAATATTCAAATTATTACACAAATGCAACATATAAAAGCAGACTCTTCTTAAAGAAATCCGCTGAAGGATTATTATGATTAGAAGATCATAAAACTCTTATAACAATGTGAAATCGAGGAAAAAAAGTTTTCATTACATTTCTAAAACGGAAAATGCTATTTGTGTCCCCTAAAGATACTGAGATAATATGCTACAGGAAAAAGTGACACATAATCGCGAAACTCAAAAAAATTCAATCATTCAATCACACACGGTGTTTGCGAAAGATTTTAGGGGGCGATTGCCGAAGTTATTTTGTGAAAAAAAGTTCCTATAAATGTAGGTCGAAATATGCTTCGTTTCGAGTGTTTAAATTTTAATTTGTATTTATTTTTATTAATCATTTCAGAGTTTCAAAGATATTGAGTCAAAATTTGCAAAACGCTTTGGAGGGATAAATGTGCATTTTGTAGGGAGATCAGAATATTTCTACTTGCGCAAATGGCATTCGTGCGAGAATATCACAACTCATTAAAAAAAAAAGAATGGTGCGCCACTGACTTTTTTCCGTTTTGATATTTTTGTAGAAATCCACCATCAATTCTCAAGTAAATTGGTCTCTTGAATTTTTTTCGCAGAACGCACCATTTTTGAGCAAAAAAATAAAACATTTTTTATTGCAAATTGTGTATTTTTAATTTTTATTGATACATTATCTAGTAGGTTGCTGTCAATATTTTAAATAAAATACAAACACCTCGTCAAAATGTCAAATTAACATTTTTTCATTATTAGTTTGCTACAAAATTAATCACAATAAGTAAGTGAATAATTTTCGTGTCTTCAAAAAAAATGTAAAATTTTACAAATGCGGATATGGCAGATATGGATTTTGCCTATGGTCGAAGTAATGGAAATGGTCTGCAAGCTCGACAACGGTATGGTAAGTTGTATCCAGACCGTAGGATATCTCATCAAATAATATTTGCTCGCCTTGTAACTAGAAGAATCAATTCTCGATATAGTTTCGGAGTCACCTGAAACAAGTACTAGAAAAATTGCCAACATTTTGAATTTAAGCAATTTCACCGTATTTATAATCCTAAAAGAGCAGCAATTGTATTCGTTTCACATTCAACGTGTACAGGCGCTACTACCTGGAGACTTCTTACGATGTCTAGTTTCTTCCCAATGGATTCTTAATGTAACCGCCAAAAATCCTAATGTTTAGTTTTTCCAGAGATTCTATATGAAATTTTTATAATAATCACTTATGGGCTGATGAAAATCCATATGGAATCTTTCAAGCTCATTTTAAACATCAATGTTCAGTAAATGTGTGGCTTGGAGTATTTGATGATCATTTAATTGGTCCATAGTTCCTCCCATTACGATTAAATGGCGAATCTTATCACTTCCTACAGAAGGAGTTACCTGCACTTCTTGAAGAAATTCCTCTTCACCTCAGACACAATTTATGGTTTGTGCACGATGGTATCCCAGCCCATTTTAGCATTAATGTACGTCGTCACGTAGATACAGTATATCCAAATGGTTGGATAGGTAGGGGAGGTACGCAACGTTGGCCAGCTCGCTCTACTGAATTAAATCCCTCATATTTCTGCATTTGGGGCTTTCTCAGGTTATTAGTTTAAAACAATCCCGTCGAAAATGTTGAAGACCTTGGAAATCCAGTTACAGCCGGCTGTGAGACAATAAGGAATTCACTAGGAATATTTCAGCGAATACGACAGTCAATGTGGTGAAGAGTTGACTCATGTATCACGTGTGAGGGAGGTCATTTTGAACATCTGTTGAAGGTTTGTGCCTATTTAAAATTATTTTTATTGCTGCTGTTCTTGGTTCAATGTTACTGTATTACATAATAAAACTTTTTTAGAAACATTGACAGCAACCTACCCAAAACATTTTTTAAATTTGGGTCAATATCTTTAATACTCTTGGAAATAATAAAGATAAACAAAAAAATAAAATGTAAACACTCTGTATCACGGAAACGAAGCATATTTCGGCCTATGTTTAGAGGAACATTTTTTCACAAAATAACTTCGGCAACCACCTCCTAAAATCTTTCGCACATATTTACAAGCACCCTGTATAGTCGTTATTTTATTTAGAGATGACATTTATATTTTAACCCTAGATATAGATATGAGTGATATGGTGGTAATGGGTGTATATGTTTAGTAGTTTAATGTCAAACCATCACACTAAAGTTCCTCGTTAATTCAAAATGTGAAGATATTTAATTAAAACACTCTTTCTTTAACGATAGTATTTAATTATTCAAAAGATTTGGATTTGACCTTAATTTGGATAAAATGCATAACTTTATTGCAGTATTGAACTTGTCTAGTAAGTAAGAGGAGTTAACCCTGATTATTAATGTTTAAATAGAAGTCAATTTCGAAGCATTAGGAAGGAAACTATTGAAACCTTTACATTACTAATGAGTGATGGATAACAAAATATGGTTATTCTCAAAGTCACTTGAACTGCTGCGTATAAATTCTTAGCCGTGGAAATGAAAAGTTCAGAATGCTCAATACTTTTTAGTGCAGATTTCTTTAATCTAACTTATGCCTAAACATTTCTAAAAGTACTAAAAATGCAACATTAATAAATTACGTTACCATACGTAATTCCTACAGTTTAAAATGGCAGCGATGAAAAGTAGTAGCAATAAATTATCACTTGTAATAACAAAATTGTAATATTTAAATTATCAGGTTAAACGGACGTGGGGAAAGTGTCGTATGTAACTGCCACAAAACTATAATACACCCTTCAGAAAGAATCAGTCACAACAGAAATCTTGTGCTATGAATGGTGAAGTGAAATGTTTATTTTCTAATTCTTGTAAAAGGTAACGTTTTCATAATTATGGCATTTGTTCAAAATTAATTTTTCTAGCTGTAATAATTATAACGAAATGTGTAACAAATTAACAGACACTGAACCTCTTCAAAATGTTAATGAAATTGAAAACCAAGTTATTTCACTTAATAAAGGGCGAGGACTTATTGCACAAGTAAGCAAAATATTTTTATAAGAATTTTTTTCAAATTTCCGTAATTTATCACTTAATGGCAATGCTTTGATTCAATTTAAAATGTATATATAGAATATGCATTAATCAAAGTAAGTTGCTGCAGGTTTCATAGGATGCACGCTTCTTCTGTAATGTAATAATTCATTTCCAACAACATAATTTATGAACATATAATAAATGATCCAAATATTTTAGCGTACTACAATAAGTCATTGAACTAAACTTTTTTATCGTTTCTATTTCAGTCTCTCTTAACAGCAATAGTAACAATAGTAACAGCAAGTGCCGGAATGCCAATCGGGTATTCCGCAATTTTATTACCTCAACTCAAATCTATTAATGAAAGCTTACAAATTGATGACGAAATGGGTTCTTGGATTGGTAAGTAAATGTTACATCGTTTTCATCTTATTATTTAAAAGTTAACAGGGTGTAATTTTTTACAATGATCGTTTAGTAAATTTGGCAAAGTGAGGGTCTTGACCTACTTGCATTTGTAAATAGATATATTTTATTTCGTGTGAATGACCTTAATAGTACACGCAAACGAGATGATTGTTTTATACTGTAACTTTCAACTGGAGACACTCCTGAAATGGGAAAGTAAACAAGATTATCATACAAATTAGGGCTTCGAGCAGGATATCGGTTATAAATTCAAATGCATTGAACTATAGAATTTGAAAGACAAAGTTCAATTCTTAGCAAAAAATATTTATGTGTTCATATGTGTGCGTTGTCTATTATCCTTAAAACCGTATTGTTGCAGAACTTTTCTAAAAAAAAAGCACAATTAAACTGCAGCTAAGAAAGTTTTTAACCTTTCCTCCGTAAGGTGGTCACACCAAACAAATTCCGTAAGGTCGGTCTCTCAGAAAAGAAAATTTCTAACAAAAAAAAATTGATCCATTGCATTTTTTTTGGATAACAAAGTACTCATCCTTCGTCTTTATAATAAGTTTTTTTTTGGGAAATAAAAATTGAAAAGTGCTTGTTACTTTCTCGTATACTACGTATACTAAGAGAAAGTATTGCAATCGAAAAACAATTTTGAAATTTTTTTTTCGTGAATTTTAACTTTTTCGTGTTCCCTGAGTCGAAAACATCGATTTCGCGAAAAAAAATTTGTGTGTCTGTGTGTGGCTCCGAGACTATTTGTTCGATTTTAATGAGATTGACATGGGCTCCTACATCTAAAAGTTATGTATAAAACTGGCTTTTCGTAAAAATCAATTAATGGGGGGCGAAATGAGGGTGGTTTTTTCGAGATGCATTTCCAAAACGAGAGCCAGAAATTCTATCTTTGGTGAAATGTTAGTAATCCTAAACCCCGATCGAACAAGATTTTTTAAAAATTTTAAATTCAAAATGGCGGCCAATATGGCGAGTTTAGTACATTTCGGCGCTTGAGCTTTTATGGCTTGTCACCAACAAGCTACTTGCAATTTGAAAATCGTAATTCGAATGGTTTGTAAATATTTTTGAAAAAAATAAAATATTGCCCTTAATTACGGGGTTAAAATTACCCTTTTTTTCAAAATTGATTTTCTCAAAAATGGCTCTGGTAATTTTTTTTAATTGACATATTTTACGGTCACATATAACGGAAATATAATAAGCTTTATGCGATTTCTCTAACCTATACAGGACCGGAGTTAGAAATTTTCAAATTTGAAAATTTCAATCCCACATGACTCTGCTTCTGATGAAAATGAAATCTTTGTATTAAGGGATTATATAGTATACATATATAAGGTGCTAAACTGATATATCGAAATATTTTTAGCTCTTCCGGTTTTGCCGAAAATAACAAAAAAAAGTTATAGTGACTGGCCCTGCAACGTATAACTTTTAAATTTACATATTTTATAATCACACGCAACGAAAATATAGTGAGCTTTCTATCTTATACTGAACCGGAGTTAGGAATGTTTAAAATTTATAAATTTCAATCCCTTGCAACTATGCTTCTAATAAAAATGAAACCTTGAAATGAAGGGATTACATAGTAGACATACATAGCTACTAAACTGCTATATTGGATTATTTTTATCGCTTCCGATTTTGCCGAAAATAACAAAAAAAGTTATTACTTTAGTTTTTTTTTAATATTTCATATCAAAGTTTCAAAAACAAATAAATCTAAAGTATTTGAAGTTAATTTCTCATGCTATCCAAATACGTAAAAATATACAGTTATTTGCAAAATACAGGGTGAATAAAAAAAATAATCTTGTAGGTAAGTATATCTTATTGTATTGCAAGTTATACGGAGTTAGGAATTGCTGTGGGCAACAGTTAGTTTCCTTATACGAAAAAGTGTTGTGCTGAAGTCCATCGGCTAGATTTTTATTTTTAATGCAACCACAATTTTTCAATATCATGTATACTTTCCGTCAAGCAAAAAAATTATTAACCTAAAAAAATAATTTTAAAAATCACAACCTGAAAAACATATGATAATTTATTTTAATTTATTTAATTTATTTAAAAAATACAAATACAAACAGAAACTGAAACTATTAATTTAAATTCACACCAAAGCTTTCTAAGGTCGAGTTTTTCATTTACGGTTTAAACTCAGATCAGGATGTGAACTTAGTTCAGCCGAATTTGGGTATTCTTCAAATGCGGATCAAGACATAAACCCAGTTTAAACGACGTCAGATCTGAACGGCCATCGATTGCCGTTTAAATCCGGTTCAGTTCTGTTTGAGGTTTAGGCTAGCTAGGTGAAAAACACGCGTTATGGAATTCATAGAAATTCTAACAGACTACGATTACGTTGATTATGTTGATCGATCACGACGCCCTATATAGTGAGAGATAGAAGAGATCATTTTACGGAGTGAGATGAATATGATTTTTTCACCCGTTTCCGTCTACAAAAAGGGACAATGCAAGTAATTTTACATTGGATTGAAGGTAATTGTAATAATATTAAGCAAGATATGCAGATATTTAAACTAATACAACAATATTTTCAGATGAAATTAGGTCTCCGACCAATAGAAATCATGCCCTCACTGCAGGGCATGTTAATTACAATAAGGTTCTATGCAACTAGGTCTATGTTGGATTTGTGACTTTGTAGGAATACACAAGAGTACCATTTGCGTTTTGGTCTCTGCCCACATATTCTAAACAAAAAATTTAGGTAAACCAAAACACACACCTACCTATTAAAATATTGTCATTTTGTGCCTTTTCAAATCTTAAGTTTTTTGCCACTAGCCTCCGCAACATGTGTGGCGTGTATTTTGACCAGTCACCATTGGTAAATACCTCAGATAAAGAATTATTAACAAGTTACCAGTTTCTTCCCGATCTTGTAGGAAGTCGCTATCAAATTCTGACTCCCCACCTGCCATCTCAATGCCCAGTATAGATTTATCGTCTCATCTACGGACGTTATCGCTGAAGGCGTAAATCCACCACCACCGGTTTTAAACAATTTTAGTATCATCAGCAAATATTGCTTTTGACCGGTTTTTCGTATTTTCATACTTCCTTCGTAGACGTAGGACGTCTGGATCTCGAGCAATTTTTTTCGACACATTAAACTTCTACCACGTTGTCACTACCAACCTCAAGAAAATTAACTAGATTCCCGATCAACTGAACTGCTGTCGAATTCGATTTGAAACACCCCACGATTTTGTGAACTTGGTTCGAAACCTCGATCACTTGAAATTTAAACTTAAGTTAACCTTCACACCATTCCCTTTCGGGGTAGACAAAACAATCCCTGCCTCTTATTTATTCTCCATGCTTTCCTATCTCCGCATACATCCCTAGCTCCCGCAAGATTCATACATTATCTCTGACATGCCCTTTTATTTTTAAAACTCCTTATATTTCTTTCCTTTACCATACATTGTACAACATTCAGCCAAGTTTTACGCGGCCTACCCAGCCCGGCTTTTCTTCTAACCTCACCCACATATATTTGCTTCGTTAATCTTGCGTTGTTCATTCTCTCAATGTGACCAAACCAACGTAATGTACTACTTTTATATCTATCCATCATCGTCTTTTCCTCGCCACACTCCGTCATTATGCATTCATTCTTTATCTTGTCCCTTCTCGTTTTACCACATGCGCTTCTAAGGAATCTCATACCCATGTCTCACTTCCATACAGTACTGATGGGACACGCCATTATAGATTGCTCGTTTCGCAGCTAGGTTCATGCTTTCGTTTCTCATTATCGTCCACATACTTCCAATCACTTTCCTTACAGCATTGACACATCGTCCAATCTCGCCCTCCATTGTACCATCTGCAGTAAACATTCTACCCAGATATACCAGCTCGTCTACTTGCTCCACAATTTTATCTTGCACAGTAAATACTCTACTCTCCTTTCCACTTTCCCGATTGAATAGTTTTCTTCACGTCTACCTTTACGTCCATGCTCCCACATCAATCTTCCACAGAGCGGTTTGTAGCTCATCCGTACTGTCACTTAATAAGACTGTGTCATCTGCATACACCAGAAGTCGTACATTTACGTCACCAACCATTACACCATTTGTATCGGGACATGCTTGCATAACACATTTATCCATGTATACATTGAACAACCACGGTGACGTCACACAGCCTTGTCACACTCCCTGCTCAATATCAAAGTATTCACTCACACCTCCTCTCACCCCGACACATGCCCGACTACCGTTGTATACTACCCTTATTCCATTTATTAGACCTTTATTTGCGCCATATTTATTTAATATTTCCCACAGCTTCTCCCTATTCACTCTGTCGTTTGCTTTTTCCAGATCTAAAAACGCACAGTGCAGCTTCCTTTTACCTTGACCGCCCCTCAAGCCAGGTCGATCCGAGGCAATTGTACTCTTGAGTAATATCATTTCAGCAGACCGGTTTAAAATTTTGGTTGCTCTTGCCATTTATCTGTTTGTGACTATTTTCCTTGAGAGTTTCAAATTTCATGACTGTTGCCTAGGTTCATTATGGGCCTTTGGTAGGGTTTAGTTTTGTACTTCAACAAAAAAAGTATCAGGTCACTTTTGTCTGTATAGATTTGCTTGGTTAAAACAAGAACCCTAAACTCTGACTCTCGGTCATTGCGTCCATACTGTCACTATAGCCAATAAAATTGAATATTTTTGACTTATTTTTTTGATACTCATTGGTTGCCTTTTAATCTATTATATAGTTTTACCTTAGTTGTTTGCGCAGAATCAGATCTTCTAACTCTTAAAATTTGGGTAACTAGTTATCATCTATCCTGAAAACCGTTGCAATTTTTATACCTTGATAAAATGCAGTTAGGATTATTCAATTTTACTAAACTATTTATTTGAATTGATTTTAACAAAACGAAATCTATGCTATAACACTATTGCAGTAGTGAACATTATTTTCCTACATATTTACAGTAATATTTTAAGTTGTTTTAAACATCTTTTAAGGTAAAGTGTACTTAGTACTAATGAAATAGTTATTAGTTTCAGTACGAGGAATAGAGTAGTTGGACGACGCGAAACTGAGTTCAGCAACATTTCGCGTCCCAAAAACGCATTTTTTGCACGAATAAAACATAACATTTTTTCTTCAACCACGTTAACTATTATATTGAAGTCGCTATTAGTATCAAATTTTATTCAAAATGATAATTCTACTACTTTTTAGTAAAATAAAAAAACTTCCGGTGTAATTTTTTAATATTCATTGCATTTTACCTCTATAAACTTTATTCAAATAAACAGAAATTCTGTTCATAGAAGATAATCATTCAAATTTAAATAATCTTGTACTTGCTTAAAAGGAAAATAAAAATTATGTAGAATAATAGTACTTGCTTATGACCGAAAGCGTTGTTTGTGATGGACATGTGAAATGTGTATTTATTGAAATAATGACATCCCATGGGTGTCATTCACACGAAGTTGATGTTTGATCAAGACAAAATTACTTTCTCTTCAAACGTCAGTAAACACGACATTTAGTGACGCAATACAAGATAATAAATTGACATTATTTTGTTGTCATTCTCAAGCGGCGCTAAAAAACTTTAGCGCCGCTCATCAGCGGCTGTAAATTGATAAAGACCCCGTGCGCAGCTAGACTAGCTGATATCAAAACAATGCCACCTATGCTCCGCTCACGGAGTACGATCCGTCTATAAAAGTCTTCAATTTAAACATAAGTTTATATATTGATTTTGTTAAATGAAAATGAAAATTACAATTACTAAATGAAGTTTTTTTTTTATTTTGCGGAATCCATAGCTACGCACGTGTAACGTTTTGCAAAGCAACATGTTCAAATCCACATTAATGGTAGACCCTCGTTTCACGAACAATTTGTCTTAAGAATAACTGGGCCAAGGTTAAGTTTGAAGAAAAAGTAGCATATTTTATGTGGAACTAAAGTGACTTTTTTTGTCCCATCTCCAGCTGGAAAACTTACAAATGTCACTTTAGCTCCGTATAAAATAATACTCTATTTTCTACTAGGACAAAAAGTAAATTACTTTGTACAGTTACCATGGGGACATCGAGGAATCTCGAAAGCAACTACTTTCGGCACGAAGCACTGTCACAATATAGGTCTTATTTAGACGGTTGAAGAAAAATATGTTTATTTCAAAAATTGTGGTTGAAATTTCAAACGAAACCCATTGTGTTTTTTGTTCCAAAAATAGCAATTAAGCTTTTATACAAAATATTGAATGTGTCCTACAAAAATGTTAATTAATATACTTCTCTTTTAGGTTGTAATAGTGTATTTTTATTTACAATACAACTGTACCATTACAATAAGTATATTAATTATGAAGGACAATCGTGAAACTTTGCATTCTAATAAAAGTGGTAATTATTAGAACATGCAACAAACTCTTTTATTATTGATTGTTCGAATGCTACACCAAGGTTAAATAATAAAATGTACTTTGTTTATCAGGACATATTTAGCTACTTAAAGGAAAAAAAATGCAATTGAATTGAGACCGGAAATATATGTTTTGAGGTCTCCCGAATCTAAAGAAGTGTTTTTTGAGAAAACCGCTTAGTTATTCGCGCGTTTGCGTACATTCGTGTTTCCGTGCGTACGTATATGTTTTTTGTACGTGTGTCTACATGCATACGTGCATGCATGTGTGGTGCTTGCGTGCGTGAGTGCGTGTGTGCTTACCTTCTTATGTGCCTGGTGGCGCGTTAGGGCGTAAGATATGCATGTGTATGTGTGTCTTTCGGACACAACACGTACACTCAATTTACAAATGGATTTGTGCAAATCTCTCAAACCCCAGTGGTTTGTGATGTATTTATTTACCCATTTAAAAGGGTATAATGAGCACACGTCATAATACATGATTTTCTCGTTAATACCGTCACATTCATGATACAGTTTACTGGCATTAGTGCGACCACCGTAAAACGCGTCTCATGGATTTAATGGTTCGTCATCTTGGTCACCTAGATTCTGTATGAATACTCTCAACTCATCATTAGCAAGCAATAGCCTTTTAAAATCGCATTCACGCATCTCCACTACATTATATCCGCGCTCGTGTAGAAATTGGGATCGTGGCACCGTGTTTTCGTTTCGGGCGAGCATGGAAGTATTTGCACCAAGCTTAGGATCAATATTGGCTTGGTTAGGGAAGCATTCCTCGCAACCGTGCCAATAACACCCCTGAAACTCGTAAACCGTATTTAATTCAGCACAATAACCGTCGACCTTAACGCCTTCAGGTGTTCTAAACTCACAAGCTTTCCCTGCGTGCTGTATGCGCACTTGTTGCGAATTTTCAACCCAACGTAACCACTGTATTGCGACCTTTTATTGATTGTCGGCACGTCTATACCCGCCTTTTGGAATGAGACCGATCGTGTTTTCTTTGAGGAAAAGTCTACGAAACACTTTATTGCAAGCGCTAGCAATAGTGGTGGCCTTCTCAAACGGGTCGGCTTTATTTTGGGTGGTGAAGGTGGACCAGAAACTAATACAACCTTTAACGAGAATCATAACATCCATTAGGCAATATTTCACAATCTCTTCACTCATCTTAAAAACATAATTACTCTGGGCCACATGCCAATCTAAAAGTTTTTGCCTCTCTTTCTCAGACACCTAATCTGCACAATAATATTCAAGTGGTGGCAATGGACCCTCATAATTCTGATTCTCGGATGTGTTGAGGAGGAAGGGAAAGTAACCCTTGGACTCGGGGAAATCGAAAGTTTTCGGAAATGTCGAGAGCGGTGATGGGATGAAATTGAGAGAGTCAATAAACCTAATATCACCGCACTGAATTGAAATTAGCTTTACGCCATTGGTGATGACTTTGTGTCTCCACCGAATATTATCAGTTAACATGCATCTAAGCACAAAACACGCATCGTACCCCTTCATGTTATGCGCGATGCATGTAACTTTAAATTTTCGCGCGCTCTCGGCAACATACGCTAGAAATGATTGAACAGGATTTTCCCTGAAAATGTGCACTCTTTCGCTACACGTCGAGCATCGCTCATCCAAATTATCAGTGTAGCGGATACAAACGGAACAAATATTCGCGGCCACGCATAGATTGGGCTCATGCAGAAATCTATCATTCGTTCCCTCACATACCTTCTCTTGCATGCACTCCAAATCGTAAAAGATAAACATTGATGATCTGCAATTACCACTGTCACGTCGCACCTTGTTAACGGCCATGTAACAAAGATGACCAATAGGTTTTTGATTCTGGCACGTGTAGCAATAGCTGTATCCGCACCTGTTTACCCTTTACTTCAATTGTTTTCAGACACTTTAAACATCTACGTAATTATTCGCATATTTTACTGTCGTTATGGTTTCTAAGGCATTCCTGCCCATAAAAATCTCTCCTGCAATCATTACAGACAATTCTCGGATTTTGAATGGAGCAAGGTGGTTTCTGATGACAACAAGGACACTGGTACAAGATTTCCATGCTGTCTTTTGTCGTTACAACGCTATTTGCACTGTTCCAGTAAAACTAAAGTTGCTGAAGTGAGACTGGTAAAACGTTATAGTGCTCGTCTTCTAATATTAAATTTAAAACTACTCTACCCGGTTCCCTAGGACCCTCAAAATAAACTGAATCACCTACGTGCGAATTATAAACTACAATGGTATATGAAGCTAAATGGTTTTGAAATGCTTGAATGTGTTCGTAACTACCACCCTGACTAAGGTCTACACCACTGTTTTGGCAAAGTTGCATGGCTCGTGATGGAAGTAAGGGATAACCCAATGCCATACTACTGCGCATTGCATCGTTACTTCTAAATGCAATTGCTAGGACTAGGGCCCGAGCTAAACAATTATTATCGTTGATTACTGCGAGGACAACAATAATGCCCTGCTTTTTAGCCTTACAAAAATCCTCAAATTTTAACTCCCGTCAAGTTTTTGCGTCCACTACAGGTACCGACACTCTATCCCCATTTAAAACTAACAAGTCGCTCGAGAAAAAACTAGCATTGCTCTGCATTACCTTTTCAAGTAGCGAAATTATCACGTTCACCGACAACTGGTCCACTCTTCTAAATGACAGGCCGATTGGTTTCCTTGGGTTCCTTAACGTGATCCCTTCACGGTCTGACGGAGCTGCATCCTTGATAGTGCATGCATACAACTCCTCGAATGCACTATACAAAAAGATATGTATCAGATAAATAACGTTGTTAGTAAATGGTATATTTTACCTGCAGCCACGTTAAGGGATTATCCATGCACGTATCCATTAAAACTAAATCTCAACGATTTACACGTAGTGTTGAATTTTTATGAATTTACTATTTGACTCTCCTATTATATTTATTGATTATTTGGGTAGGGATGATGCGGTGTTGGGGAACCTGAACCCGATTGGTCTTGCGCCTGTAATGTACTCATTCAGTAAGCGAAACAAAAAAATTAGACAAAGACATACTTTTCAAATCCTCCGCAGCTGTAAATCATCTCATCAAAACACACCCTCCATGTTTACCTGGGCAGAACTAAAAAATAATTAAAACTTAAAAAAAAACAAGCAAACTACATTCCACCAACCCGTTGTGCAGCTTCCACAAAATCATTATAAACCTTTATCGAATCGATAGTGTCATTTTCACCCAACAAGTAACAATATTATAAGCATTTTCAACCCTTTCGGTTAACCAAAGCACTGAACAACTCAAGAATTTGGTTAACGTTTAAAGACTCCATAGCTAAGATAACGTAATGCTCTTCGGAACAGAACTAAATTAGCTACACTAAGCGCACGCTTTTATAGTAATTTACAGGGTCAAAGGTCAGATTAAATGGTTTTGAAATTCACAAGGTTAACTTCAAGGCCGATTTCGTCTATGGCTAGCTTCAAGGCCGATGACTTTCTCAAGGTAAATAAGTATGATGTGTATCTTTTAATACCGAATGACCTTATTGTTGAAGGTGAAGTTAGGTAATAATAACATAATTTGTACATACGAAGCCAAAATTGGCATTAAAAGAAATGTAATAATTATAATAACGTTTTTATTTTAGCTAAGCGTTTTTATAACATATTCATTACGGTATAAAACACTCGTTGAAAAATAATGTTTAATTAACTACATAGATGTGAAAATACTTACACGTCACCTTTTCCAAGGCCAACCGCATCTATAAAAATATCAATAACCTTGATACATGTAAAAAATTCCAAGACCAACTGACCGTCAGGAGATGAAGCTTATCTTATAGAAGTAGCAATTTATGTCCATAACCAAGGTCAGCTTAATCAATCAGAATTCTAGTCCTCAAATCAGAACAAGGGTCAAAACGGTCTAAAATTACCAAAAATTACTGTCACCCTAACCCCAACCCTAAGTCCAAGACCAACCCCAAGACCAACCCAAGTCCAACACCAAGCTCAAGACTTAAATACACCTCTCACGTGAGCAAGTACAAAAGGTATGGCTGTGAAAGAGGTGGTAATTAGGGTAAAATTCATCAAGGGTTGAAAAGACCTCTGAAAAGGAACCATAGGGTGAAAATACGAGCTCACACGTGGGCAGCCATAAAATAAGGGGTAAAAAAATACGCCCCTCAAGTAAGGAGTAAAACAAAAAGCCTTAATTAGGGAATGAAAACCCCATCAAGGGTTGAAAATGATCTCTGGAAAAAACATAGGTGTGAAAATCAAGGGTTGAAAAGGCCTGAAAAAACCTTAGGGTGGAAAACACGGTCCCCATGTGGCGCATCCTTGTGACGTCAAAATCCAAGATGGCGCATGGTACCCTACTTCTACTTTTGTGTGTGTGTGTGTGTGTGGCGTCGTGGTGCGTGGTGTGCATGAGCGCGTGCGTGGTGCGTGCGTAGTACGTGCGTGCGCGGCGTGCGCGCGTTCGTGCGTGGAGCGTGCGTGGTGCGTGTTTGTGGATGTGTAGATGTATGTTAACATAACGATAACTCCAGAACGAAAACGCGCACGTACTTCAAATTTTGTATTTAAGTTTGTTTTCATGTCTCCTGGAGCTGGTTACATTTTGGAAGAAATTTGGGGAGTGGGGGTTTATCAGAGCTGTTTCTGATTATTATCAAATATTTCTGAAACACCAGTATATTTCAAAGAAAAACACCAATGTATAGACCTTAATCATATAGATTAATTATGTTCTTTAATTTGATACGATGCGTAATTTAGAGGAAAAAATTCCTAAGGTAGAATTTAAGTGTTAGTTTTTCAATATCTGAATAATGATTAACTTTATATCTTTCATTTATAAAGTTTCTTAATATAAAGGAAATAAAAAATTAAATAAATATGAATGAAAATGCTTAAACTGTATTATCGATATTTTTATAGAAAGGGCGGCGTTGGAATTTAGTTTCTAGATATCTATTAAGATCTGACATGAATTTTAAACTCTGTTTGACGTAAATTTTTTTTAAATGTTGTATTTTCGTAATAAAATTAAAAATTATTATAAGTTTTTATTATAAATTTTTTCTACATAAAGACAAAATTTGCATCGATTTTGAATCTATAGCGCAGTTTTAGCTCGGAACTCTAGCAGGTCAGGTTCAAATCCTACTCCGGTAAACTTTTATTTATGTATTTAATAAGATTATAATAATTTTAAATTATAAAAGAGGTTGCATAATTATCCTAAAAAATGTTATTGAACTTTTTATTTCAATTTCTATTTTGTAGGTTGGAATCGTGTAGTATTAATCAGATATTTAAGATTTAGAAAAAATTAAATTATTCTCATCAAAGGACTTTGGAAAATTTTGATTTTTTTATCGCATCTGAAACATTTAAAGTCCTCTATAAATATTTCAGTGTGTAGGGTTATTTTCCGAAAAATATAAATATCTGGAACTAGTCCAAACAATCAAAATTAAACTGAATTATTCTTGTATCGATCGATAATCGATACTCTGTATACTAATACAGTGGCTTTGACTTTAGCCAGTATTTTTTAATAGTCACAATAAATAATCTTGATTTTAGCTAGTATACACTGGCAGCATCTCCTTTTGGTTATTAGTGGAACCTTAATGGATTATTTTGGGCGAAAATCTACTTTACAATTATCATGTATACCTTTAATCGCTGGGGATTTTTATCACAACAAGTCACAAACATGCACTTATATTAATTGGCAGAATTTTGGCTGGTACAGCTGTTGGTTTGATTGCTGCACCTTGTCAAGTCAGTAGTACTAATACCTTTCAACGTATATATAAAATAAATACCTTTTATTCTTCAGGTGTATGTGGCCAAGTAACGGATCCAAAAATGAGAGGAGTATTTTCTGGTATACCGTTTGCCAGTTATGCCTTCAATTCTTTTCTATATGCCCGCGGCACACTGGAGATTAGTAGCTGGTAATGTTCTTCTTAAAACCATTCTACTTTATACATTTAGTAATATTTCAGCTGTATGCATAATTCTACCGACTTTAGCAATTTTAGTGTTTTGTTTTCTACCTGAAAGTCCTGTTTGGCTGGTTAAAAAGGGTCATTTGGAAAAAGCAAGCAAAGCTTGTTTTTGGTTAAATGGAGGAAACATGACTAAAGTATATTACAAATATATCAAATATATTAACTAAATGAATGATTTTAGGTGAAACGTGAAATGCAACAATTAGTTAGTCGTACAGAAGATGAAATAATTCAAAGACAGAAAAATCCACAATCGGCATGGAAATTATTTTTTTCAGCTGACGTTCTCAAACCTTTTTTAATAGTCAACATCTTTGGTTTATTCCAGTCACTAGCAGGTGTTTATTTAATAGTATTTTATGCAGTTGAAATAATTTCTACTATGAAAAATAGTGGATTAAATGAATTTTACGCCGCTATTCTAACTGCTGGTGTCAGATTTGCATTTGCAATTGTTGCAAGTATTTTATTAGGTTTTGCTGGACGTAGAGTGATAGGCCTCATTTCGGCAATAGGAACAGCATTCTCAGGCTTTTTTCAATATTTTTACAATCCGAGTGCTACAATACCAGTTATGTAATACCATTATTCTAATGATATATGTCGCAACAAACACAATCGGTTCTTGGTATTACCAGGAGTCCTGGTTGGTGAATTATTTCCATTAAAAGTCCGTGGTGTAGCTGGTAGTATAACGTTCGGTATTTTTAATTTAACTATATTCAGCTTCACAAAATGTTTCCTTTTGAAATCTAGTTTGGGCATAAGTGGTTGTTTTTATTTTTGGTGTAGCATCTTTAATAGCGAGCATATTTATATATGTCACTTTACCAGAAACAAAAAATAAATCATTAAATGATATTGAAGATTATTTTTGCAAGATAATATAGTGTGGATAACTAGAAATAGGAAAGAAAATAATAGCATGCAAAGTAAACGTTTTAATAAATAGACAAAAATATGTGATCAATATGTTAATTTATAATTTGTTGTATTTTGTTATATTTTTTAAATTAAAATGATTAAAATAAAATTGCGCTTCAATTATACACATATGCCTACAAAACAGGTTTTGAACAGTGTACATTCAAAGATAAAAAGTGTTACGTGAAAATACGGAAAGTGGAGAAAAAAGGAAAAAATGGGTCACTACGCCGGCGTTAAACGGTTCGGGGATTTGATACAGATAAAACGTCAGGACCCCAAATGAAGAACTCCCGTTATCCCAGCTCTTGAATAACGATGTCAAAAGAGGCGAGTTCCGTAGGAAGGAGACAGGAGAAACTAATAGGGAAAGTGTTTTGGGTAAAACAAAACCTATAATTATTAAAGCACTAAAATAAATAAAAATAAAACGTGTTCAAAATAAATAAATTCTAAAAAGAAATAAATTTGCAATTAACGTCCAAAATGAGATAAGTACGCAAAAAAAAGTAAATTTATAAATGTACTACGTAGATACGTTGGTTAATTATAAATTTAAAGAAAACAAAATAAAAAAAATTACAACACAAGTTTAGACAAAATCATTTCGTAAACCGTTAAAAGTACGAAAGGATAATTTTATAGTAAATTTTAATTATAGATAAATAGGAACCTGTTTAATGTGAAAAGGCCATGCTCAGGTAAAGCAGGTATTTATTTTTTAATAGTAAAAGTGAATATGCTAAATGATAATTACATTCAAAATACTTGTCCTAAAAAATTAATTTAAATGTGAAAGAAAACGTTAAGAAAAAAATAAAATTTAATCAATTACCAATATCAAATTAAAATTTAAGACATGGAAAATATCTAAACTAATGTCAGGTTGGTTTGATACGTCACAAACATTAAAAGATAAAAATATGGCAGATAGCTAAATTCAAGATCTAATGATAAAGTAATTTAGTGATAAGTAAATATGGAACGGTAACGACAATAACCAGAACAAAAATAACTGCAAATGCAACTGCAAGTTCAGAGGAAAGTTCCAAGGAAAGTTCCAGGCAAAGTTCAAGCTCTAAGATGGAAGGCTGGCTATTCGTGATAACTTGTATGAATGATATACTTTTAAAACCGCAATAAGCGAAGAAAGCAATGAATACTCAGCACTCTCGAGTAGAAACTTTATTTTCTTTGCGAAACAATTCCTTTTCAAAGATCCTTCTAGCGAAGATTGAAAATTAATTCAGAAACTTATTTAGGAATGCTTCAGCAACCAAATACAAAAGTTAACTCAATCAAAAGAATTTTATGTAAAAAGAAAGTGTTATCTATAAACTAGCCAAATGTGCGTTAAAATAAAAGGATTAGAAAATTTGAATAGCCAAATGTAAAATTAAAATGTAAGAGATAATACATTATTGAAAAAAACCATTGTAAAAATAAAATTATAGGCAACCAAAAGCACTTCAAGGTATATTTAATTGTATAAGATTAAGGTTAATAAGAATGTAGAATTCAATCCAAGTTAAATGAATAATTAAAAACTTGAGAAATTTTTGTTGCAAATGGAAAAAGTATATCGCACGCGCGCATATCTACATTCACTTAATTAATCGCATATAAGATGTTCGCGTTTTGATAAAGAGTGTAAGCATAATTAGGTTGTGGTCATATTTTGATTGTATCCTTAAAATATCCGAGAAATTAAAACCAAAACAAGCTCAATGTACTTACTGATAAGTAGGTAGGTAAAATAAGAAATTCCTACATATACGTTAACCATCATCAGGTAACCTCTACAGATAAAACCAAAACTAAGTAATTAAGGTAAAACATGAATGGATCTAATAAAATGCTATCCTTTCATGACTGCCATCTAAACCGTACACATTAAGTGAAGTTATTTATTAAAACGTATAATAAAAATTTGAGCCAGGAGGCTCGAAAAACTTTCCCATTTTCGATTATTTCAATAAAAACGAGTAAATGAAAATTAAAACGTTAGATAGTTTGATAGATTTGTAAGATTGAAATTATAACTTTTTAAAATTTGTAGTTTTCTTAAATACAAATATTTATTGAATTAAGAAAAAAGCTTACCTCTTTCCAGATTCGAACCTTTATTCGATACCTTTTCAACTTCAAACTTGGCATTACACAAGTTTAAAATGCATTAAACAATTTCAATTTGGCTACAAACAATTTTACTTTTACATACATAAAGACAAAATTTACATCGGTAAGGGCTTGTATCTCGATAGCTCAGTTGGTTAGAACGGTACTCTAACAAAGTACATGTCGTAGGTTCAAATCCTACTCGAGATAAACTTTTTAATTATGTTTTTAATAAAATTAATAGTAATTTCATATTGGTATTAAACCCTTATTGAGCTATCACATTGTAGTAAAAAAGTATGAGTACCGAAAAAATACCTTTCATAAAGAAAGCTGAAAAAGATAATGTTAAGAAACGACAATGAAGATTGGCGGACACTAGCTAATGCATTAGGTGTGAAAAAGAGAGCTGCTTATCGATGGTTTAAACAACAGGGCGTAGCTGAGAAACCTCATAGTGGCAAGAGAAGAATCGAAATTACTAAAGAACATCATATTTTTATGACACAATACATAAGGAAAACAATAAAAGTACTTTACAACAGCTTAAAGAAAAATTAATTCATTTGCATACGAAATTCGTGTTTCAAAGGATTGTCTACATAAGACATTTAGATCGTTTAATGCACACTTTAAAATAAGTACGTAACGAACCGGAAAGGACAAACGGCGAGGGTAATAAAATAGCTAGAAAAAATTATGCCAAACTACTGCAATACGAAGCTAAAGGTATACCTCTTATACTCATTGACGAAAAAACTTTAATCTATTCATTTCACATTCGCAAGGAAGGTCAAACAAAGGCACCCAATGCAGGCACATTAGTGCAGGCATCAAAGGTGGTGACGTTCATGAAACTGGGTGTATTGGTACCTTGGATTTAATTCACCATGAAGTTAAAAGGGGAAGATTTCTTAGAGAAAGAATTTGCCAATCATCACCTAGTAAGGCTTAGTCCACACACCCCAATGTTAAATGCAATAGAACAGGACTGGTTCTTTTTAAAAGTTGGATTTAGCAAATCAACTTCAACAAATCTCTACCAACGAAAATCGCCTAAACATGACGCAGAGTATAGATTACAACGATTGGAAAATCTAATCCATAGTAATATAAATCAAATTAACGTGCGTTGCTCATATTCAAAGTACATATCTTATGTCTTAAATTTAATAGATACGACATTCTAACTAATATAAGAAGTGTTTTGTAATGTAGTTTGTTATACCTTAAAATAATAATCACTTTCTTTTTTCAATTACTTAAATAAACGTCTTCCTTTGTGTCAATGTGAAACTGTCTATTGCAAATATGAAATTGTTTTATGTCAATTTGAAATAATATAGAGCCAATTTCAAATCGACACACACAGCACACGCACATGCCCACCCACACACCCACCCGCACGCACCCCGCACACACGTACGCACGCACACCCGCACACACACGTACGCACGCACGCACACACGCGCGCGCGCACCCCACAAACCCACACACACACTCCGACCTGAACTTTTGTCCTTTTGGCCTAGATTATATAGCGGGAAATATGTGTCTGACATGTTGCCGTTCATTGTATAGTGCATTCTATTAACTTGCATTGAGTGTTGAGATTTATTCCTCCAGCCTGACCCACTAATGAGCTTGAGAGTTTTATCTCCAGCGTAACCTTTTGACCCACATTATAAAGAAAGAACTGACCTGCGTTCTGTAGATTTATATTACATTTTCAGATTGATTACTCCGACTTAAACTAAATAGCGTAGTTCCGACCTTTTGACGTACGTTAAGTGTAGATAATTACTCCGGCCTTATATTCAGAAAAACTATTTTTGTACTGCAAAAAATCCGTAGATGGCCTACATTAAAATAGTATAAGAGAAGGAATTATATACGTACAAACCAAATGTTATTGGTGTGGAATTTGAGCTGGATACATTTGGAGAATAATGGAGAACCTTGCTAAATTTTTAGAGAAAATCAAGCAACAACCTGTAAAACCATAGGTTCCGGTTACCGAAAACGTTGAGTTAAATCAACAGCAATTGGTGGTCAAGCGCTGTATTTTTAAACAAATCACGTTCAAAGTATGTGTGCGTAGGGTTATCTCCGTTTATATGTTTTCAACTTATGGTAAAGAATCAAAGTGTTGAGGAAAGTAAGTGGGGGTTACTTTTAGAACATCATGGAGTTATTACACATTATTTTAAACCAAACGAGTATGGTTGGCAACCACTAAAATTTGGAACCCCAAAGCTATTCATTTTTTGAAAATTAATGAAAATAAAATGATTCAGATAACGGATTCTCAATCATATGAAGTGTTTGTTGGATGGGAAACTATAGTAGAGTTATGGAATGTGTTAGGCTTAATAAAATTACAGTACTTATCAGGTCAACCATTTATTCAGTATTATATGAACGTTATTACTAGAGTTGCTAATATGCCTGGAGTTGTACGAAATGAACATCATGAGCGTCCTTGAACCGTTACTAGAACTTAAATGCGATAATGTATGTATAATGTTGGAAATAATAACTACGTTACCTGGTAAAGTTGAAGTAGATGTAGAGGTGACAAAAGTATTTAAGCAGGTAGTTGTATAATGAAAATACAGTATAGTCTAGTTAGTAAAATCTCATATATAAATTGTGGACGTGTTACGCTGCAGAATCATGGATTAACGTTATAGATGCCTACACATATGTAGAACGTTTGATGCAGCACTTTAGTATTCAATGCTGAACATGAATCTGTGTATGGTCTGGGACGACTCTATACAGAAGAAGAATGCAAGGAATTTACAGAAAAGTACAAAATGATGTGAAATAGTATCAGAAATATTTAAATGGTGGTTACTGTCTATATCGTTTAATACAAAGGTTAAATTCAGCTCAATTAAAAGATTTTACAGAGGACAATGGGAAACGAAAGATTGCAGCGGAAATGAAGAGGAGGAAGAGACATGTTAACACGCTGCTAAAACAGTTTTCTAAATTAGAAAAGGACGCCTTAGCTGCTTAAAGGTTATATGGAAAGGATTAGCGTTTAAGATTAATAAGAAGTCTATAGGGCTGCTCAAAGAGTCTGTAAAACATTTCTTGCTGAGAAGTGTTACAAGTGTTTTAAAATACGAATCTGTTTATTAACGAAATTTTATTGTGTAAAATTAAAACTTGTTTTTGTTGAATTCCAGAATATAATGTTTGTTATGCAAATATGTTCTTTTGTACATAACCTTAAAAAATGTACCTTTATATGACAATAGTCAGCTGATTAAGCTAGAGAAAGGGGCAAATTATGACGAAAAATAAGAGGGCTGTAGACCCTGAAAAAGATGCTTTAACCCCTTCGCGCCGGTGATGCACACCTATGCATGATGCGCGACTGCGTGCTGCAACCGGATGATGCATCTAGGTGATACTGGTACTATTGTTCTGTTATACGGTGTATCAGACTTCCATATAATTTTAAATGCATTTTATGCTGTTTCGGATACCGCTTATCTGTGTTTGGCAATTCACAGACTTTGCACTAGAAAACTCCGCCCATTTAGAGTGTGGGGATAGCACAAGTGACTTGCAATGTGAACCGGTTGAATATATTATTCGTTCTGTTATTGTTAGTCAATTTAGTCAGTGTTTAGTTGCCTACGTGAATACTTGTTATTATATAACGCCTGAAAATGTCGGATTTATCCAGCAGTGATTCTGAGTGGGAAAACAATGAATCGGAAGACGATGTGTCAGAGAATGAAGAACCTGTGCAATTTGGAGACTGGACTATTGCTAATCCCTTTGACGACAAGAGAGAGTCAGAAATATACGACATTCATCCAGCTATTGAAATGGATTCTCCAACGATGAGAAAATGCTTTGAAGCTTTTATTTTCCAAAATCATAGAATTGCTTTGTCAGTGGACCAACGAACGTGTCGAACCAACTAATAATTTAGCACTAAAAATTCATGGTTTATATTGGAAAGCCGTTACCAAAGATGAAATGTATATATTGTATTCACTTGTGTTGTTGATGGGACTAACACACCTTCCCAGAATGCACGATTACTGGAAAAATCATATCAAGTAGGAGCACCACCCGTGTTTTCTGTTGAAATTATGAGTATAGACAGGTAAATACAGAATCTTCTGTTGTTTTTTTTCTGCAAATTCTAAGATGTTTGAGGTTTAGTTCCCCGAAGGCAGCAAATAAGGCTAAACGTATGCCGCGGCGATGTTTTTCGCACATATACGAGAAAATATCACCATGCTAGTGGATCCAGGAAAAAAATTTGCAATAGACGAATGTCTAATGTTGTAT
This sequence comes from Vesta saturnalis, assembly GCA_036346205.1. Taxonomy (NCBI): domain Eukaryota; kingdom Metazoa; phylum Arthropoda; class Insecta; order Coleoptera; family Lampyridae; genus Vesta; species Vesta saturnalis. Next base: position 180,201 of record JARFJB010001995.1, read on the forward strand.
AAGAGAGCTCTGCACTTCAAGCAATTTATAAAAGGCAAGAGATCACGCTTTGGAATAAAAATGTTTTATTTATGCCCAAGTGATCCTAAATTCCGAGGGTACACTTACAATTTTGCGCTTTACATAGGTAAAGATATTTATGACCTAGTACATATTCCACGTGGAAATACCTTATCAATGTCTGAAAGAGTTGTGGTTTTTCTACGCAAAATCTTTTAGATGAGGGTTTAGCGGAGTTTCTACTAAACATAAAAACTTACGTCATTGGTACCATCAACGTAAAGAGAGGAGTGCAATAGGAAATGATCCAACTACGTTTAGAAAAGTATGTCATGTTTTATTCGTAAGAATGATACACTTATTGTAAGATTTCGAAACAAACGTGATGTTTATGTAATGACTACATATTGAACACTACAATATGAACATGGGGGCAGTGGACATAGTCGACCAGGAAATTGTTACTACAACGCTGCTAGAAAAATTACACGTGGTTTAAAAAAATGGGTGTTCAAGTTATTCAGCGAATGGTTCTCAATGGAAAAGTTCTTTATAAAAACGCACATAATAAAAAATTACCATGCTCAATATAACATAGTATAAGTAATTTGATTGTAATCTCATTATATTTAGAATTTACATTAGTTCTACATACATAAAGACAAAATTTACATCGATTGGGGCTTGAACCTTTGATGGCGCAGTTGGATAGCGCGGTACTCTAGCAAGGTACAGGTCGTAGGTTCAAATCCTACTCGAGGTAAAATTTTTATTTATGTATTTAATAAAATTAATAATCATTTTTAATTACCATACTCAATATTTACAGAAAAATTATGTGACAAACTATTGACAAAATATAAACCAAACTACACAGAACCACAGGATAAATACAATTCTAAAGACAAAAAACAGACATCAAAAAAATCATCAATACTACACAGCTTGATTCGTCTTTCAAAAGACGCATAAGAAAAACACATTTACTTAACTATTTTGATCTGACTGTGATAAACTTTATTCCAAAGAACACTTAGATTTTCATCATATGTAAACACACTCGTTTAGGCGTTATAAGTGGGATGGGGACGTTTCACCCCGCCGTTTCGCCCTGCCGTTTCGCCCCACCGTTTGTCCCCCGCCGTTTCGCTTCCGATGCCGTTTCGCCCCGGTCGTTTCGCCCCTACTTCGCGTTCGACTTTCACTCCGATCAGACGTGTTTGCGGGAGCTCGCGCTTGAGGTGAAAGTTTTGTGACTTGACGATTTTCATACCAATTTGTGAACATTTTTAACTGATTGTGACTGTGTTAACAAATAGTGACTATATTTTTAATAAATAAAGTGAAAAAGTGGCCCAGCAGTTAGGATTACAAGTGAAAATTACGGTTTCCCGTAGAAACAGGAGTAAGTTTTCAAATTTATCATTGTTTTAACTGTAGGATAGGGAATATTTTTTGCATTTACGGATAGATACGTTTTTATTGTCGTTTTAGTGTAGATTTTGGATAGAATTTTGGTTGTTTTTATCGGAAAAACGCATATTTTCAGTAATTTAGAGAAAGAGAAAGTTGGCGTGGGCCACGCAATTACGTGCCCACGCCGCTGACGTCACGTCATTAAGGGAAAGTCCGCATTCCTAAGTAAATTTGTATAGCGGGAATTTCTATATAAACTAAATATTTGATTTTATAAAAATATACAAATACTTTAAATACATTTATCAGATTTCTTTTGTACAGCACAAGTAAATTCTAAAATAGTTTAATTTAAGTAAATAACTGCAGCTGGCGTGGCAACGGTAGGGTGACGTCAGCGGCTTGGGTACGCGGCTTCGGTCGCCATATTTTTTCCTTATATTTTAATTGAACCTTACATCCGATTCTTTAAAGTGGTACAAAGTTATCCCCCTTTTTTGTTCCGGTCGCTTTTAAATATATTTTTAATTTTCCGATAGAAACACAAAATTAATTAAGAAAAGCGAGAAAGCAATTGGCAAGTAGGATAGGCGTGGGTAACGTGGTCACGTGCCCGCGCCATTTTTGTGACGGTTAATCTATAATAAAACCTTCATAAAACATGGATGGCGCAGATAGTGATGAGGGGTTTCAACGGGCAGGGAAGCGGAAAACGCGTTTAACAACTAGGATCCGCGAAACGACGGAAAACGTTAGGGAATGCGAGGGAAAGCTAGAAGCTAGGGGTAGGCAGGCTAGTTGCGCGAAACAGGGCCCAGTGGCGGAGGTAGACAGCGATAGCGACGAGAATACAACGGATCGCAATATCCGAATCCTGAGGAGCGGCATCCGGGAACAGGAAACGATTAACGGTCGTATCGTCGAGGCATTAGACGCCGACACTGGAAATATTGAGACACTCACACCGGAAAAGATATTAGAATGCGAAATTAGCACTCTTTGCTCATACGCGTCCTTCATGATACCGGAAGACGGGTCAAAGTCGTTTCCGGTGAGCAATAGGCGACAGGTTCGCGCGCACCTGACTATGATAGGTGTAAAATGGGTAAATTGCTAGGGATTATCGACGAATTAAGAACGGCGGTAGGCAAAAAGGATCGCGAAATTAAATCTATCAGGGAGGAAAAGCAACAAGCGTCAAGACAGGGAAATGGGTCGCGTGCTACACCGAGCTTAGCGGAGGGTCTTACTTACGCGGAATTGGTTCGCGCGGGCCCTTCGAATAGAACGGAAATTGCGCCACCCGTTAACAGGAACGCGTTTAGCGTTAGCGTGATGGCAATTAACGAGGGAACCACGCCGGAGGAAGTAGGGAAAATGTTTAAAGAAAGGGTTAACCCGCGGCGGAAAATATAGCGATTAAAAAGGTACGGCAGACGAGACAAGGGGTAATTGTAGATTGCGTAGGAAAGGGACGCGGAAAAGCTTACGCGAGCGATCCAAGAGACCGGATCCTTACAGGGGCGTGAAATCAAGAAAGGACACCCTCGTGTACTTTTCAGAAAGGTAGACAGGGAAATAACGGCGGACCAAATAATAGACAAAATAACAAAATTCAACGGGGACCTGGTAGCTAAAAGAGGAGGAGTAGATAGATTTAAAGAGGAAATTAAGGAAAGGTTTAGGTAGAGGGCGCAACCCCTACGCAGACGTGATCTTTGAAGTTCACCCTGAGCTCCGTAAAGAGATTGTAGGGAAAGAGGTGTGTTTGGGATGGAGCAGCGTGACGGTGGAGGACCATCTTTCGGTCCTGCACTGTTATAATTGCTGGGGAACAGGGCATCAGGCTAGAAACTGTAGGGATAAGGAATTTTGCGGAAGATGCGCGGAAGTAGGGCACAGGGCTAGGGAATGTCGCTCGCAGAGGACTAGATGTGTCCAATGTATGCGGGCAAACGAAGGTCGCCGCGAAAGGTTTGACGAACGCCACGCGGTGCTGGACTTTGAATGCGGAAGTCACGCGGCGTTAAAGCGAAGTATCACCCTAAAGACCGATTATGGACGCTAAAACAATAAAGTAACGACCGGAGCGCACGTAAGGCGGCCGTTGAGACTAGCGCAATTAAACGCGGGCAGGGGTAAAGGGGCGACTAGTAACCTAGTAAAAACCCTAAAAAACGAGGATATCGACATCTGCTTCGTACAGGAACCACACGTGTACCGCGGAAAAATAATAGGATTCCCAACGGAGTACGAGGTAACCAGCGGAACCAACGAAGGGGCGAAGAGTTGCATCGTACATCACCGACAGGGGTTATCGTCGACGTTAGTCGGACAGCTATCGGACGAACTAATCACCACGTGCGAAATAAAATCCGTCGCCGGAAATCTTACTTTTTACGCCGTGTCGGTTTACTTACCGCCGACGGGAAGCGCATACGACGGCGACGAGCTCGTGGCTAAATTCGATCGGGTTACGCGCGCGCTAAACGGAAAACTCACGATTTTGCGGAGACTTTAACGCGAAGTCACCGCTGTGGGGGCCCACGAAGAAGACGCGAGGGGAGGCGATTTGTGACATAATCGAAATTAGGAATTTAATATCGTATAACGACAACGTGAGACCGACGTTCGAAGGTCCCAGAGGAACGAGTTACGTAGACGCCACGTTCGGAACGGTAGAAATGTATAACGCGTCGCGCGAATGGAACGTAACGGAAGTAGAAACGCTGTCCGACCACAAATTAATCACGTGGATCATGGAAACTGACGAAAAAACGAGCGACGAAGGTCAAACCGTGAGGTACTGTAACGGTAAGGCGAAGTGGGAAGAGTTCGACCGCGTATATCGAGCGGAAATAGGCGACATAGGGGAAATAGCAACTCAAATCGACAGTGACGATGCCCTGGAGGTGCGCAGCTAAATTAAACGAAGCCGTAAGGGTAGCGTGCGAGGTTTCGATGCCTCGCAAAAGAGCTACAGGAAAAGCGTGCCGTGGTGGACGCCGGAACTGACAACCCTGAGAAGGGAAGTTAATCGGCTAGCCCGTAAATCGAGACGACACACTACGATCCCGGGAAGACAAGAAGAAAGGATACGGGAATTTCGCGAGATAAGAGCAAGGTATAAACGAACGATAGAAGAAACACGCACGCGGAAGTGGAAAGAGTACTGCGCACAAAACTCCGGAAAGGACCCTTGGGGAACGGCGTATAGGATCCTAAGGGTAAGCAAACGGAAGACGCGGCCTAACTACGGTTAGGCGGGAAGACGGGTCGATGACGACGGGCGCTCTAGAAACCACGGAGACGCTATTGGAAACGTTCTTTCCGACGGACGACCGCAATAGCGACGAGCTGGTTCACCCGGCAATAAGGAAGGCGCACGAAACACCGGGAATATGCGGACCGGACGACCGAAGCTTCACCGCCGAGGAAATCCGCAAAGCATTGAAACGCATGAGCACCAAAAAAGCACCGGGACACGACGGGATCATACCGGACGCGGCGTTAAAAGCGCTGTACGCTACGCCGGATGTCTGGTCGAAGATTTTCAACTCGTGTTTAGACAGGGGAATATTCCCGGCATGCTGGAAATTACAAACGATGCGATTCATTCCGAAAGCGGAAAGAAGCGACGCCACGGACCCGAAAACCTACCGGCCGATAAGTTTACTTCCGGTCATAGGAAAAGCCCTGGACAGAATAATAGCGACGCGTATAGAACACCACGTAAAAACCGCGGGAGGATTTAACCCAAATCAATTTGGATTCAGCTCGGGAAAGACCACCGTAGACGCGATAAGGAAGGCAGTCCGGGAAGTTAAAGCGGCGAGAGCGAGGGGGGATTACTGCGCCGTCATATCGCTCGACATCCGAGGCGCTTTCGATAGCGCCTGGGTGCCCGCGATAGGATGGGAGATGCAGAGACTCTACTACCCCGGAATTTAATCAAGATCGCCGGAAGCTACTTCAAGAACAGGACGGCGCAGGTGCAACTGACCAACGAGGTTGCGAGGAGGCGGGTAGAACGCGGATGTCCGCAGGAAGCTGTACCGGGCCGGTATATTGGAAGATAATATATGACACTATATTCAGAGCCAGGCTGCCTCCGGGATGCAGCCTAATAGGATACGCCGACGACACGTTATTAATCTCAACGGCCGCCCAATATAAACGGTTAAAAAGCGTAACGAACACTGCACTTGAAACGTTAGTCGCGTGGGGACGCGAGTTTAAACTCGAATTTAACGCGAATAAGTCGGAAGGGGTATTTTACGGGAAACACATAAACCAGCAGAAACCATCGTTTAGGTTGGGTAACGAAAGAATTCGCTGCAAGGAGTTTATTAAATATTTAGGCGTCCTGATAGATAACAGGTTAAACTGGAAAGAACACATTAAATACGCGAGCGCAAAGGGAAAACAGATAGGGAATAAAATAGGAGCGGCCGCGAAATTAACCTGGGGAATCAAGGGAGCGGCACTAAAACTATATATGAAGGCGCGATACAGCCGGCTGTATTATACGGGCAGAAATTTGGGGGGAAAGACTAGGCGTAAAGGAACGAAATAAACTTTTAAGCGCGCAACGAACGATGGCCGTGAAGACGGCCCGGGCGTATAGGACGGTATCAACCGAAGCAGTACTAGTCTTAAGCACGTTATTGCCGCTAGATTTTTTGTTACAGGACGAAAGAGACCGTGCAGCGGCCCGAAGAGGCGGAAGGGCAAGCGGGAGAGTACTCGGCGGACTAGGATACGCGAACAGAACGGTCGAAACGAGGGTCGACGCCGGCGAACTGGGGCATCCGGCCGACGTGGCTTCATCCTCCGACTTCTACATCGGAGAGGAGGGAGCGGCCGACGTCAGGTGCTACACGGACGGCTCGGCATCGGAAGGGGGAACGGGAGCGGCGTACGTAATATACCGAGGTGGGAGGGAAATAGCTAGCGGCGGAGTAAGGCTGGACGAGGGTTGCAGCAACTTCCAGGGCGAGCTGGTCGCGATCGTCGAAGCCCTAGGGTACGCGCTGGGACATTTGCGAAACGTCCCGGAAATATCCATCCTGTCGGACAGCAAAGCCGCACTGCTCGCTCTGACAAACGTCTCTAGGCCTACCGAACTCGTGGCGGAGGCCTGGCGACTGTTACGTCGGGTAGCGGCGGTGTCGGCCGTCAAGCTACATTGGGTGAAGGCACACGCCGGAAACCCCGGAAACGAGAGGGCAGACCGGCTCGCAAAGGAAGCAGCTAGGGACACAACGCGCGGATCGCCTACGCCAAGATTCCGATGACCACGGTAAAGAGGTTACTGTTAAACAGGACAATGGAAAGATGGCAGGAAGATGGACCGGCGCGGCGACCGGCCGCTTAACCTTCAGGTTTCTACCGGACGTCGCACAGAGGATATTTACTGCACCGAGTTGGACCCCTTTACAGTCCAGCTCGTAACGGGGCACGGCGGAACCGGAAGTTACCTAAAAGATTCGGGAAGACCGAAGACGAACGGTGTGCGTGCGGGCACGCCACCGAAGACTCGGTCACATAATTTTCGATTGTGAGATCGAGGAAGGCGCTAGAATGTTGGCGGATACGAGACTGGTCGGCGCGGGCCTATGGTGGCCACAAACGTGGGAGGAAATCACGGCGATGGCGGGCGAACGGGAATGGTGGACGGAACTATCTAAATTCGCGAAACAAGTGCAGAGACTTAAACCGAACGTTGCGCGAGTAGTGTAATCCGGGTCGTTATTGCTAAAAATCGCGTCTTTTACCTATTGTGACACATTACCGATTATGACTTTATTACCGATTGGGACAATATATAAACCGGATTTGACAGTGGCGGGCGCGCGTGCGGCATCAAGTTTCCTCATGTCGCGCGCAAACTATTTTAAGGACCACCGGATCTAAATTACGTTCCGGTGTTAGGGTAGGCCCCCTCGGAAGAGAGGCGGAAGAAACGGATCCCCGATAACCACGTAAAGGTCTTGCGAATGGTTGCCGTGGGTGGGATGCGGGGCGGAAGAAGCCGCAGGACGGTGCGGACCTTGCGTCAACCGGATGTCGCTCGTAAGGAAACGACGGGCGAATGAAGGTCCATCCACGGCATCGTTTCGGGTCAAGTGGAAGTTGCCAAGTTTTTTATTGGACGTCGCCGATCTTCCGAGGGCATCGAATCGATGGGAAGGAGTAGCGGATAAGGACCACCGGAGCAGCCACGGAGCCGGAGCGACGTGGGGCGACGGTGTTAGTGAAAGTGCTAGTGCTAGTGACCGCGAGTGACTGTTTATCCTGCGGAAATGACGGAAAAGTGCTAGTGCATGAGTAGGTTTGACCGGACGCAAGCTTCACTTGCGTACAGTCGACGCATTTCCTTCAAGGGAAAAGCGTCGACTTAGATAAGTAGCGTCGAGGGCGCGAGCTTCACTCGCGTACAGGCGGCGCCGTTTCCGGTGACGGAGACTATAAGCTCCGTCGTCGGAAAGGGCGCGTACCTTATGCATGTACGGGTGCGGGCCTCACTCGCACACAGGGACCACGGTCGCCGACTGTATCCGGCGAACGCGGACCCTTAGCGCTATCTCTCGAGGGCGCGGGCCTCACTCGCGCACAGGAGTTGCGGCCGCCGACTGTAGCCGGCGTATGCAAATCCTTAGCGGTAGCCTTCCGGGCACGGGCTTCACTCGTGTACAGATGCCGCCGTTCTCGGTTCACCGAGAGCGGCGGCATCTTAGGGAGTACGGAACGGGTACGACACCAGTCGTGCACAGGCACCTTCCTTTCGACGCCTGCCACCGAAAGGACGGTGTTCTTAGTTAGCGTATACGAACACGGGCGTGGCTCGTGTATGATACCTTTGATTTTCTAGTTTCGGCGAAATCGGGGTATCCTAGTTAAGTAGTTTTAAGAACGTAGATTAAGTAACTAAAACGGGCGAAGGCTTCACCGTCGCACAAATTTTCTTTCCCCCGCTCCAACTCTGGGGAGAAGGAAGTTTTAAATAGAATAAGAGTAAGGATACGGACGCGAGTTGCGCTCGCGTACAGCCCTACCACTACGTGGAACAAGGGCGACTTACTTAGAATAGATACTTAATATTAATTTAAATAGAGGGCACGAGCATCACTCGTGCACAGACGACTGGGCCGCCGGCTACGTCCGGAAGCCCAGGATTCTTAAATATTTCGTAAGGTAGATTTAAGAAATAGGCACGGGGCGTCGGAGTAGCCGTCGCTCGGACTCCCATTGGGTCTTAGTTAAGAAATATAGGGAAAGGGCGCGGTGTTAGGCCGCGTACAGGTGACATGTGACGCCTTTAGATAAGGAACATAAGGGCGGGAGGCGGGCAGCCCGCTTCACAACCTGCATCTGAGCAGGTTTAGAGTAATTCTTAAATTAGGAATAGGCGGCCGCAGGATTATCCGGCGGACAGCTGCCGCTAGGTAGCTTAGTTAAAGATAAGAAGGTAGGAACGGGCGTAGGATTAGCTTACGCACAGATGCGATTGCCGCATCTTAGACAATACGATTTAGGACGGGTGCGGGAATAGCCCGTACACAGGCACCTGCGGTGTCCTTAATTAAAGGACGAGGGAATAGCCCGAGTACAGATGAGGGAGCCGCCGCCTCGGCGACGACTCCAACATCTTAATATAGGTAACACGAGGGAGGAGGCAAGCGGAGCAGCGTGTTCTTTATTTGATTCAGGATTGCTTGCACAGGGTTTCACACTACCCCGGAGCTCGGCGAGCCCCTTCCCTACCCTAGTTAAGGAGCATTATTGTTGAATCAGGAATGTAAGCATTTCTACAGGGCGTTGATTGGACACCTGGAGGAATGTCGATAAAATACTACTTGTAAAATATCGATTATGGGACAATAAATATATATTGAATTGAAAATTGAATTGAATTGGTCGTTTCGCCCCTAAACGGTGTACTTCTACAAAATTGAAAAAATTATGAGCAAAATCTTTTTGTCGTTTTCTGAATGTGGGTTTGAGAAAACAATAAACAAGTAGGAAAAATGAACAAATAATTGTGTATAAAATAATATTTAATATAATAAGTTTAAACTCTAATTGTTTTTCACTGACGCGACGTTATAATCCGGATTATATATTAAACGTTATTAGAATCGATCTTTCTAAGAATGTATGGATAAGTTCGTTAAATGTTTGTACCTACTTCAATTAGGTAGGTAATCTGGGTTAACCATTATTAATGCTAATTAGCATTTATCTTCCTAAGGAATAGATATTAATGATTATTTGTTAGGCATTGCCCATAATTTTTAATTTTAATATTTTATGTATTAGGTACGTGTTATTTAATAAATATTAATTTCAAAATTTTCTATTGTTTTCGAAGAAAAAGGTCCGGGGCGAAACGTCCCGGGGTGAAGCGTCCGGGGCGAAACGGTGGGGCGAAATATCACATAACCGTTATAAATACAATGCTTAGATTTAGTTAGACTATGTTCAATATTTTGTTTTTTAATTTGTTTTTGTTTTCTGTTTACAAGAATTTAATTTTGCTTTAATAAATAACAGTTTAAAGAGTAATATTGGTTTTATTTCTCCATGTTCTATTTCGTAATTGTTAAAATTATAATGCTTATTGACGTAAAATGACTCTCCCGCGTAGATCCGGTTCAACGCACGCTCTCGCATAGGTCCGGATATAGCGCGCGCTTGCCGAAAATACGCCCGGCGCGAAGGGGTTCAGAGGTGCTGAACTTATGACAAAACATTATAATGATGCAAATAGTATCCCGATATCTTTAATGAATCGGAATCAACTTGGACTACATTAAGCGAAAACGACCTGGAATAAATTGAACGTGAGAATAAAATTATAAATCTAATAGATATGATTCAGACACGATATCTCAAAATGTTCTATAACGAGCTGTTTCAATATTTTGGAATGTAATCGGCTTTTTCTCGCCCTTTAACGTACACATCATCTGTTACCGATACTAGTTCACAAAGTGTATGCGGAAATAGATGTGTAGAGGTATATCAAGATTTCCATTATATTAATTCCTAGCTCTTTAGGTGTAAATACGTGTTTTGAATCCCTGTACATCAACTATTACAATCATCGTCTCTGTAGCAACACTCGTGTCTAACTGAATTTATTTACTCTGCCTTTATTATATTTTTCTGACCGCTTTGGTTAGTGCACTGTATGTAATTACGCGATCATGTAATATTAAGCAATAAGCTGTCGTATTAGCCGGTATTCAACAACTATTTCTGTTCAGGTGTTAGTGAGGGTTGACCTTGTGTTTGATAGTCCTGAAAAACAATTTTTGTCATAATTAATATTTAAATTATCGTAAGGATAATGTTCCGTATTAAGAAACTCACGAATGTTTGTAACAGCACATGTATCAAACTTTCTTATATCTTTTGTAAGATCGTTTTCTCGGTCAGTTTGAAATCCGATAATGATATACCTGGGTGTTTATGTGCTTATCTGTTGTAGGTAAAGCTGGATATAGGTGTGTTTCCCAGCTTCGAAATGCTACTTCAGTACTTACATTCTTTACAATGTATTTGGCTAGCAATAATTCTTCTACAAGTACTGGAATATTATGTAGAACTTTCCAGTATACTTTTTTGATATTAAGTTTCAGAGCTTCTTCAGCGCTTATAGAAATTAACGCTTCTGTGTAACTATTACTACGGATTAACATCATTCCCTTACTAATATTCAATATAACTTTGTAATATTAAAAAAAGGGGTGAAATAAGGGTGTGTTGTGGTTATTAATTCACCCCAATTATTATTTATACTTCTAATGTCAACTAGAAGATTTTGAGACTTTTAGTCAGTCGGAGATTAAATGGGCCAGGTTCTTAAAATTTTGATTTGCTTTAATCTAAAACTAATTCTTCAAATCAAGTTATAAAGTAGAAAATCTAAATACTAACGTTGGTAAATCTGGATCAATTTAAAAATTAATTATGAATTAATGCTTAGAAATGAAATAATAGATACTTTTACATTTTGGTTGCCACTGTTATGCTCTTACTAAATGCTGCTGAATACACGCTTTCAAATTTGGTTGTGCAATAATTCTTGAAATGGAAATATAACAGAGTTTTAATACTTGTTGATCCCAAATATGTAAATTCCTTTTGAAAGCAACCAAACCTGGTTGATTTGAACGGTTAAAGTACCATTTGTTTATAATTCTTCTGCATAGCAACAAACTTTTACTGCGCCATCCTAGATCAATTGAAACACATAGCGTACAATTAACGGTAAACTTAGTTGTGCAATGAAAATACGCCAAAAGGAAAAGTTACCGTAAAAATTAAAGTGCCTAAAAAAGGTAAACAAAAAACAAAACAATGTAAAATAGGTTCAAATAGCTCTTACTGTAAAAACTACTCAGCACTTTTCAACACAATATTTAAGAGAGCAAAATGCATGCTCTTCCCGCTTTTAATCATCTACCAAAAACGATGCTAATGAAATCATTGCACATGACCTGCCCGAACCGTAAGTGCAAACAGTACGAAAATAATTTTATGTATATTTTCAGCCAATAAGGTATACAATTTACATGACACGAAAATGAACGAAGTTTTCTACATTATTGCAAATTTCAACATAACATAAAAAGTTTGTTACAACTTTCCTATAATCTTCCGCAAAACCGAAAATAATTCGCAATGGAAGACAAACGTTAAAGTATCCTTGTGCATCGACAATACACTATTTGTTGTAGGAAACCATCCAGCGTTTTTATATCGAGTGCTGTCGTTTGGTGTTAACGATATTAATCCTTTTATTGTTGATATTAATCCTACCGAATCTACTACAATACCATTCATTTCATAACGAATTTCACTAAATAAAAATGCAAGTCCATTGTTGGCAACGCTAGCTGTTTGAGAAACGGTGCCACCTTCTTTTAACAATCGCCCTTCAATGTAAACATAACTCTCCGAAGGTTGGGTGCACATATCTTCCTGAATTGGTATTCTAATTTCCTCGTTATTTCCAAAACGAGTTGCGTAAGGTTGGTGAGTGCTCAGAAGAATCTGCAAGATTCTAAGAGCCAGACTGGCTATGAAATACCTTCCGAGAAAATGGAGACTAACCAGGGTGGTTTTTATACCCAAGCCTAGTCGAGCCAGTTATTCTCAGGCAAAGTCATATAGGCCAATCAGTATTATGTCCTTTATACTTAAGACAATGGAAAAGCTGCTCGATAGGCATATTAGGGACGGTGTGCTGGTAACCCGACCATTCAACTCATCAACACAAACAGTGCTCCGCTGCCTGATCAGGAGAGTGGAAAAACGCTGGAAAACAAGGAGATCCTTCTGGGGGCATTCCTGGACATAGAAGGAGCCTTCGATAATATATCATTCAACTTTATTTCCACATCCACGAGAAATATAGGCGTGGAGGAAACGTGCTGCATGTTAAGAGGAAGGGTGGTGTACACTATGCTGCTGAACGAGACTTTGGAAGTCCGGGTGGCAGAGGGATGCCCACATGGCGGAGTTTTATCTTCCCTATTGTGGATCCTTGTAATTGACGGGCTGCTAGTGGCCCTGAGTAACGAAGGATTCTCACCCCTAGGATGCGCGGATGACTCGGTCATCCTAGTAGAAGGGATATTTTCCAGTACAGTTAAAGAGCGCATGTAAAGGGCTTTGAATGTAACAACTGGATAGATAGAGGCCTAAAAGTCAGTCCCCAAAAAACTACCATAGCACACTTCACGCAAAGTAGGAACTTAGAGGACTTAGGACCTCTCGTTCATGCCAGTAAAGTAATACATATGTTGGGAGAGGTAAAGTATACGGGAGTCATTCTAGACTCCAAACTTTCCTGGAACCAACACATTGAGAGAATTATCAGAAAAGCGGAAATCGCCCTTGCGGTAGTTAGGCGCACTTCTAACAAAATATGGGGTCTGAGACCAAGTATGGTGCACTGGTTATATACAAGGGTAGTCAGACCGTCAATATCCTATGCAGCTTTGATGTGGTAGCCACAGGTGAAACAGGAAACCGCCAAACTAAAACTAGGCAAGATACAAAGATTTGCCTGTTTAGGCATTACGGGGGAAATGAGAACAACGCCGCTGCAATGGAGACCCTACTGAACCTCCCTCGCCTTGATCTGGTGATTAGGGGGAGGCCAAATTGGGGCTATACAGATTGCAGAATTCAAAGTACAATTTATGTACAGACACAGAGCATACGAGGTTAATTGACAGCATTGGGGGCCCCGTATTTGATATGAGAACGGACCATATGACGACAAAACATCTCGTTGGCACACTCTTCGAGCTAATAATTCAGGATCGAACAGAGTGGAATGAACAGGGAAACAAATTCCCACCTGGCAGTCTAATATGGTACACAAACGGTTCAAAAACTAAGACGGGTGGTGGAGCGATAAATATGGATTCTTTGTAATAGAAAATGACAGTGACATTAAATCCGTATGCTTTCCAAAAGGATTTGAATGTTACATTTCAGTATAAATATAAAATTATCTGAACGCATGTACACAGTTGCGGTAGAAGAGCGTTTGGTGCAAGACATTTTTTACATTACATGGGAAATTCGAGAGTAATAAAATAATTATTTTTAATGGTCTGGATAACAAATATTTGTTCCCCTTTACAAATGGCACTGTATGTGGTTACCTTTGAATGTTCAACTATAAATAGACGATAGATTAAAAAATTATTAAATACATAAATAAAAAGTTTACCTCGAATAGGATTTGAACCTACGACCTGTACTTTGCTAGAGTACCGCACTAGCCAACTGTATTATCGAGATACAAGCCCCAATCAATGTAAATTTTGTCTTCATGTATGTAGAACTGATGTTCTACATACATAAAAACAAAATTACGCGCAAGTAAAATGCAACTATTCGCTTCATTTTCTCCAAAGAAGAATAATTATTAATATTGACAATCATGAAATCGTAAACTAAGCCATTCAGGCTCGTTCCACCACAGTGATGAACTTGCCAATTGTCTTGCGGATGCCCTACGAGATATAACATCTGCAGAGTTATGGGAAGAGGGAACATACTTATTACCAATTACTTATATCCGTTAAGGTTTATGTTTCAGAGACTCGATGGTTTGTATTAACTTGTATTTCAGAGACTCGATGAGGCACATACATTTTCCATTTGGTACTGGGCGTCTTTAGCCAGCTTAAAAGTATTTATCAGTCACACCAATAGTATTGATATTGTGATATTTAGAATTTGTGTGAATTTACTGGTTAGTTCAGCAGGCAACACTGCTGCGCATAGCTAGGTATCTTTGTATTCTTCAGTGGGGTTTGCCCGTGGTTTGCTGCCAATAACTTAGTATTAATTTGATTATTTTTATTGATCGACCTCAAGTAAATGCATGCTCCAAAACCCCTTTCTAAGGCATCCGAGAAGGGGTCCAGTTGAATTTCAATTGATTCAATAACAAGACAGTAACGCAAGATTTTAATTTCGTTAATTAATTTTAATTCATATTTATATTTTAGCCATTTAGTTTGAATGTCTAAGGGAACGGTATCGTCCCATGTTAATTTTAAACGTTACAGTCTTTGTAAAATGAATTTGGAAATAATAATGGTAGGAGCCAAAAATCTGAGGGGATCAAATAGCTGCACAGTAATCGCGAGAATTGTTCTTATAGTGGTTTTATTGTGTGAACCTAACATCCTTTTATTTGGATATAAATCATCAATTTGCCAAAATCTTTCTACATCTTTATGCAAATCTTGTAGTGTTAAGTACGCTTGAGTTGAACGTGTGCCATCAGGAATAAAAAATTCAACAAACCGGAAACCACCCATCTAAATTTAGTTTTTTGTAATGTAGGTAGATTTAGTTGTCTAATTTGACCTACGCACATCAAGTGATAGAATTAATAAATCTATTGGTCTTGAATTATGTAAATCTGGATCTACCAGTTTTATATTGTAAGGAATTTGTAAGCATGAAAGGATAGTAAAGTTGTTGTTATTTGTGGGATTACAAGCACGTGATGGTTATTTGGAACTCATTTACTCGCGATTTTGTAGTCAACCTTTTCATAAACTGTGGAATTTACTTGAGCAATTCCCGTCATGTTCAACTTAATTGACGTGATTTTTAAACCTAATTTCTTATAACTTTCTTGAGTTATAAAATTAGATGGGAAGCAGAATCTAAGAAACATCTTATATCGTAGATTTGATTCCAATAAACGAGATAGATAGAAGAATTTGTGATTTTAGTAATGAGGATGTTCGTGCTACTAAAGTACAAATGTATCTAATTGTTCAGAGCTGTCGGAAGAATCTAAACTCGTCACGGTTTGTTCAGGGGAAGCTGTTGAATATCGTAATGTAGACCCGAATTTTTTTTATTACGTTTCCTGTACTTATCTTTTGATTTGCAATCTTGCAGGTAGCGGACCGCAAAAATTTTATTATTGGAATAAACATTTGTCAAATCGCCACTGTTACCGCGATAGAAAAAATAATTAGTGGATTTTTAAAATCTTGATAATACCTCATAATTTGCTAATGTTTTCGGAATAATTTATTTTATGTATTTTTATGTAAGAAATGTGTGAACGTATGTAACTGATATTTGGCTAAGGGTTGAAAAACACATGTTGAGGTTTAACTAGCAGGTGTACGCTTAAAAACTTTTTTACTGAAGGAGCGTAATGAATCATTGGAAATTCTTATGCGCACATTCTTGATGTAAAAATGTCACTAGTTTAATAATTAATTACGTCGGTACACACTGCTCTCAAAGACGTCTTTGTTTGGTAAGATGAAACTTAAAACCTAAATGTAGCGCTTGTTACGGGCGATGTCGTCCAATAATTAATATGAAACTGTTCCAACGTAATAATTTGTTTTTTTTTATTAACTTTGAAAAACGGGGGTGGTTTTTCCGGAGTAGATATAGTTAGTTTGAAATCAGAGGGGAAGGGAGTTGCTGTTGAAATTTTGATTGAGTCGGATTGCTTTTATTTGTTTTACTTAGAAACTCCCTTTGTAAACCGTTCGGTCGTGACCTTTTAACAAAACTAAAACGCTAATTCGTTACTTTCTTTTTGTGTATGTTTTAATGTAAATTTTTCCAAAAATTAATCTACAATTAGTCGCCGCGGAGCCGACTTTTAAACAGCGTATCTTAACTCGCCGTGTTGGTGGTAAAATGTTTAACTAAAGGGAATATATTCAATTGTAGGTAGGTATTTTTATATAAATGAAAGCTCGCAGCAAACCATTTTACGTATTAAAAATCAAACATTGCCTTCGCGCGCGGGCTCATTACGCTGAAATACGCTAAAATAAAAGGCAGTACTCCTGTATTTGGGTGAATTAGCATTGTTTGTCGTTTGTCGTCTGTCGTCTGTCGTCTGTCGTCTGTCGTCTGTCGTCTGTCGTCTGCCGTCTGCCGTCTGTCGTCTGTCGTCTGTCGTCTGTCGTCTGTCGTCTGCCGTCTGCCGTCTGTCGTCTGTCGTCTGTCGTCTGTCGTCTGTCGTCCTTCGTCTTTCGTCGTTCGTAGTTCGTCCTTCGTCCTTTTCCTTCGTCCTTCGTCCTTCGCCCTTCGTCCTTCGTCCTTTGTCCTTTGTCATTTATCCTTTGTTCTTTGTCATTTGTCCTTTGTCATTTGTCCTTTGTTCTTTGTTCTTCGTACTTCGTCCTTCGTTTTTTTCCTTCGTCCTTTGTCCTTTGTCCTTTGTCCTCTGTCGTTTGTCCTTTGTCCTTTGTCCTTTGTCCTATGTCCTTTGTCCTATGTCCTTTGTCCCTTGTCCTTTGTCCTTTGTCCTTTGTCCTGTCCTTTGTCGTTTGTCGTTTGTCCGTTGTCGTTTGTCCTTTGTCGTTTTTCCTTTGTCGTTTGTTGTTTGAAGCCAGCAAAGCTTTATGTTGCACAGAGCGTAGTATCTATGCTATAAAAAAGGAGGACCAAACCGGAGCAGTAGCTAGTCCGAACAAACGCATGAAACGAAAAGGTGGACAACTCAATGGCCGTCTTCATGTATATGACCAAAATATACAGTCAATTATTCGACGTAAAGTGCACAATTTTTTCATTGAAAACATTCCACCAACGATGAATAGTATCCGTTCTTCCATTAATGGCGATGATGATCTACCAAATTTTAAACGCAGTACACTATTCAGCCTCTTGAAAGATATGGGTTTTGAGTTTTCAAAGATGCGACCCAAGAGTATCCTTGTTGAACGTGATGACATTATAAGATGGAGGCATAAATACTTAAGATGCATCAGAAAGTTCCAAAAGGAAGGTACTTAGTCTTTTTATTCGATCTCTAATTACATGTTTATAAAATATTGTCGTATTTCGCATAATTCACAATGTTCACTTTTTAAGTAAATATATTATATACACCGGTAAAATGTGGGTTAACGTGGGGCACACAGTTAGTAAGACATGGTGTGACACCACTATTGAAAGTGGTCGGCAGGCATTCGTTCAAGACCTCAGTACAGGTTTAAAATCAACAAGTGGTCTTGGACCCAGATTTGCCTTAGTTCATGCTGTTGGCGATAATGGTTTTATTCCTGGTGCGGAACATACTTTCCTTTGTAAAGATAATACAGCCAATATGCACAACTAAACGGATGCAGACACTTACGAGAAGTGGTATATCAATTAACTCATTCCTAATATACCACCAGATTCAATTATCGTTATTGACAATGCTTTTTATCACAGCAGGAAGGTAGAGAATATTCCAGCAATGGCGTGGCGAAAAAAA
Source organism: Vesta saturnalis (assembly GCA_036346205.1). NCBI lineage: Eukaryota > Metazoa > Arthropoda > Insecta > Coleoptera > Lampyridae > Vesta > Vesta saturnalis. The sequence goes on from JARFJB010001995.1 coordinate 198,409, forward strand.
CAAATTGTAGATAGGCTTAGTAAGAAAGAAATGCCCATTGAAGATAATATGTTGAAGCGAGACCGAATGGCTATGTAGCACAAGTGCGGCATCTATATGACAAGCATAAACTTGATGTTATGGCACAAGAAAGAGGTCATGAGGTTCTTCGTTTGCTTCCTTACCACTGCGAATTAAACCCAATAGAAATGGTGTGGGCACAAGTCAAATATAATATTAAAATGAATAACAAGACTTTTCAAGTTAAAGTCATGGACAAATTAATAAAATTTGGTTACGAAAAAGTGACGATCGAAAATTGACAACTTTATATAAGTCATGTAAAGATCATTGAAGGAAAGATGTGGGTTCAAGATGATATTGCAGAGTTTATAATCAACGTTACAGAATCATTATCCGAAGACCTAGAAACCGATTCGAGCGATTAACAAGTACTGAAAAACAAAAAAAAATTATTAAAATACGAGATGTGGCTATTAAATCAAAATAATAGTATATTACACACCGAGGCGGAAAATGTTCAATTCCTGTCGAGAGACGAAGCCTCGAGATGAACTAGTTCTCGAGACAGGGGAATGGTACTTTTGCCGAGGTTTGTATACGATTTTATTCATAATTAAAGAATAAGCAAAATAATACAGTTCAAATTAAAAAAATGTTAACACATCCATCACGGCTTCTCGTTTAATATTGAAGGTCGTGACAATGCGACTTTTAATTTTTACTTTAAAGTCTGAGTCACACTTGGCCACTCAATAGCTGCTAGTTAGTTGCTGCTAGTAAAATAGTAGCTACTAAAGTTGTCACACTCAAACCTTGGTAGCTGCTACCTAGTAGCTGTGATTATGCTACTGGATTTCATTTTTGCCCTCGTACTGCCTGTGTCTAGTGTGTAAAATGTCATCTGTTCGTGTAAGTCGTGTTGAATTAAATCGCCTGATATTGAGATGTGTAGCAGACATTTGTGAAGATATAGAAAACTATTTACGAAACAAAAGGAAACGACTCTGGATTCGAAAATGGATCAAAAGAAGAGATAGGCTAGGCGCATCTGCCACACTGATGAGAGAACTTTCATTAGAGGACCCCAAGTCTTACCACAATATCATGAGATTGTCGGTAAATAAATTTGACGAGTTGCTTGAGTTAGTAACACCTCTTATCAAGAAACAAGACACGAAACTCAGGAGGGCAATTCCATGCCGCACGAAATTACAAATAGCCTTCAGATACATTGCTACTGGAGACAGCTTTAAATCCCTCCAGTACTTGTTCCGAGTACCAAATAATACCATCTCTACATTTCTACCTGAAGTTCTTAGAGCTATATACGAAGTACTGACGTCATTCGTACAGGTACGTGTACACGTTTATCTTTATTCTTTAACTAAGTTGAAATACTAATATTGTGTATCAGCTAAAGTGCTATTTAAACAAAAATGTTACTACTTTGGAAAAGGGTTTACATTAAAAAAAAACCATACTACAGTTTCTGTTTTTATTTGCAAATAGTTCTAAATGTTTTAATACAAAACCAAAATTACAAAGAACATGTGTCTTGTCTACAAAAGGAACTTTATTAACGTTGCGGTTAATATAATTATACACTTTAATTTCCTCCCTCTTCCAGCACATTTCCAATAGTTAAGAGAGCTTGTTGAGTCATGTCAAGTCCATCCGATTCATTAAACTGGCTTTGCTGACGCTCGTAGTATGTATTAGAGTCACAAGTACTGTTTGAGCCATTACTGTTTGAGACGATTGGAGAGTAAATTGGTTGATTTAATTGTGCCAATCTTTCTTGTGAAATTAGTTCTTGAAATTTATTTTGCAAAATGATGAAGCTCCGGATTGGCAACTCACACAACTGAGACGCCATGCGCTTAGCAAAGTTATCATACTGGTCCTCACTTGTGGCTTTGGGTTGTATATTTTCACAAGCTACTTGAGCAATATTTTGCAGCTTATCAATCGCGGACTCAATGCGAGTTGGGAATCTGGCTGTGACGGGCCGGAAATCTGTGTTTTAGGCGAGCTTCCTTCCAGCATAGGGCTCGTTGCTTCCTCCTCTTCATTTTCACAGCAACTGCTTGTATCTTCTTGCCCTTGAGTCTGAGTTGATAAATCCTGAAAAAAAAACGAAATACCGAATGTTTTTGAAACCACATGGCATTTTCCCAACTGTTGCAGAGCACTTGATGGCAAACATGTGCAAATAAGACGGCCATAGTTCTGTTTGCATCCGTAGATGGAAATTACTGTTTTCGTTATATTGATGTTGGCAGTGATGGTCGAGCTAGTGACAGTACGATTTTCCAAACGTCGACCTTGCTAAGCGCCTTGGAACAAAATTTATTGGAGTGGCCGGAGATGGGGGTGTTCATTGGGGATGACATTTTCCCTTTAGGTTCAAATTTATTGAAACCATATTTTCATCGTAGCTTGAGCTTGGTAGAGAGAATTTTCAATTATCGTTTATTTAGAGCAAGGCGTGTGGTCGAAAATGCGTTTGGTATACTGGCTGCAAGATTTCGTGTTTTTACCAAACCAATTCATCTCAACGTTGATACCGCTGAACTGGTAGTTAAAACATGTTGCTCCATACACAACTGGCTAAGAATGACTGCTTCTCGAACTTACCTACCACCTGGATTAGTCGACGAAGAGGACACATTTACGGGTGAAATTACTTTGGGCTCTTGGCGGGAAATACGGTCAGCTATGACACCATTTGACCGGTTGCATGGGTCTAACCACTTCACTATGGACGGTGAAGACGTAAGAAAGGGTTATTCCCATGCATTCATGACATACATGAAAGTCATGGCAAGAAAAGTTCGCATAACAAGCTGTCTCTGATAGTGAATTACGTTGTGTTCAATAGCAAATGTGTGTTCATGTAAACTATCGTATGTTTAAATAAACATTGATTTACACATATTTGTATGTTTTTTTACTTTATTACACTTTACTTATATACCTTTGTTCTGAAATAGAATATTCTACATAAAAGTATTTTACTTACCAAATTTGAAGATGATGGTCGGCAGGATAAGGCGGAATTCAAAAAAGAATCAGCTACACCGAACCATATCAGCTTTGGTTTGTATACATCTTCAAGGCCGGCCCCACTTTTCTTCGATTTTTTAATTTTGTTTAGATCATTTCTGTAGCTATCCCGAATTACTTTTATTTTCTTTTTCAGTGCCTCTTCGTCTTGTACAGTTAAACCTGCATAATGTAATTTCTTCAATAACGCCAAGGAAGCGCTTTTTTTAACATCTCTCCTCAAGTAATCGGGACACGTTAAGTCCCAGAGACATTTATAGGTTCTAAATAAATTTAAAAAGGTTATCACATCACCCCCAGACCACTTCATGTCACTCATTTTCACTGCTTAAAACCTAAAATTCAATCAAGTGAACAAACAATGTAAACATAAACAGAGCGACTAGCCGGTATAGCACAGTATGTCACACTGGGCGACAGGTTGCTACCTGCTAGCTGCTAGTTGGTCACGTGGCCAGTTAGTAGAACGAAAAATTGAACATGTTCTATTCTTGATGCTAGTGAATTTTGACTAGCGTGCTACTGTTAGTAGCTGCTACTACCCATGTCACTACCTACTTAGTAGCCGCTACTTCGATAGCAGCTAGTAAAGTAGCCTAGTGTGACTTAGGCTTAATGAGAAGCTATAAATGTTATGCTTACTATTTTTCTGTTGGTTTTGTCGTTACTTGTTATCAATAATTCACTTATTAAATATTCTTACTAAAGAAAACGTGTTGTTTGTTTCCACCTATTGGTTGCGTTCACTCACCATCTACGCACGTGAGAAAAAAATAGTTGCATACTCTTGACCCTTTGGCAAGTTGTCAATTTCACATTGATAACTTAAATCGATAGTAGCTCCCGCACAGGTTGGAACGTGGTCCATTACTGACCGCTTCATCTCATTACTGTCTCCTTTTTTTTATTATTACAAACTAATTGTGAACGTTTTACAGTGTCAGTCTCGTTATTTAATAGCCACACTTCCTATACTACATTATAATGGAATTAAACGATGCACCAATAATCAAACTTTAATAAAATTGTTATTTTGTTTATATACTGCAAACTCCTTCAGTAGGCAAATGATAAAGGTACCATTTGCTCATGCTGTTGCTTATAAAGCTACTTTCATAATCCCATGTACAGGGTAATGTAACCCATCATATTGCCATGTAATGTACGCCTACATTACATATGCCTACTTCGCTTTTCTAAAAAATGCAGTTCAAAGATTCGGTTTGTATAGATTAAGGGTAGTCTATTTCGGTATATTCATAAGCACATCGCAGATTTATCTAAATTTGTATTGCATTGCAAATATTTTTATTAATTTTGAGGTTAGAAATTGTGTCTCTCGTACCGTACACATGGTATTATTATAACCGTAATACGGTATTATAGGTGCAGTAATCTATTGGCATAAGTTTGGCGATCCTGCACTGTTTTTCCATAAGCCCCATACTGAATTTGGGGGTTTGGATTCGCTACAGCAATTTTATTATATGATTATTTAGAATGAGCCTTTTATTGTTATAACTTTTCCGTAAAAATTCCCATGCAATGTCGTAAGTTTAATTCGTTGTCTGAAATGGACTGATTAAGCCGTCAGGGTCACCTTTCAGTGACACTTTTAAATAATTTTTGTACATCAGATAACTCATTGTTTGTATGAATGAGAGCATTGAATGTATCGTGAAATTCTGGCCACGAATAAATGAACCTTCAAAGGTCGGTAAATTTATCGTAGGTAATGTTACGGATGTTTTCTTTCTATAATTACTCTGATAAACAGATGTATTGGAATCATTATCATGTACAGAATGAGATTAAACCACGTTTGCCTTACTACTTAAATTAAAAAATGTATCTTGAAACGATTGTCTTTCTATTAAATTATAATCTTCATCGTTTAGTATTTCAATCTGATCTTGCACTTCATGAAATGTGTCATAAATAGTGTGTATTTTGTGTACTCCATTTGCTAATTTCTGTATGTCAAGGTTTGACTTTTGATATAAGACCTCCATTTAAACTTGATATAAAATTATCAAACAAAGTTAATTGGGCTTTATACGCACCTGTTTTGTGTGAAAGTTTTTTTAGAGTTGTTCGTCAACCATTTACTACAACTACATTTGATACGTTACAGTTAGACAGTGTAATATTATTGATAATAACTTGGAATTGGATGTAAACTTACTTGGAACTCCGATTATTTGTTTGGTCTTCTGTAACAACTGCTTTCAGAGCTTACTGATTTAACTAAGATGCCGTCTTTTAATCTTCGAATTTTCTTTGTATTTCTTGACTTTAATTGATCTTCGCTCGAAGGACCATGTTAATTTATTAAAACTCTTTTAGTACAGTAAGAACTTTTATTCTTTATTAGACTCAATTCTTGCATATAGCTTCAGTTGCGTTCTAAATCGTACTGTCAACCCAAGACCATAAGTAAATTTACAGCCACTATAGAGGCCCCACAAGGGTGGGGTTGACAAATACAACTAACAAATATTAACAATGACATTACTACTGGCAGAGATAACTGTAAGTGTTATCGAAACGTTTAGATTGTATAGGTAACTTAAATATACGAATACACCATACAAAAACCCAAAAAAATAAGTACTTTAATATGTGTAATGATGGTGAAAGTTTACATTTTCATATTGACCCAAATATATATCAATCGTTGCGTTCCTGATGATATAGAAAAAGCTTGCATATGCCCTAAATTCGATTACATATCGAACCAGAGTCATTTAAAACTCCGCCCCTATACCAAACGTATCTTTCTAACAGAACGTGTCAACCTAACCCGAGGAAGTCGAACACCAGCTCTATGTCGTCCAGAGAGAGGAAGCATCCTAACCCAGAAAATCGTTTATTTTGCCAGTTTGTTACGGTATAAACTGAGTAAACCAAAATAACAGATAAAATTGGTTGTTGTTCGACCAGCCAGCGCTCCGGGTGGGTAAGATGTATTAAATTTTGGGCACAATAGGATATTTTATATATACTATATATATATATATATATATATATATATATATATATATAAATGATGAGGTTCTTTCAGGGAGTTTTCCTCATACACATGTAGCGGCATGATCACTGCGTATATGCACACCATGTGCGGCTATTTAGGCGAATGCTGGGGTAGTATTTTCCCCCTCAGAACCCTAACTCCGTTTCTTCCAGTCATATCCTGACCATACCTATCCTTAATCCCATCATGCATATATACGTAATGTATGTATGCTGGAAATCCATGATTGTGGCTGAAGGAGCTCAGAAAGATCGAGCAGCCCGCCCCCCTCCTTGGAGAGGGAATGAAATACATGGCCCTTTCCTTCCTTTTTGCAAAAGTTAAGTTAGCCGTCAATTAGGCACCATTCCGTTGATAAGAGTTTGGTTTTCGAGAAAGAATTTGACTTTTAATACATGGCAGTAAAGCCATTGAAAATTTCAATTTGCCATATATCAAATTCCTTAGATAAGGTTTCGAGTAGAAGTAGGCTCTGCTGACGATGCAATTTTCAAGTGGAACTTTGTGATTGCGCGTAGGTAGTCAATTGGAGTACCTTTTTCTTTAATTGGCTAGTTAGATAGGTGAGGTTTAGAAAAACCAATGTGGCGACAAGTGAAATTATTCGCAGTAGGTTAGGCATGGAAGCGCTAAGGTTATCGTTACGGTGACGTAGTTTTACCGCGGAACAACGTTGAGCAAGGTTCGTGTTGAAAGAACTCTCGTAACAGGGTGTTCATCCACTCACATTCCAAATAAGAGATCACATTAAACCTTCACGAGACCAGTTTATCGTTTTGTGCAGTTGGCCCATGGGGCTTATCGAGATCTAGAAAGACGTTTAGTGGTTTAAGATACTAAGTGCTTTCGTAATTCTCTGGAGAAGTCTTCGATCTTTGGCGGAAAAAATACAACATTTGTTCCAAAGTTTCTGACGTACAGTTCACAGTAATCAAATAACCTGCCGTAAATAAAATAAAGCTTTTCGTAATTTAAAAATATTAATAATTATTCAGAACTTGTACAGTATTAGTGTAAAGATAACAAGTAACGGGCTGTAAATAAACCAACTTTTGGTGTATAGTTAAGTAAAGTAAAATGAACGAATTTCGTATTAATGTAAATATTAGTGTACACACGATCAATTGAAATTTGAATCTAACGTGAACTGAAAGGGAAGCGTCACTAGCTGTCTGTTACTCGAAGTTGCAAGCATAGCCCAGCATCAATCCTATCGACGAGGTCACCCTTTGAGTCAATCATAGGTGTCTGTGAAACAAAAGGGCCTACCCAAGTAAGGTAACATTTTGTGTTTTCTTATTGTTGTGGTTGACAAAATTAAATAAATTCTTGTGTGTATTTCATTCTTATATTATTGCTATGTACAAACGCATGAACGGACTGTTTTTTTTTTTGGGAGATTAACCTTTGACTATTTTATCGTTTAAATTTTTAAGACCAGTGCATTCATTCCTTAATCACCTAAATTTACTTGAGTGTTCCAAATTTTTTATTTTGGTATGTCGAAATTACATAAAGTTTAGTAAAAATCCGTTAATGAAGCTCTAGCTAGTGTCTCAGTTAATTTAGATAAACTATTTCATGCATAGTAAACAATATTGTATCCGATTTATTTTATTTACATTACATATTTAGGTTATCTTTATGTGAACCTATTATTACACAGCATCTGACGATTTTAATCTTTAATTTTTTTTTATTTGCCCTTCGAATTAACGTCATTACATTGTATTTAGTTTAAATAAAACAATTATGGCCAAAAGCTTTTCAAGTGATTATTTAACCATAGAGTAAGATTTAGAGGCCGATGAACTACGGCATTATTCTTTTATTACTTATGACTTGAACATAATTGATTGCGATTTGGGAAATCTGATTTCAAGTGGTTGTGTAAAGAATTAAAGTGGTTTTTTTTTTGTTTGGTGAAGTGAAATTGCTTCTAGTAACGTAACGAAACAATAAATTATTGTTTTTTTACAAAATTAGTGATTGATTTTGCGGCACGAAATTATTTTAACTAAGCTTGCAAATATTTTTGAAGCCTTTCAGGTTAGCGAGCTCCGCTGGTCCACCTGCGGTGATTACGTATAGGTAAGTAAGTTATTTGAGTATTTTGAGCAAGCTGTGAACTAACGTAATTAGACATTTTACCCCCTATTTTGACATGTCAAATACTCTGGCGCCCGTTTCCAATTTTATGACTTTTCAACCCCTATTTGGATATATATATATATATATATATATATATATATACATGTATACACGGTGTCCACAAAATAGTGGGAAAACCACACCTAACGATCTTCCTTGTACTGTTTTGAGTAAAAAATCCTAATATAAAATTGCCGTACATGGCTCCAGAGTCCATCAGAAGCAACACAAAGAATGTGTACATCTGGAAACACAGAATTACACAGGTATCGTGTAGTCATGTGTAACTAAGTAAAACGCAAACAAATCGGTGTGTCAAATTGGCGATATAAATTTTTAAAATACAGAGTTGTACTTAAGAGTAATTCATATTATTATTTGCAACGCACCGAGGCATTGTTGTATGAAATTAAACTTGTAAGGTGAGGAGGTCAGAGTGTTACAAACTTGTTATTACAGATGTGGGGATTATTTACCTAGGCGATTACTGAGGTGTTAGCTGAGGCTTACAAGATTTGTACAAATTGACGGCCATTTGTTTGTAAACATCGATTAAGTCTACGCAGGATATCATTTGAACCGCTCACAACATTTCAGGTGTGATCAATTGCACCGCAGCCAATATTCTATTCATCACATCGTCATTATTTCCCAGCGGAGCACACACCTTTTCCTTCAGAAATCCCCATGCAAAAAAATCTAATGGATTCAGGTCCGGGGACGTACTAGGCCATCCTATCGGGCCATTACGGCCAATCCGCCGATTCGGAAAGTGTTGGAATAGCCACTGTCTTACTATTCGCGAATTGTGTGCGAGGGCACCATCGCGCATGTTATAGATATTAGGCCGGGCAGCCAAAGGCACAATGTTTAACATTTCCTCCAACACGTTTATGTACGCTTCCGAATTTAATCTGGCTTGTAAAAAAAATGGGTCCAATGACTCGGCGATTATGGATTCCTAACCAAACATTAACCGAAAACTTCCACTGATGTCTAAATTCACGGTACTGATGAGGATTTTCGTCTGCCCAAATGTCCATAATGTGGCAATTAAAAATGCCATCCCTGGTAAAAGTGCATTCGTCGCTCCACAATATTTTTTCTGTAAAATTTGGTGGACGATTCAAGATATTTATCATGCAATCACTAATTTGTAAAAAAACAATAATTTATTGTTGCGTTACGTTACTAAAAGCAATTTCACTTCATTAAACAAAAAAAAATAATAACCACTTTAATTCTTTAGACAACTACTTGAAATCAGATTTCTCAAATCGCAATCAATTATGTTCAAGTCATAAGTAATAAAAGAATAATCCGGTAGTTCATCGGCCTCTAAATGTTACTCTATAGTTAAATAATCACTTGAAAAGCGTTTGGCCGTAATTGTTTTATTTAAATTAAACACAGTGTAATGACGTTAATTCGAAAAGCAAATAAAAAAATTAAAGATTAAAAATCGTCAGATGCTGTGGAATAATAGGTTCACATAAAGAAAAACACAAGTCCAATAACCTAAATATATGTAGTGTAAATAAAATAAATCGAATACAAAATTGTTTAATATGCATGAAATAGTTTATCTAAATTAAATGTGACCCTAGCTAGAGGTTCATTAACGGATTTTTACTAAACGTTATGTAATCTCGACATACCAAAATAAAAAATTTGGAACACTCAAGTAAATTTAGGTGATTAAGGAATGAATGCACTGGTCTTAAAAATTTAAACGATAAAATAATCATAGGTTAATCTCCAAAAAAAAAAACAGTGCGTTCATGCATTTGTACATCGAAATAATATAAGAATACAAGAATTTATTTAATTTTGTCAACCACAACAATAAAAAAACACAAAATGTTACCTTACTTGGGTAGGCCCTTTTGTTACACAGACACCTATGATGGACTCAAAGGGTGACCTCGTCGAGAGGATTGATGCTGGGTTACGCTTGCAACTTCCAGTAACAGACAGCTAGTGACGCTTCCCTTTCAGCTCGCGTTAGATTCAAATTTAAATTGATCGTGTGTACGCTAATATTTACATTAATACGAAATTCGTTCTCTTTACTTTACTTTACTATAGTTTTACTGGTTACCTCTTATTCTTCGTTAACTATACACCAAAAGTTGGTTTATTTACAGCGCGTTACTTATTATCTTTACACTAATAATGTACAAGTTCTGAATAATTATTAATATTTTTAAATTACGAAAAGCTTTATTTTATTTACGGCAGGTTATTTGATTAATAGCGCACTGTACGTCAAAAACTTTGGAACAAATGTTGTACTTTTTCCGCCAAAAATCGAAGACTTCTCCAGAGAATGACGAAAGCACTTGGTATCTTAAACCACTAAACGTCTTTCTAGATCTCGATAAGCCCCATGGGCCAACTGCACAAAACGATAAAATAGTCTCGTGAAGGTTGAACACTTATTTGGAATGTGAGGGGATGAACACCCTGCCACGAGAATTCTTTCAACACAAACCTTGCTCAATGTTGTCCCGCGATAAAACTACGTCACCGTAACGATAACCTTAGCGTTTCCAAGCCTAACCTATTGCGAATAATTTCACTTGTGGCCACATTGGTTTTTCTAAACCCCACCTATCTAACTAGCCAACTAAAGAAAAAGGTACTCCAATTTACTACCTACGCGTATTCACGAAGTTCCACTTGAAAATTGCATCGCCAGCAGAACCTACTTCTACTTGAAACCTTATCTAAGTAATTTGATATATGGTAAATTGAAATTTTCAATGGCTTTACTGCCATGTATTGAAAGTCAAATTCTTTGTCCAAAACCAGTCTTATCAACGAAATGGTGCCTAATTGACGGCTAACTTTAACTTTTGCAAAAAGGAAGGATAGGACAGGGCCACGTATTTCATTCCCTCCCCAAGGGGAGGGCGGGCTGCTCGAGCTTTCCGAGCTCCTTCAGCCACAATCATGGATTTCCAGCATACATACATTACGTATATATGCATGGTGGGATTAAGGATACGTGTGGTCAGGATTGGAAGGAACAGAGTTAGGGTTCTGAGGGGTGAGATACTACCCCAGCATTCGCCTAAGTAGCCGCACATGGTGTTGATATACGCAGTGATCATGCCGCTACATGTGTATGAGGAAAACCCCCTGAAAAAACCTCATCCAAGGTAGACGGTAACGGGAATCGAGCCCACTACCTCCCGAATGCAAAAGATGTACCTTACAATGTAATCATTTGAATACGTTCTTGAATTTAATTTTTTTATGATGTAATCTCAACGTGATTAGCTAAATTTCCCCAATTTAATATAACGAACACATTTATCTATACAAAGACTATCCTTATTTACAAAGACACTAACGAATGTTTCCTTTCAAATTAGTAAGCGGGTTTCCCTAAATATCGATACCAAAAATATAAATCCCATTTTCCTTTAAACTTTCCTTTTACTTCGATCAACCACAAAAGCTTCATTTTCGTTTTAGAAAATACAAAAAAAAATTCGTAAACCTTTTAAATACGTAAACGACAAATGAAAAGGTTACAATAGAAAAATGCGTTACTACATCCAATTACGAGAACCTATACTACATTTTAAGATATTCGGTACTTACCAATAATTTACAATTTCGAAATTTATCGGTAAATCTTGATAAAATCATAGACACATGACAAGTTTACGTAGTAAATGTAGTTATGTTTCATGTTTTTAATTTTGTTAAATAAGATTTAGTAAAGTTGTAACCAATAGAATAATATACGTCAGAAACAACTCTTTTGCTCCTTATCATCCAGTGTTAAAAGAGGTAGTCAATTCAGCATCCAAACCACCCCGCCACCGACAATTTGAGCTATAAAGTCGTAGTCTATTAATATAGGTAAAGTAAGAGAAGCAGTGAGGCTTTACATTGCAATTATTGTTTTACCACGAGTTGCTACTGTGATTGATTGAGCAAATTATGTTTTTCACGTTAAAAGGTACTTACCGACAGTATATGCCATCTTTTTGGTGATATGTAGTTTTCTCTAAAGTTAGGTACGCTAGATGTGTCATACATACGTCAAATCAGTTTTCCTTTCATTTGTAATGAGTATTATTTTAACCATATTTTAGACTTTTATATAATAGGACACCAACAATAATACTGCTATTGAGATTCAATTTAATTTAATTAAAGAATAATGTTACACGCATGGGGAGGGTTTTACGTCTATTAGAAGTTCGTTCTGTTTTCTTTCTTCTAGAATTTGACGAACATTTCTCTTAGCATAAAGGATTAGAATACCACAATGGAATAATATAATGCTTCCAATTAGAATTCCCACACGAAGTTTAAGTGTATTTTTCATAATACAATGTTTCGGCAATTAGGCACTATAAATTCTAGAATGATGCAACCATATCGTATCTTAGGAAACAATGGAAGTGATTTTTTTAAAATTTAGTTTCAAGTGATTTATATCCGGGTGGTTGGCAACTTTACTTTTACCACAAACTCGTAGATGGCGCTTTCAAATTTTGACATTTTAAGACGTTTAAGACGTTTTAAGACAAAATTTACCTCGATTCGGACTTAAATCTCGATAGCGCAGTTGGTTAGCGCGGTACTCTAGCAAAGTACAGGTAGTAGGTTCAAATCCTACTCGAGGTAAACTTTTATTTATGTATTTAGAAAAATAATTAACATTTTTAATTACATATTTACCTTTGAACTTGTTCGTTCATAACAAAATTTATAATAATTTAATGTTAGTCAAGTTGCTTTGGTATGTGTGAATCCTTGCGATATTGCTGGCTCACATTCCAATAATATAAGTAATTTGATTGTAATCTCATTGTATTTAGAATTTACGTCAGTTCTACATACATAAAGACAAAATTTACATCGATTGGGGCTTGAATATCTCTAGCGCAGACGCTTGGCGCGATACTCTAGCAAAGTGCACGTCGTAGGTTCAAATCCTGCTCTAGGTAAACTTTTATTTATGTATTTAATAAAATTAATAATAATTTTAATTACATATTTACCTTTGAACTTGTTCGTTCATAACAAAACTTATAATAATTTAATTTTAGTCAAGTTGATTTGGTATGTGTGATCCTTGCGATATTGCAGGCTCACATTCCATTAATTTAAGTAATTTGATTGTAATCTCATTGTATTTAGAATTTACATCAGTTCTACATACATAAAGACAAAATTTACATCGATTGGGGCTTGAATCTCGATAGCGCAGTTGGTTAGCGCGGTACTCTAGCAAAGTACAGGTCGCAGGTTCAAATCCTACTCGAGAGAAACTTTTTATTTATGTATTTAAAAAAAATTAATAATTTTTAATTACATATTTACCTTTGAACTTGTTCGTTCATAACAAAAAGTTATAATAATTTAATATTAGTCAAGTTGCTTTGGTATGTGTGAATCCTTGCGATATTGCAGGCTCACATTCCATTAATATAAGTAATTTGATTGTAATCTCATTGTATTCAGAATTTACATCAGTTCTACATACATAAAGACAAAATTGACAAATTTATTTAAAATAGTACTTAACACCGAGTAACATATTTAATTTAATTTCTTTTAATTTTATGCTGAAATATTACATTAAATAAATTTTTTTATGTTAAGTCAAAGCCAAGAACATATTTCTCTACGCTAATCGGTATTTATTATAGTTAATCAGATAAAAATAAACCAATACTATACTGTACTTACGCGTTTTTTCCCGCTTCCGTGCTTCGTTGACCTAAACTTTTTTGTGCGGATCGATTAGCACAACATGTAACCATTTTCAATCGTTTCGAATCACTTTTTTTATGCAGTAAGTTAAAAAATGCGTATATAAATACATACGGGCTCTTTGCTAATTTCAAAGGTTATGGTCAACACGTAACACAAGTTGCCTACCCATTAATTTCTCCTTTAGTTTCCAGTTAAAGTTGCTTATGTTTCCTCTCGTCTTACTCTATGATTTTGGCAGATAACTAGAAACTAATTTAATTCACTTAACCTAAAAAATACTGAAAAAGATGATGTTTAAGTCCGTTGGGTCAAGTATTAATCTTTGTTTAATCAATTGTTTCTGTTCGTTGTAATTCATAATAATAAAATTTTCGTTTTTATTTCGTCTGTTCATCGCTTTCATCAAGTTATTATTAAATTATTTAAATATCTCGCTAAGTGTTGATAACGTCGTGCGAAAAGGAAACTCGTGTGCCAAATTTTTCTACAATGGAAAAAAATCATTTAATAAAAATTATAGCAAATAACTATGCACAAATTATCGAGGATAAAAAATCCGATAGGATTCCAGTTGTGGGTAAAGAAAAAGCTTGGCGTAATATAGAAATAGATTTCAACGCCACTTCAAATAGTTTAACCCATACGAACGCGAATAGCTTAAAAAATGTTATGAGAAACGGAAAAAAGAACTACGGAAAAATCTTGCGGAGGAGAAGAAACAACTAATACTTACCGGAGGAGGACCACAAGCAAAGGTGAGAAAAACTGAAGACTCAGATGAACTTCTTCTGGAAATGATAAATAAAAAAATGCAACTGTACAAACATTCCCCTTTGAAGACAGGTAGAACAGCAGAACAATTAGTTTTACCCCGAAACTCCCGCATTACCAGAAAAACCATTAAACGTTTATTGTTATTGACCCTCTGTTAGTTTGGGTTTTACCAAACTAGTTATTATTCTAAGTTTACCTTTTTTTTCTTGTAAATGTTAGTTAAAGAATGTACTTGTCAACAGCAAGTTGTCCATTTACTTCAAATAAAATAAAACAAATTAAAAAATATACTTCATAAATGTGTGTTATTTATGAAGTGCAAAAACATTAGTTGGCTACTTTAATTAGCCTGGTCCTTCGAAGCAACATCAACAACAACCTTATCGACGAAGACAATGAGGAAATTTATGTTGAAATGGAAGGCAAAACGGTTTGTGTAATGTATTGAAATTGTAGATAAATTTGCTTGCGAATATTATTTGTATGTAAATAAAAGATCATTTCAAATATATAGGTTGTTTTTCACATTTGGTCGAACTATTCTACCTAAAATAACACAGTTTGTTCGTTTTACTTTTCAATCATGTACAGTCAGTGGACAAATACTCTGTATATGTATAATGATAATAAAATAAATTAATATTGTTTTTTACATTTCAGGATGTTCAACAAGGCCCAGCAAAGACCTCTCGAAAAACCCCAAATAAACCAAGTAGACGGTTGATAAAAGAATTGCCTTAGTTGATGCCCAAATCAAGCATATCGAAAAAGAAACTGTTTTAAAATTAAAAAAGTTAGAATTAGAAATAAAAAATCTTGAACAGAAGAATAATTAAAACTGTACATAAAAGTTGTTAGCTTGAGCTGTATTTGATGAATAAAACCAGTTTTCACAGATTAATGTGTATCAATTTCAAAAGTAATATTTATTGAAAGAAATATTTACAGAATCTCATTTTATAAATTAGAAAAATAATACACAAAAGCATTCCTCGCATCATACTCAATATTTTGTTGGGTGTTGATTTGAGGAATTAATCCTTACTCTGTTAGATAATTTAACTCATTAGGGCCTATTCTATCTGGAATAGGGTTGTCATTCATAGTTCGTGCAATGTTATGAAGAATGGCTTTGGTAACAATAACTACCATAGATGTTTCAACTTTACTCCTAAGTCCATAGCATAAAGCTGGAAAGCTTCTTTTCAAAACATTCTTTCAATTGTATTTCGAGTTCGAATTTGATTTTCATTGTTTAACTGTCGTGCGTGTGTTCTGGACCAATTGTGAGCTCGAGAAATTCACCTTGTCACCCATTAGCACACTATCTGCTAGGTATCATCACACCCTCATCGGGAAAAACCGAGTCTATGGTCAAGAATACGCAGCACTTCATGGAAACCATCAGGAACTTCCAACCAAACCACGAAGAAATACTGGTAAGCTTCGACATTGTGAGTCTATCCACAAATGTGCCTACCGATAAGGCACTATCATAAGGGACAAGCTGTAAAAGAATGAAACGTTAGACGAACGCACGCAACTCTCGTTAAACACAATAATGGAACTTCTGACAATATGCATTAGAACTACATATTTCTAGGCTGAAGAGAAATTCTACCAACAAGCGTTTGGGATGGCGTTGGGTTCCCCACTATCACCCATAGTGATCTATATATATATATATATATATATATATATATATATATATATATATATATATATATATATATATATATATATATATATATATATATATATATATATAAGAAGACTTTGATGACCAAGCGATATCTGAATTCGCAGAGAAACCAAGGATGTGGCTTAGATACGTGGACGATACTTTCGTAGTTTGGCAACACGGCAAGCATAAGCTAGATCAATTCCTAGATCATCTAAATAGCCGTGCACCCTCCATAAAATTCACAATGGAATTGAGTCGGACAAAACTGCCATTCCTGGAAGTACTTGTACACAGGAATGACAACACTTGCACGACAAGTGTATACAGGAAACCTACCCACACGGTGAGATACCTACACTACAACTCCAATCACCACAAAAATGTGAAGTCAGGCATGGCAAGAACGATATACTCAAAACAAGAGGACCTGAACAAAGAAAAGAAGATATCGCTAGAACACTTAAAGAAAATGGCGATTCCGATCTAACACCTAACCTAAACAGGGAAAGGGTAACCGAAAAGAAGAACATAAATATACAGCGATAATACCATATATACAAAGTACCTCAGACAAAATACGAAGGATAGGCAGCAAATACAAGATACGCACTGCAAATCGACCAGAACGCTCAGGGAATACTAACCAAAACAAAACCACACAATGAAGATCAGATTTCCAAGAATTGTGTATACAACCTACCATGCGAATGCGGCAGTGCATACATAGGAAAGAGCAGTGGACCACTCAAAGTGAGAACGCAGGAACATAAGATCAACGTCCGCAAGGGTGAAACAGAAAGATCAAGAATCGCCGAACATGTCTGGAACGAAGACCACCGCATCCAATTGTCGGAAACTCAACGAAGCACATACACCGCACTAGCAGAAAATCAATAAGCCAAGCTAGTGTGGAACACTTGCGCAAGAAGTTATGGCGCAACATGCGCAATAAACTTCTGCGCAACCACGAAAGTTAGATATATATATATATATATATATATATATATATATATATATATAAGTTCTAAAAATATATATTGGATTACTCAGTGGCTCAGTGGTAAAGGTGTCAGACTAGTAAGTGGAAGGTACCAAGTTCGAATCTAAGAGAGTCAAGTGCTTGGGAAAACAATTATATAACATATGAATTCGACTCAAGTGCAAAAACAGTCCTTCTCAGGGCTAAGCCTGATGACGGAACAGAGTCCGCTTCCGAAACGTCGCGCTCAAAAAGCAAAGACTGTGGAAATAGGCCGATCAACTCTAATAAGAATAACACAGTTTTCATGTTTTTCATGTGCAGACCCTGGCCATCTTGCAACAATATTTCGTAGTGTCACACACTGCTTACACATTCGAGAGAAAAATGTGATTTTCTATTTCTATAAACTTCACTATCCTCGCCCCCTTAAAATAAGATTTCAATTCATGTTATACTTTTTATGAATTATAAATACCTGGTGATGTAATTTTGATGTGGGTACAGTCTACGCATCCAATCTATTCTCGAAACTGTTCCTTGGTTCATGTCCATAAAGCCTCCAATGATATTTTGGTGGCTATTACTCGCATAAAATGAAAGGCTTGTTAATAATTTATTCATTGGAGTTACGCTATTGTTTTTGAAAATAGTACATTAAAAATTATTAATGAGAATCAATAACCACAGTTTTTTTTTTCTTACAGATTATTATAGTGTAGATTATCCTCGATCATTTCTAAGATATTAACTACCCTTTCCTTCATTAATCTGAATCTTCGATAGAAACTCACGTCATCCATATCTTCAAATAAGTTAGGGTTGTCTTGGAAAACCATATTCAATTATGTCCAATACATCTAAATCGTCGTCCACGAGAATTTCATCTTCTATTTGCATTATTTTTTGGAGCACTAGTGTGTTATAACTTTTTTTTATACAAAAACATAACCTTACAATAATAATTAAGATCGGCTTAACCTCTGTAAAGCCATCGATAACGAGCGCTAAACTTTAAGTTAGGTTTAAACAGAAACTACTGACGGTGCATAGCAATTATGGACTTTAAGCGCGCTTAAGTCGTAAGCTTGGTTTAATGGCATATGGTACAAACGCCCATAAGTCTTTTGATTTTCAGCGCAGAACACATCATAAATAAAAACTTTACGTTTTTTCTTTGCACTTTGCCTTTCAAAGTTCAAATACTTTGTAAACTGATATAATTTTTATACTCTGTCACATTATTTAATATTAATGATACCATTAAATCCTAACATCAACAATAATATTATGCATATTTGTTCCGCCACTGAAAGAATTCAAATATTCCGCCGCGTTCCAACCTTTGCGCATCCAAACGCCTTGCCAACTTAACACTGTGATTTATAGTATTTTTCAACTAGGATTCCCGTTTTCGGATTAGTTCGGTTCATTGAATTGCTGTATGAACTACTACTACTAAGAGGGCTTTTAATTTCACGCGATCCATAATCGACTATTATCCCCGTGGTACATACAATGTTTTATTCTCTTTTAGTTTCTAAAACTTTCAAACAAAATATTTAGTATTTCCGGCAAGTTTTTGAGGGTTGTGCCGATGCAAATTGTAGTGTTGTGTAGATAGTTGGCTATATTTATGCTGTTACTGTGTGCTTTTAATTTCTATGAATAGTGTTGTACAGGGTGAGTCTAGCTCAACGGGACGGAATCTCCTGGGCAAACCGTAAGAAATAATTAAAAGTCCTTGTACATACGTAGATTAGTAACGGCTACAATTTAAAATTTCACATATACAGGGTGTTTCAAATTCCAGTAACTTCAAAGTTATGTTTTTTGAAATGGAACGCCCAGTATTTTATTAAATTTTTCTATTACATTTTAAAAAATAATGTTAGTTTATTAAAGGTACCTTATAGCTAAGTTTGATAGTTTTCGATTTATTTGACATTTTGTGAAAATACAGTCTTCTTGAAAATTATTAATTGCAGCTTATCAAGTCAATTTCAAGTTGACATATTTTTTTGCTTATTTATTCTATACTTTTCAGGTTTTCTATCGGTATAATTACAATAATAAATTGTCATACAGGGTGTTCCTGACAATTGGTTTAATTTTCATCATCTTTTTTGTGCAATTTCTTTGTTATTTTTAATGGAACACCCTGTATTTTATTACATTTTTGAATTTACCATACAAAAATACAGTTTATTTGTTAAGGGTTTCGTATGCCTATTTTTATACTTTCCGAGTAATTTGCATTAGATTACTAAAATTAGTGCATTTCATTATTTTAATACAAAATTTATAATAAGTGTTCAATATGGTGTCCATTTTCACGAATGTACATTATTATCCTTTTTTCAAATGATCTTCTCACATTCCTTAGCATGTCAGGAGTTATCGTGGCGAACACATTTTGAATACGTAATTTCATGTCGGCTTCCGGTGTAGGAACTATCACTGGGACCTGGTCCTGCGCGGGAAATTTGAAATTGTTTGAAGAGGTTCTTGTAAGACAAGTATAGGAACTACCATGTAGGTCTTCAAACTTATTCTCAGGCCTTCACCCCGCGCCCTGGTTGGTAATGGTATGAGAGCCTAACCTTTTATATAAGTGCAGAAACTAGCTCTTGGGCCTTGGCCTATCGTACCCCTCGTTGCAATTTTATGTGGGTTCTAACCTAATCTTACAGTTGTAGGCCTTCGCCCCGTCATAAAAAGTTTTATTCTGATAAGGTGGCCCTAGCCTTGTAAGACAGGACTTGTATCAGGGTCTGCGCCCTAGCCCCTTTGAGTTAAAATTGATCTTTAGCGCCATCTCACTCTCTCTCTCTCCTTCCTCTCTCCCTCTCCTCTTTTTCTCCTCTCTTTCCCTCTCTCCTCTCCTCTTCTCTTCTCTCTCCTCTCTCTCCTCTTCTCCTCTCCTCTCCTCTCCTCTCTCTCCCTCCCTCTCCTCTCCTTTCTCTCTCTCTCTCTCCTTTCTCCTCTCTCTCTCCCTCTCCTCTCTCCTCTCCTCTCCTCTTCTCTCTCTCTCTCTCTCTCTTCCTCTGAAACTAATGGAAGTTTACCATTTCTTGACATATTAATATCCAAAATAATAATGCACTATCTTTGAAAGTTTACAGAAAGCCGACACACACTGATAGATACCTTCATAAATTATCCAGCCACCATCCACGTCAAAAATTAGTGTAATTAAATCTTTAGTAGATCGAGAAAAACGAATTTGTGACCCTGAATTTTGAATGATGAATATAAATATTTAAGAAAATCCTTACAAGATAATGGATATTCACTTACAGATATGAATAATGTTATTACACCTTCTAGGAGTAACCTTAAAGAAAAACCAGTTCTTAATGTTGGTACTGCTTTTCTTCCTTTTATAGCTAATGTTACAAATAGAATTGAAAAATCCTAATTAAATATGGCATTAGGACTATTTTAAACCTACAAGAAAAATTAAAGAGCATTTAAGATCACCTAAAGATGCGTCAAACCCTTTATCCTCTTCTGTAGTGTATAAGTTATATTGTTCATGTGGAAAAGTATACATCGGAACCACAAAACGTAGGTTTGATACAAGACGCAAAGAACATATGAGATTTTGTAGATTAGGTCAACCAGAGCGGTCTGCTGTGGCTGACCATGCCCTGACATTCTAAATCACGACATTCAATTTGACAATATGGAAATATTGTCAAGACAAACTCATTATTATGTTCGTTTGTAACGTGAAGCTATTGAAATATATAAACACCCTAATAATTTTAATAGACAAGAAGAAAGTCTCCGTTTAAATAGGTTTTGGCATCTTATAATTTAAAAAAAGCATAATGATACGTCTTAATTTTGATTTTAATTTTAGCTTTTGGAATGTCTCGGTTTTTTCTGTTTTCCTAGACCTTGAAGTAAATGCTTTACCAATTATGTGTTAAATTACCACAGCACTATAATTTAACGTAAGTAGTTGAAATTAAATTAAAATTAAAAATTACAAAAACGTGCTACATTATGTTTTTCATTGTTAATAACACTTCAATTATTGATAAAGATATCTCTTTGTTAGATTTAACTGGGTTATTTTATTTGATGTGATGTTTGGATTTGTGAATGCTTCTATCATTTTCAAATTGAAGTTTTCACAACTTTACACTTTACTAAAATTAAAAATTTAATTTTTATAGTTGGTTTATACTTATAATCAATTAATCTCAAACAAATCATGCTCGATCAAATCAATCAGATCAACCTCAATCAATCAACCAAAATAAATAAACCATGTCTTACAGTTTACGGAAACCAGCGTACAGTTCAAAACTGAATACATTAAAGTCTAAATTAAATATTACGTGAAATAATAAATAATTTCTACCCTAATGCAATGATGCTTTTTATATAGACAGACTCTCTTTCTAAACAGTCACCACCTATTCATTCGAAAAATTATGTCTGATTTATTTGCATGTTCAATTACGTACACACAAAATTGTTTTATAGAAACGCGTTCATTAACATTTATAAAAACATCATTAAAAGGACTGGAAAGTAATAATTACTATATATATATATATATATATATATATATATATATATATATATATATAGGGTGCGCCACCACCAACGCGACGGTCTCTAGCACCCAAACTACTGAATTTTTCAAAATCTGTTTGGGCGAGAATATGTAAGCCTTTTAGGACTACAATCTAAAATTAGTTTGATTTATACAGGGTGATCTACAAACTTGTTACTTAATTTTTTTGAAATAAGGTAGACTTTCATTAGAGTTCCCTATACCTAAACCTTACAGTTTCCGAAATATTTAACATTTTTGAAAATGTAAGGTTGTCAAAAATTCAAGTATTTTCGATTCAGAAAAGATGAGACAATCTAATCTAGGTCATCGTAATAAGGATATTTGGAAGTACGTATTCTGTTGTTTATTGTTTCAAATCATAATTTATAAAATACAAAGAATAACGCGTAAAGTTAACAAACTTCAAAGTTAAATATCTTTGTTATTTTAAATACAACGCCAAGAAATTTTTATCGGAATGGAATAGTCTTTTGACAATAGTTCGAACTGTATTAGGGTTCCTATACCTTACTTCAATACTTTTCGAGAAATTAGTGTATTTGTTACATTTTTAGAAATTACGCCATTAACTCATGTCGATCAGTTAGAATTCTTTGATTTATAAACATTTCTGTCATATTGACGTATTTCAAAATACGAAAATGTTTATAATTATTGATGATTTTTCATTACAATGAAATATTCAGTGCAAGAAAGAGTGGATATGGTGTTGACCATAGGAGAATGCCATGAAAATTGTCTTTTGGCTTCCAGGGTTTATGCCCAAAGTACCCTGATCGCAACCATCCTGATACGAGAGCTTTTGAAAGGCTTTTACAAACATTTCGAGCCACAGGTAACACTGCCTATCAAAACCTAATAAAAGTAAACCGGTAACTGGCAATGAAGATAGTGAGTTTTAGTATTAGGATCTATCGCTGAAAATTCCCACACTAGTACTAAGTAATTGCTAGACAAACAGATTTAAGTAGAGGAAGTGTGAGAAGAGTTCTCAAAAACACAAATTTTATGCTTAGCACATAGAAATTTATCAAAATTCGTACAGCAATGACTTTCTACAACGAATAGATTTCTGTTTGTGGGCAATTGAAAAATAGGAGATCACAAGATTTTTTAAATTTCGTTTTGTTTACTGATGAATCAACATTTCACAACAACGGTTTGGTAAATAGACATAATTTTCACTATTATGATACCGAGAATAGGCATGCTTTTAATACTGTTGACCGACAAAATTGTTGGAGCATAAACGTATGGGCAGGAATTATTGGAGATCAGGTAATTGGACCATACTTTTCAATGGTCATTTAAATGGTAGAAAATTTTTGAGATTTTAAAGCGAGACTTTTGGACACTTCTCGAAAACGTTCCGTTGAACATTAGAGAATATGTGGCTACAATTAGATGGGGCACCGGCTCACTTTGATCGTAGAGTTAGAAATTATTTAACTAGGAAATTTGTTAATAAATGGATTGGAAGGAACGGGCCATGTCATTGGCCACCAAGATCGCCTTGTCTTACTCAATGGATTATTTTTATGGGGCTATATTAAAAATATTGTTTACAATATTCCTGCTACTACTGCAGACAATATGAAAGAGAGAATTAGAAATGCGGTGGACACAATTACTCCAGATATGTTAAGAAAAGTCAGACAAAATTTGGTAGAAAGAATTAGACTATGTATTCAAGAAGACGGTCATCAGTTTGAACATTTACTGTAGTGACAAATCCAGCAGTAGGCTCTCGGTGCATAATGTAAAACGGTCTTTTCAAGACCAGCAACCGTATAACCTTGATAACCTTGATAACCTTAATAAACCAAAACCGTTTAACACATTTGTAACCTTTGTAAATCACAGAATCTAACTGATCGACATGAGTTATTGGCGTAATTTCTAAAATGTAACAAATACACTAATTTCTCGAAAAGAATTGAAGTTAGGTATAGGGAACCCTAATACAGTTCGAACTATTGTCAAAGACTATTCCACTCCGATAAAAATTTCTTGGGCGTTGTATTTAAAATAAAGATATTTAACTTTGAAGTTTGTTAACTTTACGCGTTATTCTTTGTATTTTATAAATTATGATTTGAAACAATAAACAACAGAATACGTACTTCCAAATATCCTTATTACGATAACCTAGATTAGATTGTCTCATCTTTTCTGAATCGAAAAATACTTGATTTTTTGACAACCCTACATTTTCAAAAATTTAAATATTTCGGAAACTGTAAGGTTTAGGTATAGGGTATCTCTAATGAAAGTCTACATTATTTTTCACCTTATTTCAAAAAAAATTAAAAGGAGGATATTCCATTTAAAATAATATAACTTTCATAAGTAACGAGTTTGTAGATCACCCTGTATTAATCAAACTAATTTTAGATTGTAGTCTTAGAAGCTTACATATTCTCGCCAAAACAGATTTTGAAAAAATTCAGTCGTTTGGGTGCTAGAGACCGACGCGTTGGTGGTGGCCCACCCTGATATTTTGAGATGAATCTAATTAAGATACATGTAGCTATATAATTCCATAGTTAAGTTTTGTTTTAGTTTGTACGAAAATGGTACATTTCCATAAATAATCGTAGAATAATATGATTAATAAACATTGAGGTGTTTGAAAAATTTAAGATATTTTCTTAATGTTGTTTTAATAATGATAATTTTAGTAATAGACAACACAGTACATAAAAGTATAGGGGATGTTTGTTTCGTTTTTGAATTAATTCAATTTTCTTTTAGTTTTTATAAGTTTATATTAAACAATATTCCCTAACGACATGTAATACGGGTTGTGGATGACAAAAATAATGTTACAATTAGAGATAGGCTGGTATCAATGTCACAATTTACATGTGCGCAGCCGAAATTTTCGAGAACATTCGTATTTGTGCGTTAAACTTATAATAGTGCAAAACTTTAGAAAAAACAGAACAAGCACATTAGTGGGTGACTATATAACATGGATCATGCAATAGATCTGGAATTATTGTGCTTAATTCAACAGTTCTTCACATAAAACTAGTGTATGACAACATTCCGACACTAGTTGTAGGAAAACTTATCTACCTACAAAAGTGATTAAATAAACTAATTTGTAACTTAAACTATAGTTCTAAACACTAACATGAACAATTTTGTGCTTAAAAGGTGAAATTTAACATTTATTTGATAAAGACAATGTGAGGTTATGTCATTTCTCGAACATACAATTTTGTGAAAAGTAATTTTAATTGAGACAATTCAATAAAATAAATTAGTAGAGCAAAAATAATAGGGTAGCCTCAATTTTATGATGTAATTCCTTATTTTTATGTTCAATTTTGTTAATTTTAGTTTGTAAGAATTGTGTTAGATGTAAAATTTTTCCTTTCAAATTGGCCGCAGGCAGTTTTGAGATGTATATTAGTGCAGTAGCTTCCCTATTCCTGTGGAGATACTTTTCAAGCCTGTAAATTGCATAGAATTAGTTTAATTTCAATAAATAAGGGTAGAAATCAACATTGTTATTAAATGTCCGATTTAGATCTTGTTTGGTATCAAAATTTAGAAAATTTGTGTAGATTTTGGAAATGTTTTTAGATTTAAGATATGTTAAATAGGAAGAAAGTTATAAGGTTTTAAAGAATTTTCGTAAATTAAGAATTGTGTTAACCAATAGGAATTAAGCAAAAATTTCTCGTAACTAGGGAAACATTCGAAGAATTTGGTTGTCGATTAAAAGATATAAATACAAGCGTTTTAGCCTCTTGAGCTCTCTTGATTTTCAACTTTTGCAACAACTTGTCAGAGCAAGCTGTTGCGAATTGTTTGAAAATTTAAGTTTAAACAAAATTTTAAATCACATCGAGATTATAATAAAGTGCGGTTTAGTTTCGGAAGTAATCACGAAACAAGTGATAATCTTTTGTTCGTAATATAATTTTTAAATAAGGTTAGTTTACCTTTTCGAACTTTAATTTCGGAAGTTTCGTTTAGTTACAAAAAGTTTTCTGACGTTTCGATTTTGTGTAATTAAATATAAATCGTATGTGTTGATGTCCATACTAAATTGTGGTGTCCATAAGTTATTTTTCATTATACACCCTGTTTATTAAAAAGTGTTTTAATTTACGACAACCAGCCATATTCCATGCTCATTCAAAAATTTACTTTTGAATGCAATTTATCAAAGAAGTATTAAACCTAAAACAAAGATTCGTCAACATTATAATACTAATAGTGAAACTTACCGAAGTGAATAAGCTGATTATCGTGAAGAAAACTTTGGATGTTCAGTGGCAGAATAGCAGTTTGCAGCAGCGTGTTCACAACCGTCTTGTCAGCAGATACCCACGAAGAAAAGGACCAAATGTGAGTACTTTGTTGACATTGATACTATATTGTTATGTTCGCAACTTATATCCTTTGTAATAACAATGATGTGCAACAACAAGTATGCATGTTCGAAGGGAATGTTATTTGTTCTAGAAATTTAAATGTTTTTCTTGATAATTGTGTTTTATTAATCAAACATCTTTATACTTACTGGTTTGTCAAATTTAATTTTCTTTATGATATGTCATATGGTTGCGGATTCACTGCGCACGCTCACTATTATTTTTAAAAGTAGTTGTTATATACAGGGTATAACGCAGATATTGATGCGAAGTAAAGATTATAATCCGATTTATTTAATCAATTAAGATTTTTTTTTATTAAATAGGACATTACCTTAGTGTATTTTGATCATGTTAACTATGGTTATTGTAGTCAAACCAATAAGTTATTTCAATTTCATGATAGTTTGTTTTATAATATTAAATGCAAGTTCCTTCTAAATTTTCGTTGATCCCTATCCCCTGTTAGATGAGTCTCATTGTTCTACCGGAGCTTATTTTATTTTTTAATAATAATAATTTTAAAAGTTATTAAATTAATTTAAATTAAACCAACTTAAACCCATATTAGTGTAAAGTAATAACAGATAGGGGGGAATATTCATCGCAATATATATCTATATATATATATATATATATATATATATATATATATATATATATATATATATATATAAACATAGAGTTAAATTAAATTGACATGTTTTAAAAATATCAAATTGATGTAAATAAGAGACAAAAGGTTTTAATGGTTTATTATTACATACGAATCAATAACTACAAGTTTAAAGTCCACGAATACGTACCAGTTATTGTAGATCTGATTTTATGACGTCATCCTATAAGAGTAATAATACATTTAAAAATCTTTATCGACATTTTTGTTAGCATTATATAAAGTAAAAACATATTAAAAAGTAATACGCATACCTTCAGAAGTGTTTTTCTTTCAACTGTTCTAATAATAACCATATGTTGAACTGAAATATTTTTTTATACAACTAAACTAAACACGAATGGTTGGATATAAACTGGCTATTGCTTTCCCATCATTATCTAATTTAGAAAGTAATATACAAAACCTGATTACTGCAATTCGTATGTATCATTTATATGGTACTTATAAATTTACATTCAAAAACGATGGTTATTTACAACATACATTTACAGGATTTCATCTATATGATAAAACTGCTTTTATGGAATGCATTTTGTTATTTAACAGACATACAACTTCATTATTAGCTTATTAACTAGTAAAAACATCTAATACCCGGATGCTGCTTCATAATAATATTCACCCGTTAGTAATTGTACTTTAAATATACGCAAGGGCTAATGTCTAATATTTTATTTTACCATTAGTATTACACAGATATGGGGTTATTCTTAAAAAAATTAGCTAAGTTCCTCACACTACCTTGAAATACTACATAGGCTTTCAATTCTTCTTCGCCCCTGAAGCTGTACCGCATACATCTTTCTTTATCCAACTCCGGATCAGTAGCATGTTTTCTAATACACACACAAGACAGCATCTTCAATACAGTGGTGTATACGCCCTAAAAAATGGCTTGTGCCTTCTTCTTCTTTAAGCTAGATACTGCCTCTATACGGCATACAAGCTCTATCTTAGCTGAATTACCTCTGCCAAAAAAAAGGGTTATAATCAAATTAAGTATACCGGCATATTTTAAGCTTTGAATTTTTATCGATAAGGGCCTGCCATGCTTTCATATAAAACGACTTTACATGCAGGTTCTGTATCGGATGAACTGTCGAAAAAGGGCTTTCTAGATTTATAAACATGCCCCTAGGGAAGATATTAAAGTGTAGTTACGGAAACACTTTGAGTTCTGACCGGCAGATCTTTGCTATATCACATCTCATATAGGTAAAATTTCGCGACGCGAGGCTTTCGGCGAAGACTGTTTCAGCGGTCCCACTGCAACCCTCCCCGAGTATAACGGAGATTGTAAGGCAGGTGTAGTGTGTCGCAACTTGTTGTCGGGTCTTTGTCCCTTGTCGTGATCGCAACTTGTTCGTAGGCCTTCGTGTATGTCGTGGTACCCTTGCTGGAATGTCCGCTGATGTTGGTTCATTAGAGATTTTACTGACTTGTTAATAAACTATTACAACATAACCGTTCAAGATAATGATGGAAACGATGCCGTGGATGAGCTGAATGTATTTCACATCCAGGGTGATGGTGATGATCCACAGAAGAGGAAGAATAGCGATGAGGTAGAGGAGAAGGTTGTTTATAATAATAATAATAATAGTATATTTACAAACGCTAAGCTTTCCTTCAATTTTGTTAATAAACTTGTTGTACTAACGGTGTTTGAACCTGCATTAACAATGCTGTAGTTAATGCGCAAGGGCGGTTAGATGGCCAGCTACAGTAAGTGTGAGATTGGCTTTCTTTTGCACTCTGTGCGTTCAATCATACTGCTATTTTTTGAATCAACCTCTATTACAGAAAACATTCATTAGCCTTTACACCACTATATTGCACCACAAACTACCCTAATTGGTCCTAGAAGTATATCGCTAGGTGGCGCCGCCTCTATTACAGAAAACATTCGCTAGTTTAAAAATATACCACTAGATGGTGCCACAAACAAAACCCTGACTAGTCCTAGAAATATAACGCTAGATGGTGCCACCTTTGTTACAGAAAATATTCATTAGGCCATACACAACTAGATGACGAGACAAATTCAAATTTCCCAACAAGCGCCACGACAGGAGGGTGCTGGCCCTAACACAGTTTCTTATGTTATGTCTTATAAGCTAACAATAGGTCCCTTATTAGAATACAAGTTCAAATTTCTAGCAATAAGTAATCAGAATGTAAACACTTAAATACAAATTTCCCGCCAAGGGGCCAGGGCCGAAAGTAAGTAGGTTGCGAAGCCCTATATCTGTCTTATAAGTTAGCATTAGGCCTCCTTATTATTGTAATACAAATTCAGATTTACCCTCATAGATGACGTCACAAACAAATTCAAATTTTTGGTCGAGGAGCGATGGCCTGAAAGTAAGTTGCTAAGCCCTACATCTGCCTTACAAGTTAGCATTATACCCCTCATTATAATACAGATTCCTATTTCCACACATAACCTGCAGAGGCTTAAATACAAATACAAATACAAATGCGAATACGAATACGAATACGAATACGAATACGAATACGAATACGAATACGAATACGAATACGAATACGAATACGAATACGAATACGAATACGAATACAAATACAAAAACAAAAACAAATAGAATATAATGCTTATTTTGAAAAACTAAATGATAACAATTATTTTATGTGGAAGTTTAAAATGGAAATGTTGGTTATTAAGGAGAATTTCTGGACATGTGTTACTACAATCAAGGAAAACCCTATGAACGGAGATAACCAAAAGGATGATCAGGCTAGAGCATTAATTGCCTTATCCGTTGAAGATAATCAACTAAATTTAGTACTAAATACTAAGACTGCAAAACAAGCATGGGAGTCACTTAAAAACTTTTATGAAAAAAGCTGTTTGGATAATAAAGTTAGTATAATACGTAGTATCTATTCTTTAAAACTTTAAGAAGGTGGTGATGCTATAAAACATATGAATAGGCTTAACATCCTCTTTCAACCGTTACGCGATTTAGGGGAAGAAAAATGTCACACAGCTGGAATATTGCAATGTTATTAAGCAGTCCACCACCTAGTTATGATTCTCTTATTATTGCTCTAGAACGAGTTAACTGTAAGTATAGTACAAAATAAAGTGATGGATAGGTAATCGTCATAAAGGTAATACTTCGGAAAAATATCTTACAGAAGCTTTACTCAAGACTAATATTGCTTCAAGTAGTGGAAATAACAGTATAATATTTTGTTACTTTTAACAATTAAAGAAAATGAAACAAGTGAATATTTGTTTAGTTTAATAACTGGTATAAATGAATGGATTGTGGATTCGGGAGCTACTTCTCACATTTGCTGTGATAAAAGTCAATTTGTTAACTTTCAGAAAATAGCAATGGAAAAAGTAGTTTTGGCAAATGGTACCGAAATCATTTCTGAAGGAAGAGGTGATGTAAAGATTACATTTAAAAATGGGAATAATAGATTAAAGTCAGCCACAGTCAGCAATGTTATGTATATTCCAAAAGCTGAGGGGAATATTTTATCTGTAAAGAAGCTAATTGATCATGGATTTACAGTTACATTTGACAAATCAAAAATTAAATGACGTCGACATTGTTCATTTGGATGACAGCGGGAATTTATTCAAGCTACCACATAAAGAAATGATTAATGTTAGTATATCAAACGGGCAAAATGGTTACGATTATTGGCATAAGGTTTTTGGACACAGGAATTACGAAATAATAAAAAAATTGACAAAAAATCAAATAGTAAGTGGTATAAAAATTAGAGATTGTTGTATTACAGAAGAATGCAAGGTTTGTTTAGAAGGAAAAATGACTAGGCTACCATTTACTTCAAATCACACTAAAACCAACAGTATTCTTGATTTAGTACATACAGACGTCTGTGGATCAATGCAAACGGAATCACGTGGTGGAAATAAATACTTATTAATAATTATTGACGACTACAGCAGATATACAGTTATTTACTTACTCAAACAGAAGTGTGAATTGTTACAGAAATTAAAAGAATATGTAGCATTTGTTGAAACTAATTTTAAGAAGAAACAAAAAATATTTCGTTCTGATAGAGGAGGTGAATATACAAGTGAAGCAGGAAAACAGTTCTTATTATCTCGTGGTATACAGTTCCAATATACAGCACCCTATGGCTCTCAACAAAATGGAGTTGCGGAGAGAAAAAATCGAACACTTATAGAAATGGCAAGATGTATGTTAGTGGAGACAAAATTAAGTAAAGTTTTTTGGGCAGAACCTGTAGTAGCAGCAAACTTTCTCTAAAATCGTTTGCCTAGTAAAACAATTCGAAAAACACTTTATGAGTTGTGGAATGACCATATGCCAAATGTTTCTAATTTAAAAATTTTTGGATCTAAAGTCATGATTCATATTCCAGATCAGAAAAGAAGAAAATTACATAGCAAGGCCAAATTGATGATTTTTATGGGTTACAACGAACAATCAAAAGCTTATAGATGTTACGATAATTTAACAAAAAGTATTGTTGTTTCACGAGATCTCAAGTTTCTTTGTACAGAATACGATGATAATGATAAAAATGAAGTAGAGATTAAAGATTCTGTTCGATCAAATAAAAACAATCAAAAGAAAATTGACGAAGATAACAACAAAATGCTGTAGAAGAAAAGGAAGAAGAAATTTTACAGACAGATATAGTAAGTGGGGATATTGAAAGTAGACGTTCAACTAGACGAACAAAAGGTATACCTCCTCGAAGGCTGATACAAGAGATTACTGCAATAACAGATCAGGATAAGGAACCCACTAATTACAATGAAGTTTTAATTTCGAACCATAAAGAATAAGAACTCTACTTGGAATCTTGTAGAATTACCCACAGGACGAAACGCAGTAGGATGTGAATGGGTGTACAAAATAAACAGAAATGAATCTGGAGAGATACAGAAGTATGTAGCTTTAGCTGCTACAGAAAAATGACTGTTATGCAATGGCGATTTCGAAGAAGTGATATACATGAAGCAACCTCAGGGTTACGAAGTAATCGAAAAAGAACATTTTGTTTGTGAATTAAGAAAAAGCATATATGGTTTGAAACAATCAGCTATAGTGTGGAATCAAACTGTTCATCATGTCTTGGTCGCTAATAATTTTATACAGAGTGCCGCAGATCCCTGTTTATACAGTAAGAAAAAGGAAAATGTTTGGTGCCATGTTCTTATGTATGTTGACGATTTTTTGATAGCATCATAATTATTGATCAGACAATTTTAAAAGCCAGTTTCGAAATGGAAAATTTGGGAGAAATCAAGAACTATTTGGGGATTAAGGTAGATAGAGATCGGTATGGAAATTATACAATTCAGAAGCTAATTAATGAAACAAATCTTTCAACTGCTAAAATATCCAATCGAACCCAAGCTAGGGAAAATCAAAACTAGAGAAAACTATGTTAAAGGACAATAGGGAATATCAAAAATGTATCGGAAGTTTGTTATACTTATCTATAAATACTAGACCTGATATATCAGCAGCAGTAAGCATACTAGTTCAAAAGATAAGTAAGCCAAATACAGAGGATTGAGCGGAGGTAAAAAGAATTGTAAGGTATTTAAAAGGAACAATTAAGTTTAAATTAAAATTGAGCGAGATAGAGACTAAAAAGGATCTACTAACTGGATGGGTAGATGAAAATTGGGCAGAAGATCGAAATGACCGGAACACTAACACCGGGTATTTATTTAAGCTGTTTGGAGGAACAATATCCTGGACTAGCCGAAAACGAAAATACGTTGCTTTGTCGAGCACAGAAGCAGAATTTGTTTCTCTCTCAGAAGCATGTTAAGTGGTTGCCTGGATAAGGCGTTTGCTTAAGGATTTAAACTGCTACAGTGAAGATCCAACAACTGTGTATGAAGATAATCAAAGTTGTTTGAAATTTACACAAAAGGAACAAACCAGTAATAGAACAAAGCATATTGAAACAAAAATTTATTTTGTTAGACTACGTTAGTAACGGGACTGTAAAAACTTGTTACTGTCCAACAGAAGACATTTTGGTAGATATACTAATTAAACCTTTACCATGATCCAAATTTATGATCAATAGAAGAAACTTAGGACTTTGTACAAATGAGTAGGGGTGTTTTGGACATTGCATTTGCACCTAGATTTAGATTAACTTAATATTTATTTGTTTATATAGAAATTTGAAATGATTACAAAAATGCATTTATGACTGTCTTTATTTGATTTACTTGCACGCAAAATATACTTTTTCAGTCTGTATAATAATTGAATACACATAAATACGACTGCGAATGAAAGTACAATTTTATTAAATATATTTTTATTGCAAATAAAATATTGCTTGAATAAACTCAGATTTATTTTTATTCTATAGGAACCTAATTTAAAAATGGAGATTTTTAAATACAGATATTCAAAATTTTTGGAAATGTAGGTTACTGAATAACAGAAACCAAAATTGTAACCCAATGAATCCATTACGTAATAGATCAACCGCTATGCGAGCCATGTAGTGGTATTTAAAAAAATGTTAACGATAATGACAGTCGATAATCGCAGGAAAGGAAAGAGATTTGTGAAATCATGTTTTAAGTTCAAGTATGATACAGTTTCTCAATAAATCTTAATCTAGCAAGTCGGAACCATATGAATTGCATTCTTCGCCTTCTGAACAACTTAGATCCACGTCCAAGACTCTATTGAATTTGAAAAGTACTGCTGATGCACAGATTACCGTTACTGAATGTCAATCGAAAAAAGAGATTGAATCAAACTCTAGCCAATCAGAACCTGGCATTAAAATCCCTGTGTTGATGTTGAGCAATACAATTCACAATCACAAAGACCAGATTGAAATAGAATGTCCGCCAGATACCTGTGACAACAGAAATGTAGTTAAACATACGTTTATTAATTCAAATCGGGGAATGTGGAAGTTTCCCATAACGGATTTTCAGCGTCATGATATAGTTCAATGCAGCCCTATATAGCAGTTAAATATCAACATCAAAAACATTGGCACAATTTGTTTGAGAGATTAATTAATATCATTAATTTCTTAGCCTCTCATACTCTTGCGTTTAGACGTCACAGGGAATCTCTCAAGAAAAACGACTCTACCATGAATTCTGGTAACTTATTTAAATTAATATCTAAATTTGATCCTACGTTACGGAAACACATGAAAGGCATCAGCGACAATCTACTTAAACACCATTATCCAAGGATCTAAGCCACAGTATTCAAACTGAATTAGTCACATTGATGTCAAAACAGTTATCGATGAAGTGATTCATAGGGTAAAAGAGGCAAAATAGTATTCTTTTTTACTGGACTGCATTATAGGCTGCAGTAAAGTTGAGCAAATGTCCGTTACTATAAGATTTTGTATGTAACACATCAACCGGTGCAATAGAAGAACACTTTATCGGATTTCTTGCTGTCACTGAGACGAGTGGAGAATATTTAACTAATGCAATACTGGAAGAGCTCGAAAAAATTGGCTTAAATAACTGTCGTGGCCAAGGATACGACAAAGGCGCAAATATGACAGGCGTAAATAGTGGAGTTAAAACTCGAATCTTAAACATTAATCCCAGGGCATTTTTCACACCCTGCGGTTGTCATAGCTGGAATATGCTGTTGATAGATGCAGCCAATTCTTCTTTAGCAGCTAAAACATTTTTTGTTTTTTTCTGAAAATTCGTTTGCTTTTTTCAAGTTGCAGCAAACGCAGAGAATTAATCAAAGGCAAATTAAAGCTCACTATGAAGCCTTTATCAGACACAAGCCGGGAAAGCAGAATTGAAGCAGTGAAGACCATATTATTACAATTCGATAATGTTATTGAATGCATCGAAAGCTTAAAAAATCAAACTGAACAATCTGACACACTCAGTGATTATGATTCGGTTTTAAACGAAATGTTTAGTTTAGAATTTATCATGTCATTACATGTATGGTATGAGATCTTATTGCTAGTTGATACCATACGCAAATTATGACAATCTGTACACAATCCATTTAAGCATTGCTCTTGAACATTTACATACATTTTGTGACTGGGTCAAAGAATACCGACAAACTGGCTCTGAAAAATGTTTGTCTGATGCTCGTCAAGTTATAGAGAAAAACAGTTATGATTTGCCAACAGAATTTAAAAATGGCCAAAAAGAAAAAGATGTTCGATTATGAAAGCAGCGATCAACCTAAACTGTTTCCCAAAAGCAAGTATGAAACAGAATTTTTCAAGACCATGATTCTATAATAAGCAATATGGATTCAATATTTTCTTCTTTTAAAGAACATTTTGATAATTTTGATTATCTTTATGATATTGACAAGTTAAAAAATACTCCTAAAAAACAATTATTAAAAAAAACTGTCAAGATTTACACACTGTCCTAAGAGTGGATAAGAGCAGCGACTTCTCCAACCTTACGAATTGTATGAAGAATTATTAATAATCTTCTCAAATTTACCTAACTGCGCTAACAGGTTGACTGCTATAGCGGTCATTTATGGATTTTTAAAACTTGGCCGTGGGGGCATGCGGTCACCTATGACCGCTCTGCAGTTTATTCCTATTTAAACTGTGTAAAGCCAATGACCGCTATTTACGCTAAACTATGCATATGACATGACCGCTGTGGCCTCCTAGAACGTATGAATCTAGTGAATTTCCAAATAGGATGTATCGATTTTGTTTTACAGGGAAAATAAAGCAAAATTACTAAAAAACGTATTCTTTGGGATAGTGATTTTCTTACAACAAAAACTTATAGTAAAATAAACAAAGTCTTACAACAAAACTCGTTTAATAAAAATGCTACAGTTGTTATAGTTTATGGTGCAGTTTATTGAAACATTCCAAACAATAATGGGGGTTACCCTCACAATCCATATAGTAAGTGGCTACTGTTTTCACTTTATTCTTCTCACATTTGCCGGCTTGCTTATTTCTGTAACAACCTTTACAATACCTTCTGACTTTAACTGCTAACCCTGGCTTCTTTGCAAATGCATGCCTTCTTAAGCTTTTCTTTGATGTTGAGCCTATTGGTGTGCCAGTTCTAGATCCTCCTGGTGTATCATATTCACTGGTTTCTTGTTCTTGTTCGGGCTCTTTTCCTTTTAACAAGCGTCTAAAGAATTCTTCTCTAAATTTCGTCAGAAATCTTGTTGAATATAATCTGAGAATTTACAATGGTTGTTCCCAAAATGAACTCTATCGCCAATTTTCTATACCACTTCAGCGCTTACGTAAAGCACAGTTGTAGCTTGACATTTGATCTGATAGATCAGTTGAGGGCTTTCCATTATTATAATCCACTATGGCTATGGGCTTTTGTATTATTCCTGATCATCTTTCAATATCCACAGTTTCTGTGGTGTGCTTTGTTGACAACATCAACACATCACGTTTGTCTTTCTACTTCATGACACATATTCCTCTACTATTTTCTAAGCCAAAAACCTCGCCTTTTTAATTTCTTCTGGATAACTTCCTTTGGGTTGCCCCTTCTATTTGCACGCAGTGTGCCTACGTAATGTGTTTTTTGTCCAGTAAAATATTTGCTAGTTCCAAACTTGTATAGTAATTGTCAGCTACTATCGTAGGACCGGAGTTCAACAACTTTTCCGATAATTTGAGGATCACACTAGTGGGATCTGTTATATCACCATTGTTATCTTGTTCTTTTCCTGCATATATCCGAATGTTCCAAGTGTAGCCGTTGTCGCTACATAGTTTAAAAAGTTTTACCCCGAATTTGTGGTATGTATTGTTTTAGCAACAACCTTCCCTGAAATGGAATAAGGGACGCGTCGATGCAAAATTTAAGTCCAGGTGTAAAAATTTCTTGATACCTTTCTAATAACATGTTTAATAAGGGTTTGATTTTATTCGCGTTTATTATTATCCGAAAAGTGTCACATTCGAAGTAAAAGTTCATATCTATTGCGGGACATAACTTTTGTAACCAGTAAGTTTTGGTACAATTCATCTTCACTCCACTATTTTAAAATGGAAGGTAAGGGAACAAGGCCCATATAACCTATAATTCCAATAAAATTTAATTTTTCCGTCCTACTTGTTGGAATCCATTTATGTAACCTAGACTGATTAGACATATAGACTCCTTCATCTGTCAACACTTGTGTTGCGTAATGATTTGTCTGTATTACCATTTCGTCTAAAATCTTATCGTCCAAGAACACTCTAAAACATTCGTACGGGGACACTGACGCTAAACCACCAGCATGTGCTGGGGATAGGCCAGCTTCCGAGCGACAATTAAATATTTGATGGTTTCCTTCTGGCGTATTCCAGGTGTCATCTTGATGCACTGTGTTATTAATTGTTGTTAATTCAGGATTACCTTCCTCAAACTCTTCAATTATAACATTTTCAGGTAAAATTGTATCGGACTCTTCGGGGATTTGCTCAGTCTTAGAAGTTTCAGTTATTGCTTCTGGTGCACTTTCCAGTAATTCATTTTCTACTGCACTTATTTATTCAATTAGAATATTATCAGATGCATCAGAAACAACTGTTTCTAGTGCCGCCTTTTTCTTTATGTTTTTGCAAAAGGCTTTAGATTTTTTCTTTTGAGATTTACTTAAGAAGACGAAACAAGTTGAGAAATTTGGCTAGTCGTTTTCTAACTTTGTCTTTTTGAGGACATTTCTTTTGTGAGTCAATAATTGATTCATCAGAATCGTAGTTAATGCATTCTTGACTCGGAGGCAAATATCCGGGATCTATACATGAATCGTCGGAATCGAAATCATCATCGCTTTATACATGAAAACATTAATTACGTATACACAATCCTTAAAACTGCCTACACTTACCCTGAATAGCTAAAGCTCTCTGTAAAATTAATCGCGTGCGATTATTCATTTTTTTTTATAATACACAATATAACCTATAAAACACGATGTGTACTCGTAGTGTTTATGAACTGTCCTCGTAGTAAACTAACTATTTATGTAGATATTTAGCACTAACCAACACTAATTAACAATTTCTAAATGCTAAATGCAAACAAAGCACAAAAAAGTCATACACTTGTTATCTGCATAAACAGATGAACGAAGAAAGACTGATTGAATGACCGCGTGGTGCACAGTAAGCAATGACAATATGACCGATAACGTGACCGCTCTGGCGGGATACAGCTACTTCCACTGTACACGCCCGAGCGGTCATATATGACCGATTGTTGTTTTTTTGTAAATAGTTGCAAACTAAATGTTCTATAAACATTCTGAGTTTATAAACCATTTACTCAGTATTCTTAGAATCAAAATTTAATGATGGCCCCCGGAGTGAAAACTGAAAATATAGCTTGGCAGTCAACCTGTTAAAGATGTGAAATATCTACTTAAATATATAACAGATAATAACTTGAAGGAAATTTCCCCAAACATTTATTTTGTAATCCGAATTTTGCTAATAATACCCGTTTTTCAAAATTAAAACTTATTAAAAATTATTTAAGATGTACAATGAGTCAGGAAAGACTTTCAGCATTGGCAGTTTTATCAATTGAGGCTTGAAACTGGTTTCGAATTTGCAAAATCTGCCTTTTTGCCCCACCGGAGGGCCTCGCAAAAGATACCTTGCCCACACACAATTTAAGTCTTGTCCCGTCACTGGCGCAGAATATGAACATTTATTATACTATCCTGAAGTTAGATGGGGAAAGTAGTTGAAAGAGTGTTTTCATTGCGGACAGAAGTAGAAATATTTTTGAGGTAAAGAAAAAGAAAAGGCCACGTATTTCATTCCCTCCCCAACGGGGAGGGCGCGGGTTGCTCGAGCTTTCCGAGCTCCTTCGGCCACAATCATGGATTCCCAGCATAGATACATACATTACGTATATATGCATGGTGGGATTAAGGATGGGTGTGGTCAGGCTAGAATCGGAAGGAACGGAGTTAGGGTTCTGAGGGGGGAAATACTACCCAGCATTCGCTTAAGCAACCAAACATGGTGTGCATATACGCAGTGACCATGCCGCTACATATGTATGAGGAAAACCCCCTGAAAAAACCTCATACAAGGTAGACGGTAACGGGAATCGAACCCATTACCTCCCGAATGCTAAGCAGGTCGTGTCACCACTACACTACCAGCTCGGTTTTTGAGGTAAAAAGAACACCCATTAGCATCTAAATTTTCCGAGTTGAAGTGGATTACTCAAGTTGCTTATTTATCAGATATTTTATTTGAAGTAAATATTCTAAATACGTCTATGCAGGGACGTAATCATACTATGATTGAATTAACTGAAAAAATTACATGTTTTAAAAATAAACTCAACTTATGGAAAAATAAGATTAAAGCAAAGAAACTTGCATTATTTCCGATTCTTAATTTACTTGTTGAAGACAATAACATTGATATCACAGGTATTCAAATACAAAATATTATTAATCAGTTGGATAAACTAATATCAAATTTTGATCAATATTTCCCCGCAGTGGATATTTTTTAATTTAATTGGGTTAAAATGCCGTTTAATTTCGACGTAAATGATTTGCATGAGGAAATTACCAAATTCCAAGAACAATTCATTGAAATTGAAAGTGACCAAGAACTTCGCTACAATTTTGAAAAAAAATCTATATCTTTATGTGCTTTATTGTTAAAGAGGCATTAAAAGTGTTGTTGCCTTTTTCAATAACATATATGTGTGAGGCTGGTTTTTCGGTCTATTCCATATCAAAAACAAATACCGAAACAAACTGGATCCCGTAGCAGATATAAGGTGCTGGTTGAGTAGCCTTCGACCAATGTTTGAAGATCGTTCCAAATGCATTCAATCACAAGTATCTGATTGAAAGGTACGATTTGCGTTTACATTTTACAATGTAAAAAATTTAACATATGTATTAATTTTTAATTTTATTTTTTCAGGAATATGTTAAAATTCAATATATAACTTTTACATTTTTACATTTTACCTACTTATACTTATATTATTTTAATTTTGTCAAAAAAAATTTTTAAATATACGTCATTATTCATTAAATTTCCCTTGGATCAAAAAGTATCTTTGTTTATCTTTATTTTAAACAAATTCATTGTAAAATTTAAGAACATTTTTAATTGTAATCTAAAAAATGTGAAAAAAATTAACTTTTTTAGGCTTAAGCTACATATATTTTTAATACAGTTATTTTGTTATTTTGATCAAATATAAAACATAGCGGATACCCTGTCTTCTACTATGCTCATGAAACTTAGCGTACCCGGTGCACGTTGCTGCGTCGAAATATTATGATGGCACTTGTAGGCCGATATTTAAAAATTATTTATGCTAAAAACCTTCACGGGAGTGTACTCAATAATTTCCCAAAGTTTCATGGCGATCGGATGGATGGTTTCAAAGGCTATAATGGACACAGGTAGAAACATTTTTTGTGTTTTATATACAGGTATGGAAAAACATTAGTGCGGGTCTGACTTATAATAAGCTAGAAAGAAACCCAATAAGCATTGTATGAGTGTGAGAGAGACATAACTTTACCGATGTTGCCACATGTACATATTTGCATGTAGGTACAAAATATGAACTACTTAAAGCAGAATTCACATCTATGTAATTTGTTGCAGGGATTTTGACCCTATGCAACACGGTGGAAATCCCTGCAATTCTAACCCCATGCAACTAATAGCATGAAGTGCTCACACTTAAGGGATTTTTAAATTAACAGAAAATGTTGTTAGGGGAATTTCATTTTTAACAACGTTCGTTGAGTATTTTCTCTGTGTCATATGACCTACAAGCTATTTCAAATATGTATAATTGTTATTGGTTATTTGTTATTAACGGAAAAATATGGATTTTGGTTATGGATTAATTGGTGTAGCTAGTTTGTTGTTACCAGAACGAAGAAAATGGTGGATTAAACCGTGGATTATGCAAAGAAATCAAAAAGGGAATTTAAATTTGGTGAACAGGGAGTTGAATGACGACCCTGATAGCTACCAGAATTTTGTAAGAATGACTAAATGTGAATTTAAACAGCTATTAGATATGGTGCAAAGTGATACACAAAAACAAGACACAAAGTTTAGAGATTTGATTTCCCCAAGACACAGGTTAATAATAACACTTCGTTACTTAGCTACAGGGAATCATACAAACGTTTAAGCTACTCATTTAGAGTTGGCCACTCAAATAATTTCACAAGTTCGTACAAATTCATACAAATTTAAGCACTAAATACTTAAAAGTATGGAATTTCTAGAATAGTTTTGTATTTTGGTAGTGTAACAATTTTATTTTAGATTCCTAACACAGTAGCTGAATGGTTGAATATCGCAGCAGATTTTCAAAAGAAATGGAACTTTCCTAAATACCCTAGGAGCCATGGATGGGAAGCATATAACAATAAAAGCTCCGCTTTCCGTAGGATCATCATATTTTAATTATAAGGATCACATAGTATTGTGTTACTTGTCGTAGTTGATGCAAATTATAAATTTCTATATGTTGATATTGGTACTAATAGAAGAGTGTCAGGTGAAGGTGTTTATAAAAGAAGTGTATTAGCCAATAGCATTTCTAAAAATACACTCAATTTCCCTGGGGGTCAGAAGGCAGTTCCGTACATCCTTGTTGCCGATGCTGCATTTCCTTTGAGTGAGCACAATTTAAAAAACCATTTCCATTCTGGAATATGACACGTGAACAAAGGATTTTGAACTACCGTTTAAGAAGAGCTCGGCGTGTAGTGGAGAACGCTTTCGATATATTGGTCAATCGTTTCAGAGTTTTACTAGATACCGTAAATTTAGCTCCTGATAAGGTTGAAATAATTGCATTAGCTTGTGTTACTTTACTTATTTAAGTGTAAATATTATTAAAGAAATGTGGATTGCAGATTTACGTTTAAATACGGATTAAGTAAGCAGAATTGTGGAAATAGGACAAAAACATCGGTTTTAGATAATAGAATGGAATTTATGAAATATGTAAACACAATTGGTGCAGCTGAGTGGCAAAATAACTTAGAATAAGGTTGTTGACAAAATTATTAACTATGTTAAAAAAATCTGTATTTAGATAACAGTAATTGGAACATATGCTTTTTTTCATTGTGTTCAATAAATAAATGATAAATTCTTAAACGTTATCTTCTTCCTGGGAATCCATAATTAAATTGTATATAGATATGTCTTTTTAGTTGTCGCACTGTAGATTGAGATTTAATTCGGTTCAATTCACTTGCAACAAATCTAATTTTATCAGTATTATTAAAAGTAAGTGTCTAGTGTATTAGTACCCTCAAAACATTTGCAAGTCATCTTCACTTTCCGTTTGTCGGAATCTGTTTTGTTGTGTGTTTTGCAAAACAGTTGTAGCAGTTGAAATTAGTTGTGCTACTTGGAATGCTTTGTTCGTGTCTTGTTTCCTTCTCTTATAGAGCATGCTACCTGATGCAGATGTAGTTAGGGAATCTGGGTACAACTCGCTCTCCATTAAGTCATCAGCGATTCTTCAAACACAATTTCACCTTCATCTTCAATTGTTACAGTACCTATTATATCTAGGCTCTTCAAAATTACATAATAAAATGAGTTATTTAGAATAATTAATTCAATACTTACATCCATAT
Source organism: Vesta saturnalis (assembly GCA_036346205.1). Taxonomy (NCBI): domain Eukaryota; kingdom Metazoa; phylum Arthropoda; class Insecta; order Coleoptera; family Lampyridae; genus Vesta; species Vesta saturnalis. The sequence continues at coordinate 241,150 of JARFJB010001995.1, forward strand.
TACTAACTGAAGCTCTAATTGTATCAGCGATTCTTAAAAACCAAGCTCATAAAAACATCACAATTTTGGTTGAACCAAATCATCGGGAGATTAACCACTACAGCACTACTTTTTAATTTTGATAATTCTTTAAAATATTGTAAGCACAGACCATGGACTTTTGTTTAATGTCATCGATGGTAACACATTGATTTGCACAAAACGGTCTCTGCAACAAGTCGTTTTGTATTGATGTTAACGCTGCATATCTTTTATGTTTATTTTTATATTCTGGATGCCTTGTAAAATATAACAGTGGTTTGTTTTAATATAAATCTATCAACTCTTTTGTAGCTTCTTTGCTCCAACAAAATTTACGATTAGCTGCTTATTTTATAAATAGGTACCTAATGTCCATAAAACTTTCACTTTGAATTTGTTTTAGATGAGCAAGGTGTACTATTTCAACGTTGTAACAACAAATTTATCACTACAGAAAAAATCCGTTGGTATAAGTAATAACCCTAGAAAGTTACCAGAATCCCCATAAAAATCCTTTAAATTAGAACTTTTACTAAAACTGTGCAAGGTTAAAATACCATACATCTGTGGGTATATTTGCATAGTGTGAACGCAAATATTACTGCGATTTCTTGCAGGGTGAAATTGCGGGATGAATTGCACAAGTGTGAATCCCATAGTCTCCTTCAATCTAGCTTCAACATTTCTAACAAAACCAAAGCAATTAAGGCTCCTCTATACAGCTCGACGAAATACGAATCGATCGCAGCGCGCTCTTGTGAAGATAAGTAAAGTTGATCCGTTTTACCTGAGAGTTTAACTCCTCAGGCAAGGTTACATTTATATAAGGGATTAAGTAAATTGTTGAAACTATTATGCACAAATTTCTTTATTTCTGGCAGTTTACTGAGAATTGTAAATTTATTTTGCATCATATTTGAGGCATAAATGAAAATTACTATGTAATTTCTTTCCACATTCCGATATGGTATTTGACTGTACCTAATTACTGATCGAACCCTATTAATGTTTAATCAATTTTCGTTTATTACATATAAATGAGTGAAAGTAGGTAATTGTAATTTGAGGGATAAAACGGATTATAGCTAATTTACATAAATATAATTGAAAGTTTCAGGTAGATTTTACATTGTTTAGTTATAACCATAACTTTTATATTTTCTTCGAATTTCCGCAGATTGTAAAGACTAAATTTTAATTTATTTCACTATTTTTTACAACTAAAATTAAAATATTATAGCACATTTTGTGCGTCCAAAATTCACAATATTATTATTATAATAATTATTTAAAAATTAGGAGTACACTAAACAATTTAAACCTATTAATTTAATTGATTTTAAAGTATTGTACTTTAAAGTGTGCTAAAATCCCATTAAAATGGGTTTGGTTTGCAACATGAAGATACAGCCATTCAATTATTTGAATCTCAATGCTCAGTAGTGGTTAAAATCTAGCTAGCGTATGGGTATGGGTATGATGTTGATAAATTTTGCACATCCAGAATAGTAAAACGTACGTAAGTCAGAATAGGGGATGAAAACGTAATCAGTTCGGTTTTGGGCGCCAGAATGTTTGGTAGTCAAAATAAGGGATGTCGTGCCAAAATTACGAGTACATAGCGTGTCTAAACATACAAAAAACATACGCTTACCTATCCGCAATCAATTCCAGGTGTGCTGGACAGCAACTCAGCAAACCACCTGAAATAGGGCTTCAAAATAGCACTACACGCTTGTCAAATAAAAGCGTGATAAACACTCAATAAAGTTACGTTACTACACCTCAGTGTAAATAATTAGGCATTAAATAATAATCAAAACAAAACAAAACAAAAATCACCTTTGTTGAAGGCACTCTAAATGAATTAATACTCAACTAAAAAATCCAGTAAAACACTAAATATCATTAACGCTATTACTCAATAAAACAAAAAAAAACTGTAACTTCGTTACGTGAAAACTTAAACTCAAACTACCGGTAAACTTGCAATTTGCAAAAAAAAACTTTTATGTAACACAAAAGGGTTTTCACAGAATTAAAGCAAATTTATAAAACCTAACAAAGCTATGATAAAATAAAAAATAAGATAAATATAACCATACGATAATGCGTATAAACAAAAAAATACAAAGGCTTAAAAGGCGACAGAATGTCTGGCCAGGAATCCTGCGTAACGCCGTTCTAGATTGCTTAATCTATAGATATATTGTGGATTATGTAACCACACTACTTCAGGGTCAATTGCCCTTTACTACTAACATAAAAAAAAGCGCGAAGGCGGAGCGTCAGAATTATGATTAATAATTAATAATAAAACAACAACTTAATTTAAAAAAAAACGACACCGCTTTCAAACCTTCGTTAACAAAAAAAATAATGCGAAACACAAGAAATCTTGAAAATATTCAAGAAAAAAAACACAATATTATATTACCTTAATGTCTAGATTAACACCTCTCCTGTGTTACAACAATTGAAAACGAACCAGGTGATCGGTTACTGCTATGACCGAAATGGAATCTTCCTGCTCTGACAAATGATGAATGAAATTGTTGACTATTGTTCTTTTATACACAAACGATTCCTTGATTGAATCGCGGTAAAATGTTACTGCATTGATTAAAAACTTCTTTTAAAATAATAATTTGTGCGCTCAACTTGCTTGTTAACTTTGATTTTTAAATAGTTTTATTCACATTAACAATCCAAAAGGTTAATAACTTTATTTAAATAACTATAATTTTAATATACTGCGAAAGTTTTTTTATATTTCAACACGCTTTGTACGGCAAATAAGTGGCACTTCAAGAACGTTAATTTTGTTTGTAATCCGCAGAAGCGAGATAAACCAAAGAGTTCACAGAAGCACTAATATAACACGACGATGATCTCTAGATACTTAATTACGTAAAATCGAAATCGGCACTAGGTCTAATCCTTTGGTGGTTGAACAATTTAATTAAAATCCCTTGCACAGGTTTTCTTCAGAAGTAGCTAAACTACCCTTACAACACAAAAGTATGTTCGTTAAACATCAAAAGGTCCAATATATCAACGTTCTAAACCACCCCTTAAAGCGTAACAACAAGCGTCACCGTACTACTACTCGAGAGCGCGATCAGTTTCAGAATCATGAAAATTATATCCAAAAATCCATCTTGGATTTTTGAATCCCACCACTCACAAAAAAAATCTTATTTAATTTAGTTCTACCAATTAAAAAACGCAAGGCGAAGGTAAGATACCCCTACACACAAACTTCGTTTCCAACCGTAAGGACTCGATAGTTTTCAAAAGTGTAAACGTCAGCAGACTTAACGCGAAAAATATCCCTATATTTTCATTTAAGTGCAAGCAATTAGTCCCACATTCTACCTCTACGATTCAAAACCGACATACTCAATATTAATCTGAACCACTATAATTACTCGTCTTTATGTCGCCAGCATGACATCATATACATTTAAATCTACACTCTTTCTTTAAGTTACTTAATTTTTAAGGAAATAAAACGAAATAAACCTTATTTAAACTTATATACAACTATTTACAAATAATACGTTACTCAACATTCAATAAACGGGGAATAATAAGGAAAACAATCTAAATTACGGAATAATAATTCACAAACAAAAAAAAACTAAAGCTCGTCACACACCTTCCCTAAAGGTCGCAACACACGTAAAACAAATTTATTCATAAAACTCAATTCAACAGCAAAAATTTGACGGTAAATCGCTAGAAAATCGTGATCCTATCATAATTAATTCCTTAATGCACATTACACATTCCTAAAATTCCTTTACATACAGCGTGACCCATTCAAGCAAAACATTCGTTATCTACAGTAAGCTCTCAAACAAACAAACAAAAATATACATACGGAATCTAACTAAGTGAATAGAATTACAAACAAAATTACCCACTACGTATACAGGGTGTTCAAAATACCCTGACAATCTATTTTGCTGTGTGTTTTGCAAAACAGTTGTAGCAGTTGAAATGAGTTGTGCTACTTGGAATGCTTTGTTCGTGTCTTGTTTCCTCCTCTTATAGAGCATGCTACCTGATGCAGATGTAGTTGGGAATCTGGGTACAACTCGCTCTCCATTAAGTCATCAAACGATTCTTCAAACACAATTTCACCTTCATCTTCAATTGTTACAGTACCTATCTAGGCTCTTCAAAATTACATAATAAAATGAGTTATTTAGAATAATTAATACAATACTTACAACCATATTACTAACTGAAGCTCTAATTGTATCAGCGATTCTTAAAAAAAACAAGCTCATAAAAACATCACAATTTTGGTTGAACCAAATCATCGGGAGATGAACCACTACAGTACTACTTTTTAATTTTGATAATTCCTTAAAATATTGTGAGCACAGACCATGGACTTTTTGTTTAATGTCATTGATGGTAACAATTGATTTGCACAAAACGGTCTCTGCAACAAGTCGTTTTGTATTGATGTTAAAGCTGCATATCTTTTATGTTTATTTTTATATTCTGGATCCCTTGTAAAATATAACAGTGGTTTGTTTTGATATAACTCTATCAACTCTTTTGTAGCTTCTTTGCTCCAACAAAATTTACGATTAGCTGCTTATTTTATAAATAGGTACCTAATGTCCATAAAAACTTTCACTTTGAATTTGTTTTAGATGAGCAAGGTGTACTATTTCAACGTTGTACACAACAAATTTATCACTACAGAAAAAAAACCGTTGGTATAAGGAATAACCCTAGAAAGTTACCAGAATCCCCTATAAAAATCCCTTTAAATTAGAACTTTTACTAAAACTGTGCAAGGTTAAAATACCATACATCTGTGGGTATATTTGCATAGTGTGAACGCATATATTACTGCGATTTCTTGCAGGGTGACAATTGCAGAGATGAATTGCACAAGTGTGAATCCCACTTAGTCTCCTTCAATTTAGCTTCAACATTTCTAACGAAACCAAAGCAATTAAGATGATGTTGAAAAGTCGCGTCTTTGAAACTATTAAGTAAATACTTTACACTTAAACATTAAATGCTAATACCTCACACATCGAAGTTTATTGTAATTGCGAATTTATGACATGGTTCGATTACTACTTGTAAGAAGAACCAAGAAGAAACTTACGAGAGCTGCAAACAAGAACATTAACACTTACATTGATAGTGTAACTTAAGTTTAAGGTTTAACTTTAGCATTCGTATTGAAAAACCTACTATTTTTAAAAATGAACAGAATACACTTTTTTCAAAACTCTATAAGATTTTTGAAAAGACCTCCACCTTGCACAAGGCAGTAACCCAATCTGTGATAAAATTCAGTTCGGGTGTTTTCTAACATTTCTTGGGTAATTCTGTTTAAAGAGTCTGTAATTTTGACACGAAGTCCGTCAAAATTGTTAGCACGTTCATGCCTGTGCCCATAAATTGCTGGGATACTTATCCCCAAACAAAAAAGTCGTTCGGCGCGATATCAGGTGAGCGAGGAGGATATTTAATAGTACCTTTTCCACTAATAATACTGTTAGAGAACATAGTTTCCAAAAACTGTTGAACTCTTATTGAAGTACGAGCAGGACAGCCATCTTCTTGATACCAAACGTCATTAAAATTTATATTGAGGTGTTGAACAGCTGGAACTATCTACTTTCTCAGTAGTTCTAAATATTTGTCCGCATTCAAGTTTTCGTTGATAAAAACTAGACCAATTATGGAATTGCCTATACATTAACTTTTGGTGGTACTGTGTCCGGTAAGGAATACTAATGTGTTTGTTTTCCCGAGAGTAACCAACAGCGACAGACGGATTGTGATGGCCATGTAAATCAAAAGAACACTCGTCGGTAAACAAAATATTTTCAATAAATCTTTCGTTCTTGGTTCAATTTTCATTTCTTCAGCAATTTTTGTACTGTTGCACGGGAAATTAGTTTCTGCTAAACTACACACTGCAATTTCTTGGTGTTCGCGCTCTTCGTTGAAGTTACGACCAGGATGCTCACCATTACTATCAATGCTACTGCATTTTCTACAATTATTTAAATATCCACATCTTTCAAATTTACAAACAGTACGTTGGCCTGTTTTCAAAGGAAAAAGCAAACCTGCCCATTATTTCTTGTGCAATGCTTCCTGAATAATACCACTTAATAATCTGTATTATTTCTTCAGTGGAATACATAAGTATTGTATCGGACCTGCAAAAACACTGATTTTCAATTCTCGACAGTAGCAATTAAATGTGTCATTGATACTAGCCTACTCAAAAGATGCATGAATGGCATCAGCGCTTTTAGTTTGTTGTGTATTCTATCTCACTTAGCGCGTGAAATGATTATACTGTCTGTTTTACTTATTATAAGTCAGACCCGCGATAATAATATTTTTCCATACCTGTATATAGATTAAACGAAAATAGTTTGCTTTGGACACATGGCAATGTTGAGATCTGATCGCATATTTAGTTGTTCCTACTGACATGTTATGCAAAGATAACTAAAAAATATACATACATAACCTATTTAAATATGAGTAAAATAGTTGCTACCAAAGATATTTTAAAATTGTACAAGAATTTATTACGTTATGGTCAAGAATTGCAATATACCGATAAACAGTATTTTTGTAGACGGATTAAGAAAGAATTTAAACAAAATTCTAATACTGTAGATGAAACTGAAATACATTTTAATTATAAGGTAAATATTGTCAATATTTAACATAGACTGTAGTTAATACCACTTTTTCAGAGAGGACTATCTTTACTTGAAAGAAAAAGTATTGTTTAAAATGTTACATAGATTAAGTAGCTCTATAAGAATAGTAAATTTTCCAATTCGCTGTAAATTTACAGCGGATTATACTAAAGTTCCCATACTTATAGAATCTGATTTAAAAGAGCAACATGTTCGAGGTAGTGGACCAGGAGGACAAGCTGTCAATAAAACTGCGAATTGTGTTGTTCTGAAGCATTTACCAACAGGTAAAATATTTTAGGCATCTATTTTTTTAAGGTCAAGAAAGTTTTAACACAATAATATATCTTATTATAAGTTTTTGTTATGAACGAATAAGTTCAAAGGTAAATATGTAATTAAAATTATTAATTTTATTATTATTAAAATTATATTAATAAAATTAATAATAATTTTTAATAATATATCTGTTTGAAAATTGTTTTAAATGGTGGTTAAAAGTTTATTACATTCAACTGCCATAGTAATCTTATTAAAGATTACCTCTACCTACCACACTACCAAAACTAAATACCTTAAGTGTATTGGAATCTATTTAGTTATGATTACTGCCCTGCTTAGGAAAACAGCAGTATCTACAGAAAAATTAAAAAATGATGTTTTTAACTTTTCATTAAATGCTATTCATTTCTAAGCTGTATTGCTTAGAAAAATGGCTGTAAAAGCATTTTAATATTGAAAAACCCATTACTGAATGTAAGCAGTATCTGCAAAATTCCCTTTAGTACTTAGCATGAAGGCTGTAAGTGCATCTGTTTAAGAAATCAGCAGTATGTGTTTTGTATATACTGCTCTTTTCTTAAGCTTACTGTAGATACTGCCATTTTGCTAAGAATGATCAGCTGTTGTTTGTTACTTTACTGTTTATTTTATAGGTTATGTGCAGTTTTTGTAGCTACTTGAGTTTTACTGTTTCAACCCTTTTTTTCGTGTGATATTAATAATTTTGGTTTAATTATATTTAGTTAAAATTTTGGTAGTGTCAAGATATTGAATACAAAATGTGAGTAACTGTTGTTTTTGTTAACATAGAAGTGTTTAATTTGGTTTAATAGAAACAATCTCAAAAGTTGTTTCATTACGGTACTACGTTAGATTGCTTTTTTACTGTAATTTGTGAAAAAGACTGTGTTGAATTTTATTATAGTTCTAAGGTGTTTTTTATTTCTTCGTTTTTCCGGAAACAGCATGTCTTCAAGCAAAATAGTTGAACTACTACATCTTCGTCAAGCCTATAGTATTAAGTCGTGGTCAGAAAATTATTCAAATGATAAATGAAAATGTGTCAGAAGTTGTCAATTTAGATAGCTCAATCCCTTCAAATGGTTGTGGTACTACCAATTGAGAAACATTAAATAATGTAAATAGTGTTACAGAATCAGAGGACATACAAATTGAATTAGTTGACCAAACTGAATTTAACAATGATATAATAGATGTAGCTTTTCCAGAAGTTTACCAATTGAATACTACATATTCTAATAATGAAATTAGCGTAGATAATAATAATATGATTTTAGAGTATGTTTTTGAAAGCCAAGGATTATCTTCAGAAGAGCAGACAGTTAGAAATAATCTAGATTGTGATGTTGAAACTGAAAATAATTGTGCTTCTTAAAAAGAGACTTAAGTGAAGAAAATATGATACAGATCTTAAAACAAGAAAAATTCTTAAAGAACAAGAAATAAAAACTGACCATAAAGTGTTACTTGGTTGTGCAGGGAACAGAATGTATAAAACAGTGTAGCAAAAAAATTGTTTATAATAAAAGAGTTGCAATAAATGACCAGTTCTGGGACTTTTCAGCCATGCAAAGAAAGGCGTTTGTTTTAAATTCATGCAAAAAGTTTCCAGTTAAGAGACGAACATATGAAACAGATGTGAAAAAACACAGTTTTAAATATTATCTGAAAGATGAAAAAGATGAAGAACATCAGGTATGTAAGCCTTTCTTTTTAATGACACTTGGTTACAAGAAAACAAATGATCAATTTGTACATAATGTTTTGTCCAAAACTCCATCTGGGCAAATAAAACCAGTCCCTTCTTATCGTGGTAAGGCTGCATGCCCAACAAGAATACCAGAAAATGTGATAAATCATCACATTGAATCATTTCATCCTACTGTGTCTCATTACCGAAGGGAGCATGCTCTCAAAACTCGATATTTACCAAGTGACATAACAATAAAATGTTACTGTTTCTTATAATGTTTATAGAGGAAAGGTAAAAAATAAAAGAATATCTTTTGCCCATTTAGGACACGAGGAATGTGAGCCTTGTGAAGAGTTCAGACTGTGAAGTCTGTCAATATTGGAGTGGCCACATAAACCTGGCTAAAGAGTCTAGATGAGAGTAAGTACAGTTCTCATGCTGAGAAGACTTGGGAAGATGATACAATTTGTTTTTCTGCTGACCTACAGAAAATAATAATGTTGCCACATATAAACATGTTCAAGAAGGCTATACTTACAAAAAGGTTGATAGTATACCATGAAAGTTTTGTGCCGGTTGGTGGAAAAAGCAAGTTACCACCTACAATTTGGCATGAAGGAATCACTGGTCGCCATAAGGAGGGTTTAACCAGTGCATTTTATTACTTTTTTTTAAGATACGGTGATACAAAAAAGATTATTCTATGGGTTGACAATTGTAGCAGTCAGAACAAGAACTGGGGTCTCTTTTGCTTTCTTGTTTTTATTATAAATAGTGGTGAATTAGCAGCTGAAGAAATTGAACTGTGCTATTTTGAACCATAACAGTTATCATCACCAAGTTGAGCTAAGCCTCAAGAATGAAAGAGAAGTATATGATTTTCGAAAGGCTGTTGAAAGTTCAAGGAAGTCTCATGTTGAGGTGAAAACCATGGAGTGTAATGATTTTTTTTTGTGGCCAGATTTTTCTTCTGTGGTAAAAAAGAGAAAAGAAAATACACCATAATTTTCTCACATAGTTTGTGTAAAAGCTGGTCTATGTACTCTCAAATACAAAACTTCATTTGGCTCTGATGAATCATTTAAAACTCTAGATTTTCTTATTAAAAAAGCTATGAAGAAAGGAGGAATGCCAATGCCTGCCTGTATGACAAGACGATGTGGAATTCCAAGAGAGATAAAAGATAGTATAATAAAAAAATTGTTTCCTGTCATCCCAGAAAATAGAAGACATTTTTGGATCAATCTTGAGATTTCAGACAGCAAAAATGTTGAGTAGTTTAACTCCTGAAAACGTAAAATTACTAACATTGATTTTCCATTATTTTGACAAATCTATGTCGTTAATGTATAGCTTAATTCTGATTTTGTAAATTGATTTTGGTTTTATTATTAGTGTAATTAAATAATGTGAAAAACTTCATTTTTTTATTATTTAATTTATTGTACTTAGAAAAGACAAGTGAAATAATTATTGAAACAGCTGAACGTTGCACCATAAAATTAATAAGTATACTTTTATTACAAACTTTACTTTCATAACATTGTTTTCTTAAAACATAACAATTCTTTCATAACATTGTTTTCAGAATTAATATACCTATGCAAATTACAAGGCGACAAATTAAGTTAAACTTAACACTGTACTAAGTTTGAACAATGGAGGTAATTTCATTTTGTTGTATTCTATAGTATCATAATAAAAATAGGCAAAAAGTTTTTAATTCCGTAATAAAATATTTTGTATTAGTTGTGTTTGGTTTAGAACCTTTAAGGAAATGAGAAATTAGTACATACTGCCTTTCAGCTTAGTATTTCTAACTACAAACTATCAGTAATGCTTAGTTAAAGAGCAGTATCTGTATATTTAATTATGCATATAAAGTATTTTAATGTTTTAGAGGTTAAATGTGTACAATTTGACCTAGAAAAACATAAAAACCCATGAAACAAAGTTAGAGTGCAGTATACAAAATGGGCAATGATAAAAAGTCTTGATCATTTTTCTCACAATTAGATGTTTTGTAGATACTGCTCTTCTCCTAAGCAGGGCAGATTAGACCTCTTGTGCAATACCAAATCAACTATTAAGCATCAAGAGAAATTTTTCTAATCACCTTCATGGTACTCTAATGAAAGCTCTCGGAGAAAGGAATGGTTTTCCACCAACTCTCATCTCTCTGACGCTGACCCCCTATAAGTAAAATAAAACAACGGTTTTAGTGTTCCCACAAAATGTAGAGAGATTCTTAAACGATAATGATACTCTAATGAAAGATTTCGACACAAGAAATGGTTCTTTATCAATTTTCATCCTGTATTACCTCATATATTCAAGATTGCTCATAATTACAAAAAGATAGATCAGGTATTTCGTGCGACTACTCGTTTGAAAGCTCTGGCCATTTGCCAAAAGATGTGGTTTTCCTTAAATTGTAAATAATCGGCTATTAGTATGGTCGACCTACGTAAAATGTCAAGTCGACCTAGAAAGAGTTTGCAACAGGCTACTACACTCTGCTTAAGATGATTAATTTCAATTAACGATTCCTTTTCAAAATCTTAAAAAACCAGATTAAAAAAGTAATTCTAAGTGTGAAGTGAAGTAATCCAGTTGAAATGATTAAAAAAAAAACCACTAAACTTAAATCCAGATCAATTAAATTCCGTTTTAACGGCATTCTTTTCTTTAGAAGCATCCTTTAACCTTGCCCATGTTATCTAAACTTGATTTATCAAAAGGGGAAACTCGTTTTTTTTTAATTCCAGATGTCTCTCGGTGTTCCTCATGTTCCACGCAGTTAATGTCTTTCGTCAGCTTTCCTTAAAAGGGCGAACATATAGCGGTTGGCATAGATGTGTGCAATTTGCCGGTAAGACACACAAACGAAATAGCTCTTCATACTGCCTTAAAAGGGTTAAAATGAGACAATAAATTATCTCCTAAAAGCACTTTTTTCTTCTCCAGTCTTTTTGCATGTGACAGGAAAACTGTAGAGAACCATTCGTTGAACGTGGGCATATCTATCCAACCGTGACTTGTACGACTGTATCGGATGCCTCCAGAACAGCAAGTTATGCTACAGCATGGGTATCCCTTAGGTCCATTTGTCGTGCATAAAATTTGAGCCTTATATATTACAGAAGGAGGGAGTAGTGTGTCGGAAGCAGAACCACATCATTATAGATGCTGCAGACTTTCTCCGAATATTTTGTTCCCCTATGATATATACACAATTTCTTTCCAGGATCGTCTGCAAGATTGGACTCATCATAGTTAAAAAAGTTCTTAGGTGGAACTCCTTCCAGGGTCTCTCGCAAATTATTGAAATAGTCCCTAATAACAGCCGGGGTTACTCGACTTCGTTAAGCACTAAATGCAAGAGGCTAACCTCTTTCCAGCATCATTTTGATGCATTTTCAGGAAACTGTTGACCCAGTCAGGACCTGGCACGTTATCTTTAAAACAATTTATGGTTCTGCCGGTCTTATCTAAAAAACTCTTTACAAACCTTAAATCCTTTTGCGTTAAAGGAAAACCCCAGTCGGCGCATTTCAATATATTATTCAAAATTGACTTTTCTTCAATAGCTGACAATCCTGTCTGCACACTAGTTTTCTTTATTCTACGCCCACGGAATCTATTATGAAGCGTACCGTAAGACACGCTATAGGTTCTGGATGCATGCGAATAGAACGGACACCATTTGCAATATCTCTGAGGACAGATTCTGTTTGCTCTTCTGAAAAATGTCCATAACTTCTGCTGCCATGCCTTTTTTGTATATTCTGTCCATCTTGTGTTCCAAACCAGCAACAATAGAATAACGTAGGTAACTAATCTATCCATACGCTAAAGGAACGGGGTGAGATTGATCACTTTCTTTCAGTGGTCAATTTCGTCCAGTTATAATTTCGAGAAAAATAAAAACATCTACTGACCTGCCGCTTCAATTACTGACTTCTCAATGAATCAATGTATACCTTTCCAAAACGCACACTGCAACTAAAAGTTCTAGACTTATAAAAATCAGTTACTTTTCACTGCTATTTTCACTTGTTTTGGTTCGCTGTCAAAAAAGCAACGGTTCGTTCGGATCCTGTGAACCAATAGAATCATGATGCGGTATACTCTTACAACTAAATGCCGGAAATTGGCGAGTCCAACTCTTAGCTTGGCGCGAAAATTGAAATATAATCACAGAGACCGAGAAATCAATCTCGCCATATGAAGCCAATTTCACCCCACTTCATGGTACTCATTTCTGTAAAGTTCATATGAGCAAGTAACTTTGGATTATTTTCAATAAAGTCAGGGTGCATCATTTTTATGGAGATATCGGAAGGTAAGTATAATTTATTTGGGGGTCTTCCCGCCGGTAGTTAGATACGCAGGGATATTTGTGTATGTGGCCTTTTACTCCAACTTTCTTCGTAATATGAAGTACAAACAGTGTTCTTGCTGTTCAGTCCTGAGTCCAAAATTCTTCGTGAATTATCTCACGTTTCGCCACTGTTATTGCTTTATTACATAATTTCTTGCACTTACTATTACAAGGAACTTTGAGTATGTCCCACTTTGTTCTTCTGTATTTTCTTACTTGTCTCTCGAATCCCTGAATTGCTTCGCTTTGCTTTTACGTGTCGTCTCTTTCTTTGTATAGGCAACACTAATTCACATGAATTTCTACAGCTTCTGCATCAATTTCTGAGTTTCCACCTGTTTCTTCTAACGGATTTTCAGCTGAAATCACTTGAAGCGTTTAACTGTTGTTACGCTGATTAGCATCGTTCTTATCGTTTATCGAAAAGGGCGATAGACATCATTTTCGTGAAGTCATTCATTACACATCAGGGCGGCGGATTCGACTTCTGAAGAGGAACACAAGTCTATTTCGCCTAATAAACTGATATCCGTTATATCATACTGGTTGCATTTCTTATCATGTTCGAATAGTGGCTCAATTGGTTTGCAATCAGAATTACTCCGCGCCATTGATGTATTTATTATTGATGTTTAGTGATGATGAATCGACTTTTTTTCACTATCCCGAAATCGACTTATTAGCTCCTCTTACAACTTTTGACAAAGTTTCACCAAGACCGGCCATGATATCTGGATGTGTGTATATGTGTGTGGATGTATGTTAGTATCCACGATAACTCCAGAACGAAAATACCCGTACTAAAAATGTTGTGTTTAAGCTTGTTTTCATTGGACTTGGAGTTGATTAGAGTTTGGGAGAAATCCAGCTGCGGGGGATTATTAGGGGCATTTTTTTGTTTTTATCAAACATATCTAAAACAGCTGCATATTTCAAAGATATAAAAATATCTGCATGTAGACGTTAAACATATCGATTAATTGTGTTCTATGCAATTTTTTGATACGATGCTTTATTTAGCGGCAAAAAAATTCCTAAGGTAGAATTTAAGTGTTGGTTCGTTTTTTCAATATCTGAATAACGATTAATTTTACATAACTTTTCTTTATAAAGTTTTTTAATATAACGCAAGGTAAGTTTAAAAATTAATTAAATTGGAATTTTTTTTTAAGTTAGTATGTATTGATATCTATTAATCTCTATCTGACATGAAGTTTTAAACATCATTCTGACATAGATTATTATTTTTGTTTTTACAATGTTGCCTGTTTTCATTATGAACGTATGAAAGAGGTTGCATAGTTACCCTAAAAGAATTTAAATTATTTCATTTCTTTTAATTTCTTAAGTTAGCATCTAGATGTCTATTCACCTCCGTCTGTCATAAAGTTTTAAACGTCTGTTTGACATAGATTATTGTTTTTGTTTTTGCAGTGTTGTGTATTTTCGTAATGAATTTATTATATTTATCCTTAAAAAAGTTATTATAGTATATTGAGTATCAAGAACAGTCAGGGACGTTTACCACAATTGAAATTATTTAATTTCTTCTAAATAAACGAAAAGTCAAAAGTGTCGTAAATAGAAATGTCCAAATTTTTTGTTCTTATTGTTGTGAAATATAGGTAATATATATAATTTTACGTTGGTAAGTAAAAGATGTAAGTAAGTACAATACTTACCGACGAGTTGGGCCTCGCAACCAGTAAACATATACTACTGTCTTGGAAACAGATATAGTAAATAAACAAAAAAGCTCAATCGTGCAAAAAATTTATTTCATTTCTTTTAATTTCCATTTTGTAGGTTGGAAGGTCGCGTGGTATTCCACACCAGATATTTTAGGATAACTATATACAAAAACAATAATCTATGTCAGAATGACGTTTAAAACTTCATCGTCAGATAGAGATTAATAGACATAAATACATATTAACTTATTAAAAAATTCCATTGATATCTATAAGATATCAATAATACTGTTTAACCATTTTCATTCATATTTAATTCATTCTTAGACTTACCTTGTGTTATATTAAAAAAGTTTATAAAGAAATTTATGTAAAATTAAATTTTCTTTAAAAAATGTCTACACTTTTTCTTATAAAATAAATCATTATTCAAATATTGAAAAAATTTTAACACACTTAAATTCTACCTTAGGAATTTTTTTGCTGCTAAATTAGGTACGCGTTGTATCAAAAAATTGCATAGAACATAATTAATCGATATGTTTAAGGTTTATACTTAGGTATTTTTATATCTTTGAAATATGCAACTGTTTTAGCAATATTTGATAAAAACCAAGAACCGCCCCTAACAAACCTCCCACTCCGCAGCTGGATTTCTCCCAAAATCTAACCAGCTCTAAGCCAAATGAAAACAAGCTTAGATACAAAATTTTAAGTACGCAGGTATTTTCATTCTGGTGTTATCTTGGATACTAATATATATCCACACATACATACAGAGACACATACACAGACATCCAGACATGATGGCCGATCATGGCAAAAGTCGATGGCATAACCTTGTATACCTACATATGTATATGAAGCTTGGAAGATAAAAATGTTCATATAAATTCAAGCTGAAAAAGTTTCTTATTCGAGATACGAACTTCAGGTTTCCCGTGAGTCCTAATATTCTTTGTAAGCTGTGTAAACGTTCAAGACACGAAACAAGATAGGCTAATATACTGTCAGTTTTCATAACTAAATAACTTAAGCACTTCTAACCATAATGTAGAAACTCACACTGAGCGCCTTGCTGGAAAGCTGAAACATATGACTGAAATAAAAATATTATTCATAGTATATCTCATACTGGCTATATAGTTTTTGTAAGCTTTGTAAACTTTTAAGACGAGAAAAAGCAATACATAAGCAGCTTATGTAACTTACACAATACTGAATGACCAAGTGCTGAATCAAATACAAAACATTGTGTGTATAATGTAACTCAGCATTTCACTACCTACCTATCTTAATAATAATATAAATTAATCATATTATGAAAAATTCACAATTAAAATGCAAGAGCTTTCTGGCAAACGCTGTATGCAAAAAATAATACTGGTACCCTCAGTCCATTCCACTAATAACACTATCTTTAACAAAAAAAACATACCTACGATACCGCTTGAGACTTGGTTTAAATTAAAAATAACCACTTTAATTTCTTTCTTCCTTAAAATTTCAAATCAAAGTATGTCTAGTTGTCATTGGCGGTTACTTTAATACGCTCAAACTCCAAACAATAGCAGTAAGAGTGAGGTTATTTATGTTAGGAACATTAATATCGTATATTTACGTACACATTATTGTTTAACTTACCTGCGAGTGATTGATCTTAGGAGGAATAACCAATTGTTGAACTGACAACAAAACCTCAGTGAAAAGATAGTCAAACCAAGACAAGTGAGGAATTAAAAATAATAAGTGCACTTGCTAACAGCATCATACTTCTAATTAACTGCCTTCTTGGAAAACACAAAGGCTTCCGTTCAGCTCATTTCAATCTTAAAAAGCCGTAACTGCTTGATGCCAGGGTAGATATGGTTTTGTAAGATTACATTTTTTGATACGGCCTTCTAAGCTACATTATGTTTCCTGATTTGACACTAATTTTTACTAGATATTTCTGCAACTGCCAGGTACGGCAATAAAGTACCATTTGTTGGTTAAGGTTTTTTAAGTTAAAATTGTGCAATAATATATCATTTTGCCAAAAACGTTTGGGGTTTTTTTTAGGGTATTTAGGATACAAATACAATGTTCCCAAGTGATAAAATGTATTTTGCATTCTCATAAGAGCAAGAAACCATATCAAACTCAAATTTGAAAAAACGTAGATACGGCACTCTTTCTTATGACGGCAGTTGAGTCTTGTTGACTTAGTTGCTATGGTAACACAAACGTATGTATACAGATTGAATAAAAATAACTATTTTGTCTATAATGAATACAAATTATTTGGTAAATTGTTACACAGGGCAAGTTTTGATAATCTCGAGATATAAAATCATACAACTTAATACAACATTTATAATAAACTGCTCACAAAAGATGAAAAAGTAGAATATTTAGTAAATGGTCATTGAAACAATCTTGCATAAAATTTTTTATGTATTTTGGGTGCAAACAACAGCTATGGACCTTAGGCCTCGAGTTCTTACTTACACATTGCTGTCTGTTTTATGCCCTTGATATACAGTGCGTACCAAATGTATAGAACCAGCCTTGTTATTTCAAAACTATTCAAGCTAAATCGATATAATTTAATATGCATGATGTTTACAAAGCCTTCTATGATTTCCACAGTTTTGTTATTTATTTAACTGACAAGGTCAGCAGCTGCACAGCCAACTTGATTTTTTTTAAATAGGAAGGGGGTCAAATCGCACACCATTTGAAAGGTGTTTTCAAGTAGAATTCAGTGACATGCCGCTTGCCATAGTTATCTCTCAAGATAACTTCACTATTGTAAATTAAATATTGGGAGTAGGTATTAACTTGGATAACTGAAGATTTAGTGAGAGCTGAAAACAATGGTTACTTTATGTTGTTTAACAAACGTAAAAAGCTTAAAGGTGGATTGGACATCAAGGATGTATTGAATGACCATTGCGATCACCTGACTTAACCCTACTTGATTTTTCTTGTGGGGTTATCTGAAGAGTCGTATTTACCTCAATAAACCAAATAACTTGAATGAACTAGTGCAACGAATTCGAGAAGAAACAGCAATATTCCTCACGAGTTCATTTTTAATTCAGTTGCAGGATTTTCTAATCAAATTTATTACTGACAAGAGGTGAATGGGGAACAGTTTGAACATTGCTTATAAATGATGATGAACTTGATAAACTTAAAACACGGTTTCAACAATCTGTTACATTAAACACCATAAAACAATTTATGGTTCCCCATGCTAACTGGGCCTTCAGTTATCCAGTTAATACTGACTGCCAATCTTTAATTTACAATAGCGAAGTTATCTTTAGAGATAACTATGACAAGCGGCATGTCGCTGAATTCTACTTGAAAATACCTTTCAAACGGTATGCGATTTGACCCCTTCCTATTAAAAAAAAAAATAATAGGAGGCTTTGTAAACAGAATGCATATTAAATTTTATCGATTTAGCTTGAATAGTTTTGAAATAACAAGGCAAGTTCCATACATTTGATACGCATTATATAAAGAACTATTATAGGACTCTTCTTCTAAAGCCTTCTTAACCTAAATTTATTTTATTAACCTAACCTACAAAATAATTTTCACTGAATAATATTTATATTTGCTTTTTAGGATTAACTATAAAATGTCATGAAACAAGATCACTTGATGAAAATCGAAAGAAAGCAAGACAAATATTAATTACTAAGCTTGATAATTTATTTAATGGAACTGATAGTGTAGAAGCGCAAAGAAAAATGTATGAAGATCAAAAATCTACACAAAGGAAAAGGAAAAAGGAAAGGTTAAGTTTGCTAAAAGCAGAATGGAAGAAACGTGAAAATCTGGAATAAATAAATACATCAATAAGTGATAAAACGATTTTATTTTAATTGTAAACTTAATGATTAATTTATAGCAATTACCTTTATTAACAAATTTAATATTAAAATAACTAAAAAACAAAGATGCATGAATTTTATGGTTGATTTGTGCACAGTTGCTGAGCACTTTCTATTACAGATTTTGGTACTTTAGATTTGAATTGAAATTTTTTTGATAAACTTTGTTCTAGTGTTGAATTGTTTATAGTCACTGGTGAATTGTTTGTAATAATTGGTTTCTTTTGTGGCGAGGTTAGTGTTCTGGATGATTTGAACATAAATTTTTTAAGATTACTGCCAATTTGCTCTTTGGAAGTTGGATTTTTAGAAATGTTTTCAATTCTCCTTTTTTGTTGATTGGTCTGTGGTGTTTTTGGACTCATGCCAACAGCTTTTTCAACATCTTCTAATAGTTTCTCATCAAAAAAATCATCATCTAGCAAAGAACTGTCCACGTCACAGGTTTTTGGTTTTGGTTGAGAAAGTGATGTAATTTTATCAATCTGGGATTGAAATCCATTATATTTCGATCTAGGAGGTGAATCCAAAAATGTTAAATCATCTTCAATATGTGAAGTAGGAGGTGTAACAGGTTTTACTCTTTTTTGTTTTTTTATGGGTTGGTTATTAATTTCACTGGTAATAACGTCATTTTGTATATCACTATCTGCAGATCGTTTTTCGCATTTCTTAGATAAACTTAAAGATCCTAATTTTTGTTTTTTGCTTTGATTATCATCTAATACTGAACTGCCACTTATATTTAAGAAATCTAATTGCTCCGTCTCTTCTTCGGGTGATTCAAATTCCTCATATAATACGTTTAATTTTGCTAAATGGCTCCTTACCTGTTGATATGCTATTACAACTTTTATAGCATCTACAATTATCTCAGGAGTACACGCAGTCTTAATCATTGTTAAAGATGCTTTGCCTGCTTCAGTTGCTGTGTTTTTGATTGCAGATAATATAGTGCAGCGCATATCATCAGTTACATTCAAGTCTATCATTTTAATTGGATATCCTACTTTAATTGCGTCAATGAGATGAGAGAGCACTACTTCAGGAAGCACACCTCTAAAAAATTACATAATTAAAATTTTAAAATTATACTAATAATTAGAAATATTTAAAGTTAAATAAATATATTACTGTGTTTATTATATGTGCGTAACATATTCCGTAGTCCCTTTCACCCCAAATTTAACAGTACAGTTTTTTTCAGGTAGAACTCAATTCAGAATGAAGGCAAATGCCATACCATATTATTTTAAATTTAAAAAATCGAAATTGCTATATATGGTGAATCATAGTATGTGAAAACTAATAGTTTTGACAGTAAAAAGTACTGCATACGCAAAAAAACTGTTGGATTTATTTTATTTTTCCTTATATTTAAAACACGCGACTATTTTGTGTAATTCTCTGGTATTTATTGATTGATACAATCAATAATTTCATTATTTAGTTCAAGCAACAGTTTTACAAACTAAAGCACAAGAAACAGTAGAATCGTAGCAACAATTGGGTGAAGATTACTTGAATACTATAAAAGCATTGCAACATCGATTTGGACATAATGTATTAAAGTTAATGATGGCAAAATGTCGATGAAAAATCAAACGATAGTTTCAAAGCTTTACGATAAATTGGAAAGTAGTTTGAATTCTTTAGTCATTTTAAGAATGACTTCAAAAAACTACTATATCCATTATTAGAGTTGTGTGACAGACCAATTATTGAAAGTATGTCAGAGAAGGGGATATTTAACAACTCCACAACAAGAAAAGGATGTACTTTTAAATATATTGACTCTGATAATATAATAATGGTATTACGCCGGCGCGAGTACGAATAACAACGTCAAGTAAGAGTTAAATCGATCGAGCATACTAATAATATAACAGTGAAGCATATAACGGAAAGTAGTGGAACGCAAAGTGTAATAAACCATAGTACAATTACACGATTAAACATGTTCGAGAAACAAAAACAGTAATTCAATAAAGACAGAGTTGGACAACTAACAAATGACAGAGTAGTGCGATTCCTGGAACGTAAGCTGATGAAGTCCAGTGGCGTATCATAGAAACGAGGAAAGTAATACAATAGATTATATGAACGAACCAAGAGAAAACATCACAAGTAAGTACAAATTTAAAAGGAAAAGAGCGAGAGAAACACCGGAGGGGTTTTGAACAGTGGGAAACGTCTATTAGTTTT
Source organism: Vesta saturnalis (assembly GCA_036346205.1). NCBI lineage: Eukaryota > Metazoa > Arthropoda > Insecta > Coleoptera > Lampyridae > Vesta > Vesta saturnalis. The sequence continues at coordinate 262,044 of JARFJB010001995.1, forward strand.
TCGAAAAATCAAAAAGGTAACACGATCGCTGGAATACCGCAACTATCAAAAGGCTAATAATACTAGGGAATCGGAACTTGAAACAAAGAAATAGAGAAATAGGCGCATAAAATAACATGAGGAAATTGAAGAAAGAAATAAGGAAGAACTGAGTAGAAATCAAAAGTCTGAAATAAAAATTTAAAAAAAGAACTAGTGCAACGAATTAGAAAAATAGGAGAGAAAATGAAAAGGTCTAACGAGACAGAAAAGAAAACATAGTAATTGAGGGACTACGAATAAGTGGTAATGATCTGACAAATATCGTGGGAAACAAATTTGTTGTGAGCAAATCGCCAAAGTTAAAAGACGTATACAGGGTGTTGCTAGGATAGGTAGAACACTTAAAAATAGGTGGGGGTTTGCTTATTAAAACATTTTCGAAACAGCATCCGTATTCAAGATACAGGGTTTTAACAAAAAAATTTTATACACATTTTTTACAATTATGTTGAAACTACTGGCAACATTGTTTACACCAAAAAAGTACTATTGGTAAAACTCGATACTGTACACCGTTTTCGGAATATTCTGATTTGAAAATGATGAAGTAATAAACGAAGCTGGTATAAAGTAAGTATTCTTATTAAAAACCAAAAACAATAACATTATTCTAACGTTAAAGTATTAATTAAACAAAGAACCACAAGAAAATTAAAATAAATTTGACTAAAACATGAAATATTCAATCAGTAAATGATGTTTAAGTTCACTTAAAATTTGGATTAGAAAATCTAACCTCAAAAAAGTTATGTTTAAAACTGGTCACTTCGAACTGTGTAAGTAGCGCCCTCTATGAGAGCTAGATATAAAAACAAATTCATGGGATGTGTCAGCTTCCAAAATACCAAATTTTATTACAATATTGCCAGTAGTTTCAACATAATTGTAAAAGATGGGTATAGTCATAATTGCGAGAGGTGTCTTATGATTCATAACTTACCGAATAGCAAATTAAATTACTATCGTATACTTATTTCACTTATCTGTTGGTGTTAAAGCAAGATGGAAGACTTTCACTATATCTGTAATACAAATCTCAATAACATAGATCGATGATACGCTAAATCATATTTTGACAGTTTGTTCACCTTGTCAAATTTAACCAGCAATTTCCGACGCTAATTTAATCAATTTTTGAAAATAATCTTCATATAATTTGCAGTTCATCATGTCTTTAAAGGGTAAATCTCTTAAAAGTCAAACTCAACTTATGTTGATGAATGTATTAAGACGTTTTGAAGGTGAACGTGATCATAAACGGTCCAAATGTACCTACCATTGACTTCTATTATACAGGTTTGTTATTATTTCCATACTTTTCCAATATGAAATATAATTTATATTTTAGAGAACGGCAGAAGCATGTGGAGTTACTGAAAAATCTGTAACCCGTACCAAAGCACGACTTGCTAAATGCCAAAAAGCAGATAAATCTGTACCAGATTCTCCTCAAAAAACAAGAACACGACAAAAAAGCAATGGACCACTTTAAATGTAAGTAGTGAATTACTTATAGATTCTATAAGAAATTTGATTTTTAGTATTACCTATCACACTGAAGTCCTTAGTAAAGGAATTGAAAGATGACAACATCTTCTCCTTCGTAACAGGTTTGACGAAATTACTACATTTAATTGGTTTTGATTTCAAAAAGGATTATCCAAGAAGAGGCTTATTTGAACAGGAATATATACTTGCCAGCAGAACAAAGTTTCTAGGAAATTATTTTAAAAACAAAGAAGAGGCTACATACGATCCTGTATTTTTTTATGAAACATGGATATTTAGTAGAGGCCCTTCAAAAAGTACATGGCATGAAAAGGATGTTAGAAGTTTCAGAAGGAAAACTGTAACTTTAAAATAATGATAATTGGTCAATGTGAACTATTTATGATTTTAGTTTTGTAGTATTAAGTGCTGGAAATTCTGATGGGTTTATTCCCTATTCATCTTTTCCACAAAACAACAATTACCCGATTGTTCAGGAAATGGTTTGAACAACAATTACTACCAAACTTAGAGAAGCCTAGCCTTATAATATTAGACAACGCATCCATACCATCAACATTAATTGACAAGATACCAACATATAGCTGGAAGAAAGACCAACTAATTGAATTTTTAAACAAACACAACATAAATTATTCTCCTGATATGCTACAAGTGGTGTTATTAGAACTAGCAAAACAAAAAAATATTTAATTGGTCAACTAGCTGAAGAATGGGGGCATAAAGTATTACCTTTACCACCATATCACTGTCAGTTTAAATGCAATAGAATTGGTATGGGGAAATTGCAAAGAATTTTATAATAAAAGCATTGGCCAGAGTGGTTTTTCTAACGAAAATGTAGTAGCACTATGGGAAAATTCCTTAAAAAGAATCAATGCTAACTATTGGCAAAAATGCATTGCACATGCTGAAAAGCAAATGCAGGAATGGTGGGATCTCTAAAAGCAGTTTGATGTTGTCCAAGAACTTATTACCATTAACCAATCTTCAACTTAGTACAGTGATTCCGAACATACTTCCTAGAAAGATGTCTTGCAGGTCTAAATTTCGGTACTTCATTTCTTATAATAAATATACTTATTCTATTTAACTCTGTTTCACATAGATTAAACCCAACACATTTATTAATTGTACATGTAAGAATGATCATTTAATGTGAATCTATATTGAGATGTGATCAAACAAAAAAATTGAGAAAAAATTGTTTTTAAATAAAGTTATTCTAATATTTGATGCTATAATCATTACCAACAAGTAGCTTTTGAGTACGAAAGTTACTTAGAATCATATTTCCCACTAAATGCAGATGTAAAATACTTTCAAACTTGCACTAAAATAGGTTCCATTGATGGGTCAATGTGACTCATTGTATAACCTACAAAATACAAGTAATTTTCAATTACAGAGTACTTATACAAATAGTTTAAGGTACACTGAAAATATGCTTATTTACCTCATTATTCAAAGTGAATAGCTTAATGTATATTATGTATTTGAAGTTGCGTAAATTAACAGCTGTTCAAACTGCTTACTGGCAGACACGTAAGAAACAAGGCTAGACCTACATTTAAAAAATCTTAAACCGTACATATTTCAGCGATGAATCATAAGACACACAACTATGACTATAAACATTTTTTTTAAAACCCTGTATCTTGAATATGGATGCTGTTCGAAAATTTTTTACTAACCAAACCCAACTTATTTTTCAGTGTTCTACCGATCCTATCAACAGGGCCACCTTTTTTGAAACGCCCTATATAAAGCAGGGAAAAGTGAAAGGAACAAAATAATAGTAGTAAAATGTGAAGAAAAAGTAAAGTGAACTGTAAAGAAACCAAGATTCACATCGAAAATGACAACCATACAAGAAAGACAAAATACTGGCCAAATTACTCAAAACAGGAAAAAGAGTAAAAGTAGGATATCAAAAAATCTTAATAAATAGTGAAACAAGAACGAAGGAAGACTTAAAATTTCAAAAAACTAATAGAAGGGGCATGAGCATGATGGAAAACAATACACAGCAATGGAATTAAAGTAATGGCAAAAAGAAAAGCGAACAAGAAATGAGAATTGCAACATGGACTATAAAAACACTAAATGGAAAAAAACCAGAAATTGTAGAAGAATACGCCAAACAAAAAAGGAAAAATATTGCTTAGATTTTCAGGGGTAGAAATGGATAAACGAGCAAATGAGATAGTAGGGATAATAACAGGTGAAGAAATACAAAGATTGGTAACAGGCTACGAAACAATAAACTCATCGATCATAAAATCGATTTAATGAATCCAGAAACAATGAGCATGATACAAATATGCACCAGGCACAGATATTTGAAGAGGAAAAAACGAATTATATGAAGCACTACAAAAGCAGAAGCAAGCTGAGAAAAGGTAGAACATGTAATAATTATGGGACATTCAAATGCATGGATAGCATATAAAGAAAGAGGAGGTGGTATCATAGGAAGGTATGGAAAAGACAATAGGATAAACAGAAATGGGAAAAAAGAATTCAATTCTGTATTGAAAATCAAATGTTAATAGGAAATACAGTATTCGCACATAAAGATATATTATATAAATATATATCTATAAGGGTATATAGATTACATAATATTAGACGTGTGTCAAAATTTTAGCCATTTTTGTTTACGCATTTACAAGTTACAGCAGTGAGAAGCAACCAACCTTCGTGTTTTTTTTTTAACTGGAAAAATCTGAATTTCGTGTTCTGATTAACCACTATTATTTACGCAAGTAAATAATCGAGACCAAAGCCAAGCTAGGTAAGTATGATCCAGACTCTGGACCGTCGATAAAAATGGTTCAAAACTGATTTTCTGACTTTCGTTATGGCCGTACAAGCACCGATGACGCTGAACGATCTGGACGCCCAAAAGACGTCAGTACACCAGAGAACGTGTAAAAAATTCATGATATGTTGAACGGCCCCAAAGTGAAATTGAAAGAGCTAGCTGAGACCACAAAGATGTCGTATGGCAGTGTGTTCAATATCATACATGACATGTTGGGTATGAAGAAGCTCTGCGCATAATGGGTGCCGCGTTTGCTAACAATGGAGCAAAAACGAATTCATGTTACGACCCCAGCAGAATTTGGCGAAATCCAAAGGAGTTTTTACGCAGGTGCATAACCATGGATGAAACATGGATACATTTCTACACACCAGAGTCCATGCAACAGGCGAAACAATTGGTTTAGCCGGGTAAAAGTACTCCAAAGCGTCCAAAAACGCAACAATGGACCGGAAAACTTATGGCCTCCGTATTTTGGGATGCGCATGGAGTAGCTTTGACTATCTCGAAAAAGGTAAAGCCATAACTGGCGCATATTATTGGTCATTATTGGATCGTTTGAAAATTGAAATCGCAGAAAAACGACCGCATTTGACGACAATGCGCCTGCTCATTCCTCGTTAGTTGCGCAAGCGAAATTGTACGAAATCGGTTTTGAACTGTTTTTTCAGCCACCGTATTCACCAGACTTGGCCCCCAGCGACTTCTACCTGTTCCCAATTCTGCAGAGATGGCTCACCGGTAAGCGATTTTACTTCAATGAGGAACTCAGCTGAAACTGAGACCTATTTTGAAGAGCTTCCGAAGGACTACTTTTTGTACGGGATAAAAACGTTAGAAAATCGTTGTATTATCGCTGTATATTTAGGTTCTTTTTAATATTCCTAAATATACAGCCATAATACCATATATACAAGGTACCTCAGACAAAATACAAAGGATAGGCAGCAAATACAAGACACGCACTGCCTTCAAATAGGCCAGAACGCTCAGGGGAATACTAACCTAAACCAAACCACACAATGAAGATCAGAATTCCAAGAATTGTGAATACAACCTACCATGCAAATGCGGCAGAGCATACATAGGGGAGAGAGCAGTAGACTACTCAAAGTGAGAACACAGGAACGCAACGGCGAAACAGAAAAATCAAGAATCACCTAACATGTCTGGAACGAAGACCACCGCATTCAATGGGATAACATACAGATAGTGGCAAAGGGCGAGAATACCACTCGCCGGAAACTCAAAGAAGCCGCATACATCACACTAGCAGAAAATCCAATAAGCCAAGCTAGTGTGCAAATGAAACCCATATGGATTCCAATAATGCGCGAAGAGCTTAAGCGCAATACACCTGCGCAATAGGTTACGAAGAAACTACTGCGCAAACACAAATATATATATATATATATATATATATATATATATATATATATATATATATTTAGGCTTCCATAAAAATTGCAACACCTAGAATTTGTTGAACGATGTAGATTGAAAAACACGTCAAACATGGCACAAGAACTTTAAGCTGAGGGCCCAAAATTAAAGGTCGGCAACTTAAAAGAGAAAATTGAAAAAGAAATGTTGAAAAGGTACAGCTGACTATATCTTAAAAATAAATGAGAATTATGAAAAGAAAAATGTGCAAATTGCTGGAGGCCATGTGACCTAATTAATTAATCATTAATATTCCTTAATAAACTTGTAGATTAAAAAACACGTCAAACATAAAAGAACTGAAATGTAATGTCTGTTACCAACGTGCCTTCCACAATGTGCTGTTCCGTTTTTGCGTGATTTACTTTTTCATATTTCTATTAAATTGTTTATCCCTGGCATTTCTCAATGTTTAAGATATTATGGGCAGCCGCCCCTTTTCAACATTTACAATAGTTTATATTTTTGCTCAATTTCTCAAATTTTAAATTTACGGTGATCATACAATGACTACATTTAACTTAATTTTATAATTTTTACGTATCTTTCAAATTTCACTGCGTATTCAGATTTTAACTTTTAAATTTCATTGTCAGCTTTAGATATTTTGTTATATTATGACTTAGGTCAAGTTTCATTTGCGGTAGCTAAAGCCAACTAGTTATTTAATGCCTTCAGTAAATAATTTTTGATTTGTGGTGATAGCAGAGATCACAAATTGGAACTAATTTTAACGCCATCTTCTTCTTCTCATCGTTTAATTTCTATAGGAGTTCAGCAGAAGGGCTTACTTTAGGTCCTCAGCTCAAACTTATTGTGCCAGGGTATAAGCGAAGACTACAGGTTGTTCTCTTTTTATTTTATTTGTTTTAAAAAATGTTTGTTTTAACATTTATTATTATTGCTTTGCCTTATTTCGCAACTGTTGTCTCATTAAATTTTGTTATGGTTATCCTGATGATGACAATATTATTGCGAAACATGTTGTTTTCGCACTTGAGTCGAGTTCATATGTTATGATTTTGTCCATAGCACTTCACTACTCTCCGATTCGAACTTGGTACATAACAAAATTTAATGAAACAACAGATAGCTTGACGAAATATAAATCGATCGCAGCGCTCCCTAGTGTAGCGGAGTGAAAGTTTTTCAAAGTTAATTTGAATACTTATCTGCCACAATCAATATCCAGAATAATTTATGCAAATCCCTTTATTATTTTTTCACTAATTTACAGAAGACATGAACACTAAAGTAACTTGCAATAAAATTGAATTTTTTTAATTTTTATAAAAAAATTTAAAACTAATGTCAGTTTTATTTAGGTAACTCAACTCTATCCTTTTCTTTAATTACACGTAATCAACATAAAATGTTGTTTAAATAAATTGTATAACAACAAATTCCTATTATTTTCTAATTAGTTCATTACCCAATGTTAAATTTAAAGTGATATAGGTATAATAATTAGGTGCAGAAAATGGCTAAATAACTTACCCGTTAATTAACCCTAAGTAATCGCGTAATTACATTTTGATTATTGTAGACAATTACGGGATTCCTATCAGTGTACATTTTGCAAACGATACTGATCCATCAAACACTAGTTGTGAATTTGTGATTGTGTCTAAAAATGCCTAAAGCAAGAAAAAGTGCGAGTGTTCCAAGAAGAAGTAGGAGTGTGATATTAAAAAGGGCGAGAGAAGAAATGTCCTGTAATTATCATAAATAGAAAAATTATGTACATTCACAATTAGCAAATCCATGCAAGTGGCCCGAAATTCTTTTTTGTTAGTTTTCAAATGACAGAATATGTAAAAAAATTATAAGGTAAATTTTTTTTATTGATATATTCCTTTTATAGGAAATTGAATAAGATTTCAACAGAAACTTGCATCCACCCTCGTTCGGAAGACGAACCTTGTAGCATCAGCTTCCATCATAATGATGACGAAGACTTTTTGGTGTCTGATACTGATAATTGTCAAGAAATGGTGACAGACGCAGATACTGAACCCGAAGACCAATTTGATGTTTCTTTTGATGAAAACAGTTTAGATGCTTCATTATTGTTGGAAAACGATACAGAATCAGATGCCACTCAGAAACACAATTTATCAGGTCGCAGGATCATAGAAATAAAATATTTCTTAAATGTGTTGAAATCACTAAAACACGTAAGTTTTGGTTGTTCTTTTTTTGATATAGATGTCATATCAGAAAAGATAGAAAGATTAGAAAGTACGCTTACATTTAAATGTAATATGTGCGGAAAGACAGATGTGGTAAGGACTGGTGGCACTGATGCTTCTTTTGGTTCAACAAACCGTGCTGCCGTTATTGGTGCTGTATCAATTGGGATTGGATATACCCAATTAGCTGAGCTTGTTGCAGCAATGGATATACCACAGATGTCTAACGACACATATTTAAAATACCACAACAGCATTTTACCCTCGGTCCATAATTTAAACCAACAATTAATGAGCAAAACTGCAAAAGAAGAAGCTGATTCCCAGGAGAAAAATATAAGAGTAACATTCCAATTATATCAGTGATAGCAGACGGAGCTTGGGGTAAAAGATCTTACCGTAGAAACTATTCTGCACTTTGTGGAGTTGTAAGTTATAATGAAATCTTTTTTTTTATTATAAAGGATTTTTTCAGGCATCCATAATCGGAGCTAAATCAAAAAAGATTTTGTATATGGGTGTAAAAAACAAATATTGCTGTTTGTGTGCCAGAGGCCATGATGTGGATGATCATGAATGTTTCCGGAACTGGAAGTAAGACTTCTACTGCAATGGAATCTGGTATTATTTGCGAAGGATTTGCAGAATCAATTTCACGGCATAATCTAATTTATGGCCAATTGGTTGGTGATGAAGACAGTAGTGTATACAAACATTTAACACAAACTTCCCGTACGGCTCGTCATTTTATATAAAAAATAGAATGTCGAAATCATTTGCTTCGTAATTACGTCAATAAACTCAGCGATCTTAGTAAAGACTGTCGATATCCAAAAGGTGAAGAGATTATATATGCAATCCGTCAACTTTAGGCCGTGTTGTTGAAAATGAACCTATCGATAGCAAAATTGATATATTAAATTGCTCTTTGCATATTCTGGGCAGACACGACGATTATCAAGAATATTTTTGTAATGGCACTAAGAAGAACGAGGTAATAATAATATTTATGAATAATATTAGTTTGTTATTAAACTATTTCTTTTAATTTAGGAGGATTTGGTAAATGTATATTTAGAATGCGGCATGTTGCCAGTAATAAACACTATTGTAACACGACTAGCTCACCAAGCATCTAGTTTCCTCTACGATACCGATACAAATCCAGCAGAAACATATAATTCGGTAGTTGCGAAATTTGTAGGAGGTAAAAGAGTCAATTTTTCTTTAAAAAATTCGTACCAATTGAGATGTGAAATGGCCGCGATCTCTTTTAATAGCGAGGGAAATTTATTATCGCTTTTACATGAGCACCTTTGTGACAGACCACCGGGGCACTACATGACGCATTTTTTAAACTCCCAAATTAATCGTCATAGGAAGAAGGTAACAAAATGTATTGATTATTTTAACGTTTTCTTCTATGGAAATTTCTTTATTACAGTAGTTGCCTATTGTTTTGATTTCAGATCACTCTAAAAACAGGACACTTGCACCCGCGTATAATGATTATGGATTGGCAAAAGAATCCATCACACCCTATCTTTCAAAAGATGAGTACACGTTAGTCAATTTTTTACTTGGTTGGAAAATGTCGACAAAAAAAAGATTGAAGAAGGTACCTTGACCCAATCAAAAAGTGATTTGTGGAGAGTAGAACGTAAGAAACGTTTAAAGGCATGCAATTTTGGGAAAATATGTAAACTGCGTAAAACAACGTGCACTTCCAAAACTGTTTCCTCCTTACTCTACAACGTTTTTAAAGGGAATACATACACCGCTTTTGGCCTCAATAGTGAGTCAAATGCAATTAAACTATTTCAACAATTATTCAAGTTAAAAGTCACTACATGCGGGCTCCTTACAGACGAAGAAAAACCACTTTTAGCATGTTCGCCTAACGAACTAGTAGAAGAAGATGCAGTGGTGGAAATAAAAAGCTCTTTAAAAAGCGGTGACATTGATCCTGTGGGGGCATTAAATTAAAGAGGAACCATAATTATTATTATCAGGTGCAAGGAATTTTACATATTACCAAACGAGTCAAATGCTACTTTATTGTTGAACAATAAATGTTTTGAACATTAAAATGAAACAATATGTTTTGTTTTTTATAGGGATGATACATTTTGGGAGGATCATATGGTAAAAAAATTAGAAGAATTTTACTATAAGTCTTTATTACCGGAATTAGTATATCCACGCAGATGTCGTAATTTAAATCTTCGAACTGCACATATGACCAATTAAATTTTAAATTGTTTTGTTTGTTCACCTCTATAATTTGTTTACAATAGCTGAAGATCTCTGTGTCCTCGGGTCATTTAATGAGCAGATCATGGTGCTATATTTTCTAATGCAATTTCTACCTTATTCACATCAGACCATTTATTGTAATTATAATGTCTTAAATAGTAAATTATAAATCTACAATTTTTTCAAAATTTTAACAGTTCATATTTCGAAAAACCTATGTCTGAATATATGGCTTTTGTTAAAAATATTCCAATTTAATCACTACTGGGAAAAAATTTCAATAAAAAATTATACAAATTAAGATTTTAAGAAACCCTATATTCAAACATTTGGGAAGGTTTCAGGACTATGTAGACGTCTTACGTGTTTCTCTAAAGTTTCAGATAACTTCATAATAATATAAAAAGTTAGAAAGTTTTTAAGATTGCTCTTATGGGGGTTTGATGTGTTGCGTAACTATCTATCGAGATCCCCCTTAAGCGTATTCAAATTGTTATTATAAGTTTGATATCTAACTTTTAAAATGTTTTCTACAGCCTCCGACTATAAGTTCATACCTGATTTACATATTGCTGTTTTGTGTACTGTAAACTCAAAGTGAGATGGGATAAAGAACAGCATGTTTCACTAGTGTTTGGTAAGTTTGCCTTTTCATTGCTTAACATAATTTGGTTGTTCTTATAAACAAAGCTTTAAAATGTTTGAGTGATTAATAATAATTGCTTACCTTTTTGTTGCAATTTCTTGTACAGTAAGACCAGATTTGTACATTGAATAACTAGCTTGCGCTGTGGCACCGATTTTATGACCTGGCAATGGATGTTCAGCTAAAATATCTTCAATACTTCTTTTAACATTATCATTTGAATCAGTTGCATCTAATTGACATATATTTCGAATTGTTTTTATGAATTCTTCACCAAAACGATTAATTTTAGCTTCAGTAAATCCTTCTACTAAATATTAATATATTTTAAGTATTGTAACAAAGCAAATACTACCTACATCTGTACTTTCTCAAATCTTTTATAGTCAATGGTTTCACTTCTGCCATCTTCATAAGTGCTTCGTTTGAAGCAACCATGTACGGCATACAATCAGCTGCAGTAGCAAGATCAGCTCTTTTACTCATTAATAAACGATAAATTTTTAATCGTTCATTTTCCAAATTTGATTCACTATCTCCGCTTATTTTCTCTTCAACTACTTCTGAACTTGACATTGTTTTCATTAATTTTAAAGATGGTTTTATTCTCTTACTATGCAAAGATGTAATAGAAGATGTTGATGGAATTGGTTGAGAAGATGTGAATTCATCTTCTGTAGCCCTAGAATAATGAATTGCATAAAATGATTCTACTGTAAACATTGAAGACTACTAACTCAGGTTGAATTTTTAGTTTGAGTAATTTGAAAATATCAGGTGATGGTTGCAGTAAAATATGTTCCTTTTTGGAAGAATTTAGAAATCTTTCTCCTTTATTACTAAGACCGTAAGTGCCGGTATTAAAAGATTTACTATTCCTTGGTTTAGTATGTTTCTCTAAGTATCCTTCTCTCTCAAGTAATTTTCCTAAAATTCACATTCAAGTTCAACTGGATGAAAGAAACAAGTATGTGAAAACACACCAACAGCTTTCCACCAATCGTCCGGCTGATGTTTACCAGACCCATATAGAGCATGCATTAGATGTCTTTCATACAATTTACTACTTTTAGAACCGCGAATAAATAAAATGTACAATCCATATCCAAATTTGCCATTCATAGCATTTACCGCTCCAAGAAATACTTTAGCATCTGGTGCAAAATCATAAAGACCATTTTGATTAAGACCTTCATATTTATTGTGATCTGATACTTTTTGAGTTAACCTAATAATGATTTTATTTAATAAGTATTTCAAAAAGTTTAAATCAATACTTACTTTCTTGTACAATTATCACAGCAGTTATGACATGCCCCCTTAGATGTGACTGAACCTTCAAAATGATTTAAAATAAATTGTCTGCGACAATCACGGGTTTCTAGATACTGCTTCATAATTTGTTCCATGGACTTTTGTCGTGCTTTATTCTGTGCACTTACTGAACCACTTAATTCTCTAATGGTTCTGTAAATGTACATATATTAATGCTTAATAATAACAAATTACCCCCACCGCAGTTTTGGGATTCAATAATACAAGTATAATGTGTACAGGTCATGGCATAATCAATATCCTGCGCCCAGTTATAGGTAAAACAATTTTCATATATAAATATAACTTTAGAAGGAAAAAAAACTGCTTACATCGTTTTTGTCCCAAAATACTAATCTTAACCTAAACACAACTAAATTGGGCCATTTGTTCAAAAATAAATTCAAGGGCACCAACAACCAAAAGCAACTGGACTCTTCCCCTGACAATTTGTACAATAACCATTTTTATTCTATATAAGTAACAGTTTACACAGACTGCACGTTCATTGTGCTTTCACACAATATAACTACAACTATTACGAAGTAACAGAATAAATACTTATCCTCTTCAAAAAACTCACTATTTGTGTAGTACTTTCAAAAAACTGATTTCCAAAAGGGCGACTAACTGTTAGGACTGAACAATTATATAGGGTTTTAAAAAATATTTGTAATTATGTCAACCATAAAATTACTTTTAAAGCAATGTAACTAAATTAAAAATACAAATGTATGTCCTATTTTCACCTTCTAACCTACATATACATATGTAGGTATAGAAGGTTATACAATCGACTTTTTCTTCACTATCGCTAAATAGACTTATTACCTCATTTTGACAGTTTCACCAAGATCGGCCATGATGCCTGTGAGTGGGTGGGCCGAACAAAAATTTCCAAGGTGAAATTTAAGTGTTGGTTTAAATTTTTTCAATATCTGAATAACCATCAACTTTACAGGAAAAGGTCTAAACACATGTTTTAAAAAAAAAATTAATTTTACATAACTTTTCTTTATAAAGTTTCTTAATACAGAATCAATTAAACATGAAAATACTTTATGGATATGTTATAGAAGGAGGCGGCTTTGGAAATTTTTTTTAAGTTAACATCTGTTAGCAGCCACAAAAAATGATATTTTGTACATTTGAATTAAGCGCACTCGCTCTTAGTGGACTTTTCTGCTTTATTTGGGGATGCTAATCGTCTCGAATACGAGTGGACAACAGTTCAAAAATGTACTTCGAAGTGTTAATGTCACTTGTACGCTCTAGTTCTTATTTCTTGTATATAAACTAATAAACTTAATAAAATAATAAAGTCTTTCTAATAAAAAATTACCATGGTCCATCTAGCAGTATGATCTACCGGTGAAAAAACGCATATACAATTGATTAATTATAAGCTACGTAAATATCTTTCAACTCGCCACTTTAATCGTCACTGTGATGAACATTTTCAAGCGTGCTACGGAAGTCGCATCAAACTTCGCACAAGGCCGACCGTTTTATATACCTGATCAGCACCCTTACTGTTGCCATCATTAAAGAGTGTGTTCACTACAAACAGAAGGTCTGTGGCCTATTTTAGTATAGTAAACCTGTAAACTATTTTAATCCATTATGCATTTCCTTAAATAGCTTGCCTTTTATATAATTTTAAGGCTTTTGCTTGCTTTACGAGCGGAACAATTTCATGTTTTAAGTTGGGTTCGTAGAGAACACTTGACTATTTACACTTTAAAAATAATTTTCTTTACTTTGCAAAAATTGATTGCTCGAGTGTTGGAAGTTTTATCTGAATCGAAATTAATTATGCGCAACTAGCGATGCATTTTCAAAAACGAGATAGATAGTTAGCATTCTGTTATAACAGTATATTTACGTTAAATTAATTCTAGCGATTCTTAATGGTTATTAATCTTCAAAATGCCTAAACAGAATCAAACTAAAGTTAGATTGGAAACGGCGTTGTTGCTAATTAAAGAACTGAACAATTTTGAGAGATTTGTATACTCTATTGCTGATTTATCACTTATGACGCTATTGTTGTAAATTTAAATCTACGCCTAGATCTCATTAAGCCATCATTACAAAAATTTCGGGAGTTATATATAGAACTAAGAGCAAACGATATTTTTTCTGATGAAATACTATCTGAGGATGACTTTTTCAATAAATATGTTGATCTTACTAGTAGGGCTACTTTATTGTTGAAAACTGCAACAAAGGCACCTAGCTCAAATTCTAATTCTATTGAGTCCTTACACCTAGTAGGGACATCTGATAGTGCTAGAGCTGTCGGAAATTTGAATGCTAAATTGTCAACATTATCAATTCCTACCTTTTCTGGAATTTACACTGAATTCCCATCTTATCTAGAAAGCTTTACTGCACTCGTGCATAATAATCCAAATTTGACTGATATCGAACGCTTTTTACATTTAAAAGCAGTTTAAAAGTCTGGTGCTAGTGAATTTATTTGTAATATTACACTTTCTGGTGATAACTATCGCATCGCCTTTGATCTTCTGTATGAGAGATATAATACTCCCAAACTAATCATACAAAATCATATCAAGCCCATTTTTGACCTGAAACCTATCTAAAATGCCTTTGGCATTGTTTGACCAAGCTCAACTGAAGATTCCTGAGCGAATTAAAGTTGCCGACATGAATTGTAATAAATCTTTACCTATAGACATTCTTATAGGTGCTGGTAATTTCCACAACTTACTATGCATAGGTACAATTTTTTGGGAAAAGATAGGTGATATCTGCAACTGCCAAACGTCACCACAAACCTCGAACACCGTGTGTACTAATCCTACTATAAAAAGTCTGAACCATTGTGTTCAAAAATTCTGGCAGTTAGAGGACATGAAACCTCTACGTGAAGAGTCTAAACTTTCTCCAGAAGAACGCTTCTGTGAGTAACATTTTGCAGGAACTATTAAAAAGACTGCTTAACCTTGAAAAGAAATTTTCTGCTAATCCTGAACTAAAAACTGAATATAAAAATTTCATACATGAATATATTGCCCTGGGTCATATGTCTAAAGTTTTACGGGTTGAAAACTTAGTTGAATATCCAGTAAAAACATATTATTTACCTCACCATGCGGACCATGCGGTAATCAAGTCTGATTCTTTAACCACGAAACTAAGAGTGGTCTTCGTTGGTAGCGCCCCTACCTCCTCAAACATCAATTAATGACGCAAGTTGTCAGGCCAGTAATTCAAAATGACTTGTTCTCAATTCTTATGCGCTTCGGCAACACAGAATAGCGCAAATTTCAGCGCATTCTTTGGCGAGATAATCTTGATTTACCAATAGAGACCTATGAACTAAATACCATTACTTATGGTACGGCTAGTCCTAGTTACCTAGTTACGAAATGTTTACAGCATTTGTCAAAATTATCCTAAAACTTCAGCGGTCCTAAAATCTGATTTTTAAGTGGATGACTTGATCACTGGTGCCAATTCTGTTGAGGAGGTGAAACTACTTCAAACAGAATTAAGTAAAATTTTAGCAAATGTCGGTTTTCCAATTCGAACATTCGCCTGAAATCCTAACTAAGGAATATGATAGGGTACTTTATACGGTCCCCTTAGGCGAGCGTGCGAATGTAAAAACTTTGGGTATCGTTTGGGATTCCACGCGGGACTTTATACTGTATGACGTCCAGTTAAAGTCGGCTTCGCCTAAAAATACCAAGCGTTCCATTTTATCAAGGGTTTCGCAAGTTTTTAATCCATTAGGGCTGCTTTCTCCAATAATAGCTATTGGAAAGCTTCTCATACAAAAACTATGGGACCTTAAAATTTCCTGGGATAAGGGTATTCCACAAGAACGAAATTAAGAGTGGAATGCCTTTAAAGAACAACTGAATGACCTAAATCATCTATGGTTACCGCGATGTATAATTCATACTAATTATGTCTTCATCGAACTTTATGGTTTCAGCGACAGCAGCAGCTATGATTATGGCGCATGTGTTTATTTACGCGTTACCGACAGGGACAATAATTGCTATTCAAATCTTCTATGTTCCAAGTCCTGCATCACTCCTCTTCGTGGAACTACAATCTCTAGATTGGAATATGTGCAGCTGTGCTACTGGCACAACTTGTCTAAAGTGATTTTAAATGACGCTGTTTCTGATATCCGACTATGGACTGATTCTACCATAGTACAACATCGGATTCATTCCGCCTCTAATAAATTTAAAGTTTTCGTAGCTAATCGAGTTGCCCTTATTCGGGAGTTGGGATCTTGGTTTCAGGTACCATCTAAATTAAACCCTGCCGATTTAGTTTCCCGTAGTATTACTGTGCGTGACTTGCTCAACTGTGCCTTGTGGTGGAATGGCCCGAACTTTCTAGTCGAGCCCCCTAATCATTGGCGTATTCAACCGATTAACAACGACTTTGATGTTGACTCTGAGCTAAAACCAACATCCAACAATATTCGAAATTTTTTAACTAATACTTCCTAAGAGAGCTGGAGCTCTTGGAAGATGGCGCCCTAACATAGGTTTAATTCAAATATCTACAGAATGGTTTCCCTTTAAATGATAGCGTTCTGTACATTTATTTAGTGGAATATGCCCTATCGTATGGCGTGCATATGATTTTTTAGATGTATTCATAAGCGGCTCGTTAGGGTGGGGCATTTCGTTTTTCAAAATTTCGCAATTTTAACATAAAATTTAAAAAATTTCGATTTTTTCATAAAAGAATGATACTCTTCTCTGAAGTCGCTAAGACGCACCGTTTTCAAAATAAATCGATTTAAATTTTTCATGCGTTAATCATACTTTTATAAAATTAACTAACGAATTCATTTACAATTATGAAAGATTGCTATGGAAAGTAAACAAAATAACAATTGCGTGAACGTCAAACTCCTCTCATGTCATAAATTAATTTTGCTTTAGAAAGTTAAATATGAAGGATATAGAGGATACCGACTCTATTTTGGTTATTACCTTCATGACACTAAGACAAGGAAGAGGAGTATATTCACCGTTATAACGGAAATGAGAGGAATTAATGAGATTGTGTTGTACATATCAATCACTCAAGATTGTTCATATTTTATATGAACAATAAATGTACAGTGCAACCTATGGGGATCCACAGTTTCTACAAAATGCCGAAGAAAATTGCCCATTATTTGAAATGAGCCAACCCAGACGGTTACACTGGACACTGTCTACGTCCAACGTCAACTACTTTTCTTGCTGAGGATGGAGCAATTATCAGGAGGCTCAAAAATCAAGGAGGATGGCGATCAAAAACGACTCCAGAAGAATATATAGAAGAAAGCACTAACAATAAAATGGCTACTTCGAAAATGATTTTAATCAGCCATCATCATCAAACAGTGGATGCCAGAATCCATCAGATGTTGTCCTAGAACGTACTGAATTACAGTTGGCAGGAGCAATTCATCATTTTCTACGTCAAATGGAGGAGTTCATCAGAATAAGTTTTTCTAACGTTAATAGTTGTACGTTTAATATTTATTCCAATAAATAATTAATAATTCTTTATAAAGAAATGGTTGTTATAAGAAAAGAGGTATTTTTCTTTACGAGTTGTAATAAGGAAATATGGTCCATTTCCATTGAGTGTCAGAAAAATATTATTTTAGTAACTTCCTGTACATTTTAGTTAATTTAGAATCTAGTTGTTTATTTATGTCATGAGATGTAACATTTGAAAAACTATTGTCAACCTAATGTTTAGGGATTTAGTACTCTTAATCAAAGTTTCTTTATAGAATATCTTTATTCCAGCTGATGAATATTTAGAAGCTTACAAGATACATGAAACATATGCTACACTCCTTTCCTGGTAGATTAACGAAAAAATTTTAAATAATCTACAAACAAATTTAAATGAAATATATAACAAAATGGTATACATACATACTGTTTAATGTTACGAATTTGGTAACCAAATAAGATCTTGACTTATGTTCCATTTCATTGAAATCTGCAATGTTTATCCAAATATATTCATAAAATACGCGATTATCAGTACAATTTTACGTACTGCATTAGAGCATAACTTTTTAATATCCACGAATCTTATGACTACTGTCTAAACAATGCAATAACGTTATTTAAATGACATGTTCGAATAAGACCTACAAAACTTTTCGGTTTTCATACAAATACATTACTACTTTTCTTAATTTTATTTATTTATTTATACCCAAGTCAAATATTTACATAAGATAGTATAACGTTATGCTTTAGTAAATCCTGTAGAGGCAAAAAGAAACTTTGCCTGTGCACAGGTTTGACTTACAAGTTATTAAATAACTTTAACGCTGTAACGTAGCTACTCTTAGTTACAAACGTTCTGTGTATTAAAAGTATAATTTGATTTTTGTGTCTCGTAATACTCGCGGAATTATACTTTTCCTGAAAAAGTGCATAGAAGACGTTAGTCAAAGATTCAATTGTGAATTCTAATATGACAAAAAAGGTAATGCTTATGCTCAATAGTTTTTTGCTACAAAAACCCCAAATAAACAGTAATCTTCAAACAATGCAGAATCATAAGGTTTGAATTTTGTCCAACAAAACATTATGCTGTTACTTTTTTAATGAAACTAATATAATAAAAATAATATGGTTGATTAAAAGTAGTATTAGAACCACGTAAGTTCAGAAACATGGAGTTTGTCGAAGAAAACATTGTGGCCATACTTTTTCCCAAAGCCATAACAAAATTTAATGATTGTCGAAAAAAAAGCATTGTGCTCACATTTTGCATCAAAATTATTTCATAAACAAATTAGGGGTTCTATTATGACCAATTAAGAATGACATCCAACAGTATATACCTAGTCATGCTTCGTATTTGTCCAAAACATATATGCATACATTTTACCAGTGAAATCGGTTCATAAATAAAGAATTATCAAATCACAGATTAAATAAGCAGTCAAAATCATTATTTCATCAAATTTGGTGGTTATTGTCCAATAATACATCATGATTACACCTTTTCCCTATCCAAACGTCAGTATTTCTACACTTTTTCAAGGTCTTACACCTCGCTGAATACTATTATAGTGATATAATTCGTATGGAATTATATACTTTAACAAGACGGTGCCCTAGCCCATAATACTTTGGCAGTGAGGAATTACTTCGAAAACCATTTCCCAAATCGTTGGATTGCAACATTCAGTTCGGTATCGGAAAAGAGCCACTGCGAGCGCTTATATTGGTAAAATGGGTAAATGTGAATATCGGATTAGCGCTTATATTCATACATCTCATGCGGTTATATACCTTTCTCGTTCTTATACACAGCATTTATGCCAGAAGGTAAGAGCTGCCGGCGGTGAACTAAGAAGCACGCTCTACGTTATAAGCGTTTTGAATTGTGCTGCGTGCACCAAAAAGAGATAACAATAGTTAACGCAATGAAACTTATAAAACACATTTCTAGATATGATTATTAGAGACCTACTTTATTTTCAATCATACTAGGTACGTATATGCAAACACTTTCATTTGATAATAAAGGGTGTTGAAAGCGCTACTTATAAAACACATTTATAAATATGATTATTAGAGACCTACTGTATTTTCAATCATACCTAGGTACGTATATGCAAACACTTTCATTTGATAATAAATGGTGTTATCTTGACAAGTACAAAATAAATGGGCCATAAGTACATGATTAACATAATTGCGTCTTTCTGACGCTTATGAACGTATTTATTAATCGAAATTGCTTTTTAATTAATTACTTAAAGGAGTAGGTTAGTTATATGAAATTCCTGTGGACGGTAGTTTATAATGCAAAAATATTTTACCATACTACAGGTGTATTATTGTCAATAAAGTAATTAAAATATAATTAGAAGGTACTACATCCAATTTATTTATATACATTTATAAATGTGATTATTATAGAAAGGCCTTTATCTAATGTATTTTCAATCATCCGTAGGTAAACAAAAAAATAATTCTTAATTTAAAATTCATCACCTTCGGCATCTTCAACTTCACTGTCATCTGAATTTCCATTATTCACTCCTATAAGTAATTCATTAAAAAGCAATTTCGATTAATAAATACATTCATAATGTTAAACTGTACTTATGGCCCATTTATTTTGTACTTGTCAAGATAACTTACCCTTTATTATCGAATGAAAGGTACCTACGTATAACTGAAAATCTCTAATAATCATATTTGTAAATGTGTTTTATAAGCAGTGCTATCCTTTCAATGCTGTGCGTAATTCATTTTTGTATGTATATAAAAATATTATAAGTAAAACATTTAGAGAGTCACTGCATTACGCTTTTAGGTGGATATTTTCCGTGCCGCGTTAATAGTGTCACGATAATTTTCGAAATTATAAATCATTTGTTGGTCCCGTACATTTTAAATCTAGCATAACTCTCGTAAGTAAATCTAGTAAAGTCTCAATGTTTGGTGAAGCTTTCTATTGTAACGTTTTCTTTTGTCTTGTACACATTTAAAAGGTTTATGAATTTTTTTGTGATTTTCTAAAACGAAAATGAAGCTTTATTGTTGATCAAAGTAAAATGAAAGTTTAACAGGAAATTGTGATTTACGCTTTTGCTAACGATATTTAGGGAAATCCTCTTACTAATTTGAGAGGAAACATTCATTAGTTTCTTTGTAAATCGGGTAGTTTTGTGTAAATAAATGGTTTCGTTATTTTAAATTGAGTGAATTTCGTTAAATAGAGTTGAGATTGCATCATATAAAATTAAATTAAAGAACGCATTAAAATTATTACATTATATGGTACATCTTTTGCAAAAGTTAAATGTAGCCGACAGTTCGGCACCGTCTCGTTTGATAAGGTTTGGTTTTAAACAAAGAATTTATCTTTATATACAGAGTATTAAAGGCTAGAAAATTTCAATTTACCATATATCAATTACTTAGATAAGGTTTCGAGAAGGGGTACGTTCTGTTGACAATGCAATTTCTCCCAACGGGGTTTGAGTTTGACTTCGTGGACGCGCGTACTTAGAAAATGTGAGTAATATTTTCTGTAATTGGCTAATTAAATGGAAGGGGTTTAAAAAACCAATGTGGCGACAAGTGAAATTATTCACGAGCAGAAGTAGCTTAGGCGTTGAAGCGTTTAGTTTATCTTCACAGTGACGTAGTAATCACCGCGGAACAACGTTGACTAACATCCGGGTCGAAGTAACTATCGTAGCAGGGTTCTTATATCCTCACAGCCCATTTAAGGGATCATATAATTGTTCAACCTTCACGAAACCAGTTTATCGTTACTATATTTAATTTTAATTGTAATTAATTAATTCTTTAAAATTAATTGACCCTAAAATTAGGTAATTAAAGTCAAGAGGGTTAACAGGGTCATTATCGTTATTCATTATTACCCTTCAATTAAATGAAAAAGAAGTTAAAAAAAAATAGAAAAGTTAAGTTTCACGACAATAATAAACAGATTTGATTAGTTTAAAATGGCAATAATATGCAAGTTGGAACCTAAATAATAAATCAAAGCAAACAATTTATTTCAATCTTAATGCTTCTTTATTCAGTAATTGCACAACAAAAAATTTCTTGTATGTTTCCTTTTCAGCTCTAATATTCTACAACTTCATAGGTGGAAGGCATGTACACCCCATGACGCCCGGTGCAATACCACCACCTTTATCATGCGCTCTTTAATATTGGTGGTCCAACTTTCAGAGCTCAGTAAGGGCTGCCGCTCACTTTCTCCTTTATTCCTTATGTACTCGCCAACACGCACTAGCCAAGCGTGGAGTTTTAACGGCTAAACACTTAAAATGGCGAGTTCTAACACAGACGCTATATCCCAGGTAAGTAGGGCGAAACGCCCACACTCTCACATCGATCCGTCCCAAGGATTCTGGGAGGGACAAAAATTCGTCAATGCCAAAATCAACACTAAGAAGAACGAGATCTGCCAGGCATAAAATTCTGACCCATTCGGATGCCCGAGAGGGCAGGACTCAAACGACCTCGGTCATCGAAAGTACCAACATCCGGATTCATTACTGTAACATACATGGTATCTTGTCGAATCTTAATGCTGTTCACCAACACCTTGAACAAGTGCAACCGGACATTATGATTCTATCAGAAACACAAGTCTCTCCTGGAAGAACTGATTCGCCTGACCTGGAATTTCTCAGATACAACCTCCACTCTAACTTTCGCCTTAAAGGCGGAGTATGTGCGTATACCAAGGACAACGTAGGTTTTAAGAGAATGTCCACTTTGGAAAACAACAATTTGACGCGATTTGGTTCAAACATTCTGGGCCTCATTTCGTGAAATTCTACTGTTGTTTGTATAGGTCTCCCAATGATAACAACTTCCAAGATACTTTTGATTACCTTAGTTTGAAAATAGACCACCTCTTATCACAGTTCCATCTTGCAGTATTTCAATGTTGGGAGATTTTGATGCCCACAACTCCAATTGGCTTCAATTTTCATCTACTACTAATCCGCAGGTTATAGTGCAGAAGCATTTGCTGTATCCTGTGATTTCACACAAATCATTTCTGAACCAACCGGAATTTCTGATAACCTTAACCATACTCCACATTTCCTGGAGCTATTCCTTACAACCAACCCACTTGTCTATAAAACAAGAGTACTTTCCCCACTTGGTCAATCAGACCACTTCCTAGTCGAAATAACTTCCTCTGTACCCAATCCCACTGTTACTCGAAAACAGATATAACTATGTGGTGTTTTGAATCAGCTAACTGGAGCGCACTGCGAGATGTTTTTGCAACCTTCCCCAGTGGTGAGTATTGCTTTAAATCGTGTTCTTCAAACATTGCTCTTTTAATAACTGAAGTTATCCTGATGGGTATGGAGTTATACATTCCGAAAAAACATAATGGTGTAGGACATGCCCGTTCCCAACCCTGGTTTAATAGGGCTTACACTGATGCATTATCGCTAATGTATAAACTTTATACCAAATAGAAATCAAATAAATCTATCGAAAATCACGCCAACTATATTGGCGCATGGATTAGTTGCAAAAGCTTCATCACCAAGGCCAAAAAGATGTTTGAAGAATGTAAATGCAAAGAATTAGTCTCATGTCCTTTGGGTGGTCGTAAATTTTGGTCATTAGCTAATGCCATCAGTAAAAGCTTTAGTACATCTTCCATTCCTCCCATGACGTCTTGCGACGGAGCTGTAGTAGCTGATCCTGCTGAAAAAGCCAACCTCTTTGTCAATTACTTTGGATGAAATTCATGTCTCAATGATTCTAGTAAAACTGTGCCGGCGCCCAAATCTACCCCATACGCTATTAAACCAATCCACTTTTGTTACAAGCTCCTGTAATCAATTATCAGTAAACTTGACTCAAACAAGGCGACTGTCCCAGACGGTATCCCAGCTATCGCTTAAAAAATGCTACCCCAACCTAGTACATGTATTGTCCAAACTCTTTTCGATCTCCATGTCATCTGGAGAATTACCCTCATGGTGGAAGTTGACAAATGTCCAACCTATTCCTAAAAAGGGCGACAAAACCAATCCCTCAAACTATCGACCAATAGCTATCACTTCCATTCTGTCGAAAATCATGGAGAAATCCATCAACCACCAACTACTTTCGTTCGAGTACAATAAACTCTTAAACGAACACCAGTTCAGACAGAGTCGTTCAACGGGTGAGCTTCTTTCATATCTCACCCAACTTTGGAATAACACATTAGGGAGGTCCGGTGAAACAGTCGTTGTAAGTTTTAGATATTTCAAAAGCTTTTGACCAGGTTTGGCACAAGTGCCTACTTGCCAAACTCACTTCCTTCGGCTTATCCGATACGCTCATCAATTGGATATCCAGCTTTCTTGACAAAAGACTCATACGCGTTGTCGTCGATGGCTTCTTTTCGAAAGAAACTACTATTAACGCGGGAGTACACCAAGGATCAGTGATAGCTCCCACACTTTTCCTGCTATACATAAATGACCTCATTTCCTCAACAACTAACCCGATCCATTGCTTTGCAGACGACAGCACTCTACATTGTAGTTCTTCTGTTTTCCCGCAACAATAAGTCTAGACAGTACGTTAAGGTGAAAATGGCAGCCTCAATCAACAGTGGCTTAGAACGTGTCCTTGAATGGGGAAGGAATAATCTACTCACGTTCAACGTCAACAAAACGCAGTGTTGCCTAGTTTCCGCCAAGAAAGACCGACCATTTCCTGCTGTAAATATGAATGGCTTAGAACTCAAGTTTTCAAACTCTATTTCCATGTTAGGGATGTCCGTATCATCGAACCTTTCATGGGTTGACCACCTTTTGTCAGCCAGCAAAACGTAAAGGTAAGCGAGTTATTTGAGTAATCTAAGCAAGCTGTGAACTGACATAATTAGTCACTTTATCCTCTATCGTGACGTTTCTAATACTCGGGCGCCCTTTTCCGGTTTTATGTCGTCTCAACCTCTATTTGGACTCATATATGATAAACTATCCGATTGCGCGCAAAATTTAGTACACCGAACCCATCCGAGCCGCTGGCTAGTCGAGCAAAAGCCATGTTTATCTGTAATCTCGTTTTACAGCCAGTTTGTAACGTAATACTAGTGGTATCTCTTTTTGTTGCATGCAGCAAAACGCTTATAACCTTCACCGCCTGCGGTTAGAAAAGCTAGATGCCCTCTTACCTTCTAGCATAAATGCCTTCTATAAGGACAAGAAAGATATATAACCACATGAGTTGTATGAATATAAGCTCTAACCTGATACTCAAATTTACTCATTTTACCAACTATAAATTTACAGGTTCAGCCAAAAAGTCAAGAGAGTGATATGATTGTTAGAGTACTCGATGTGAGTTTTTGGTGAATGTGTAAGTTTGTCGAGTTTTTGATTTTTGAGTAAACAGTTTGCATTCCTGACTTATGGAGATAATTGGATCTTGTTCATGGCCTCATTATTTTAGAAATTTAAAGTCAGCTGGCACCTTAGTGAGATTTTATTACCAATTTTTGATTTTATTTATTGTAACCAGCGCCCTATTAAATTATGAGTAAGAACCATGACTCTACAACTGAGCTGTTAGTACCATGTGATTTGCCTGCATGGACTGATGTTCTAGTGAGCATCTCATCTGTATCATTATAATTTTCATTAAGTTTAGTGGGAAAACTGGTTTTATTCACCAAATACAAATTCGCCCACAACATAATTTATAATATCAAACATGCCGACTACATTGAACTGTAACAGAATCTCTACTATTGGCTTTCACTGCAATTCTATTTACAGTTGTAAACCTGAATTAAGGAAAAAAGTATCTATTTGAGAAACTCCCAAATTGATTTTAATGATACAGCTACATAATATGATATTATAAAACAATTATTTAATGATAGTAACATTTTCTGTACAGAAGACTAACCTTTGTTCTATGTTTCTCTTTCTTTTTGATCATCAGTAATAAAAGATATTACCTTGTTAAAAATGATATCCTGTATACACTTACTAAATATTATTGAATTGGTAAGAAATATACAAAAAACATACTGATGCAAATCAAAATCTGCACTGTTGTAAAATGTGATACATTTTGAAGGAAGACCATCTCGTCCCGCTCGTCCAACTTCCTGGTAATAACTTTCAAGATCTTTCGAAGCACCATAATGAATAATATTACGAACATCTGGTTTATCAATTCCCATTCCAAATGCAATAGTTGCTACAATCATTTTAATTTTATCTTTAACGAATTTTTCATGTGCATCCTTCCTCGCAGAAACACTCATGCCTGCATGATAAGCGAGACAATTCATACCTTTAACTAAATGTATTCTATGATAATTGAAACTAAAATCACTTTCATTTACTCACTACTATTAAGTTTTTGTGCTACATCCTCAGTTTGTTTACGTGTTATACAATATATGATCGTGGAACCTGGAAAACCCCATACATTATTTTTTTCCACCATAACCTTTTTCAGATCGTGCATAAGTCCAGAACCTTTTCCATATACTATAAACTGTAAATTGGGTCTATCAAAGCCTGAACACAATACTTGAGGATTTCTGTAAACATAATACTACACCAATATGTATGCATTAATGAAATAAAATAATTTTCACCTTAATTTTAAACAAGAAACGATGTCATTTCGTACTTTAGGTGTTGCGGTAGCTGTAGCAGCTAAAATTGGGACATTAGGTAAGAGGTCCCTTAGCTTTCCTAATTCTCTATATTGATAGCGAAAGTCATGACCCCACGAGCTAACACAATGTGCTTCATCTATAGCTATTAAAATTAAAGAGTTGGTATCATTCATTTGTTTTAATACGTCTAAAAAACAAAAGCTTTAAAAGTTATATGCTTCGATTACTACTATTACATTGTCCATAATCTCCACATGAAAATTCTGGTGTCATATAAACTAAACTATATTTTTGTTCAAAAATTTCTTCGATTACTTGTTTTTGTTTAGTTTGTGCTGTGCCCAGTAAACATGCTGATATATTGCACATCTAAAACAAAAAGAACTGTTAGTGACAGTTGTGTTTAAAATTGTTTAATATCAACAATCTGAGGGTCACTTTTGAAAAAAGTTTCATGTTTAAGATTAAATCCATAACTTTTTTTGTAAAAAGCCTTGGATTTTTGGAAATTTTTGATTCGGAAACCAATATGAATATATGAAAATGAAAACTTTCACCATTATTACATATAATTAAAAATTAGGTTTTTATTGATGTATTTTTGTATTAATGTTTTACACAAATCTATACATTTTAATAACACTTACAGTTATCATCTTCAGTAGTAATAAAATATTTTAGAGTTGTTTAAGATTTGTGTAAAACATAAATATAAAAATACACCATTAAAAACCCAAAAAGCTAAGTATTTTAAATATGTGTAATAATGGTGAAAGTTTACATTTTCATGTTTACTTAACCCTCCTATTGTGTTAACATTTTGGTTTCAATTATTGTGTTCGGGTCATTATGACCCGGGAGCCTATAGTTGTCGTTTTATTGTCGTTAAATTGATATAACAGTAAATACTAATAAGAAATAAGATGTAGTATTTATTATTTATTATATTTTATTACATTATTTTATTTTTATTACATAGTATTATAAATGTTATGTAAAGAACATTTGAAAAACGTAGTAGTTAGGTATATACATTTATTTGTTACAGTCTTGCCAGTAGTAATATACATGAGCTTTGCATAGGTATTTTGAGCAATTACAACATATCATATTAGTTTTATTATCATTTGAAGTGGTACAAAAATTACATCTTTTACGCTTGGTTGTTCCCTTACTTTGCATTACTGGTTGAAGAATGTGACTTTATAACCATTTCAGCTGCAGGAATACTTCAAGGGAGACGTTTTCTTTCAGGCATTAATGGAGTGATCAAGGAATTACCCAGTTCTTCAATAAATAGTCGCCGTTTTGTAAGTTTTCTAGCATTCCAGGTTGGAATTACTTAGCACCACAGAACATAAGCGTTGTAAGCTGAAACGTCCATGATATTTTAGTTTGCCGTCTGCATGTGTATGTTATTATTAACTTGGCTAACGTGTCTACAGAACCTTTAGTTTTGTTGTAATCTAAAATCATAAACGGCTTTGTATGATCTTGGTTACACACTCCGTTACCGTGGTGCATGGTGCTCATGAGCGTAACATTTTTATTCAGTTTCGAAATATAGGAAACTATCGACGTGTTCTTGGTAAAGTAAAATTTTGAAGAAAGAACTTCGTTCCTGTTGCAGACCAATGCGGCTGGCAATTCAGACTTATTTTAGCATCTGTCCCAGATTGTACGAGGTAAAAAAATTATCACACGTTACATTGTGACCTTTTAGACCATAAGTAAGATCTACCACAACTCTTTTACCTTAACCTCTCTCTGGAGGTTCACCTTCTTTTTTCCCGATGTAAACTTGCACGTTATATGCATAAGCAGTTACAGAATCGCATAAAGTTCAAATCTTGACTCCGTATTTAGCAGGTTTATTGGTGATGTACTGTCTAAAAGGACAACGTCCTCTAAAAGGTACCAGTTGCTCATCTACAGTTACATTTTCGTGAACATTATAGAGCTTAGGTAGAATTGCAACACATTCATTCCACAAGTCCCGTATGGGAGCTAATTACATGAAATTACATGAAATCATTGTAGGGACATCATTGCTCTGAATATTGGACGACCTACATTTCCATCTCACAGACCGGCTGTTGCCTCTCCATGAGATTTATACACTCCAGCTATAAACAGTAGGCCAAAATATGCTTCTAGTTAAACTAACGTTAGTTCTTGAAACGTGTCCCCACAAAGTCTTTTGCCTTCTAAATTTGACATTTTCAAAATTATGTTTACAATTTTGGGTGAAATATAAGAAGTACGCGGATTTTATATTAATTATTCGCAACGTAGCATACCTTGTTGGCCCAGGAATCAAAGAAATAATAACTGCTGCTGATAACCTTCCCGATTTCATTCCATACTATATTGCCATCTTTTGAAGTTACGTGATTATACGTATCTACTGCATCTGAAATCGTAGCTTCCACTTCATCATCCGATTCGCTATTATACAGGGTGTCCCAAATAGAGTAGGATAGTAGCAGTAGCAATACTGTGCTATTTTTGGGCCGAGTTCGATTCCGTTGAGAAACATTTCAATTTCCGAACAGTTTCGAAATTATTTAAAAAAAAAAAAAATCTGCGATTTATAAAAACTCAGATATCTCCGTAATTATAAAAGATATGAAAAAAAGTTTCAGATCAAAGTTACTTAAAATTGATGTCCAAATAAAATTCAAGATGGCGGTTTCCAAGATATTAATAGCAACTTTCTTATTCTAAATGGGCGCCATATTGGATGTTTCCACAATTAAATGGGATTTTTTGTCTCTTTTCAACAATATATAACAACCTATGTACAAATAAAAAATTATGGGAAATATTAATTGTTTTCATTTTAAATCAAGTAGCCATGATTAACAATACCTAAAGCAAAATTTATTATAATATGACTAACTGTCAAGTTGTATTAGTATATCTGTGTTGTATTATTAAGTGATAAATATATAATAATTGTTTTTTCTTTCATTATTTCTAATGGCTACCTTTCCAACAAATGAACAGTATGATATGTTTTCTACACACATAAAGTGCTACAAAAAGTCCCGTCTTTCTGCTCAAGAATATCTAACAAATTTTCCAGAGGGTAGGCAACCGGACATGAAAATATTTGCAAGATTAGATTCAAATGTGCAGCATTATTGATGTCTTAAATTTCCATGCATATAAATTACACATTGCGCAGACTTTGCGACCAAATGATAATATCCGTAGAACAGTATTTTGTAGATGGTTTTTAAATAAAATTGCAGAAAATGGTGATTTTATATATCAAGTTTTATGGACTGACGAATCCTACTTCTCCAATTGTGGATTATTTAATCGCCATAATGAGCATCATTGGGCACAGGAAAATCCACACATAGTGGTTCCACGGCTCAACCACGTTCGTTTCGGCTTTAATGTTTTTTTGTGGCATATTGGGAAATCGTTTAGTTGGTCCTATAATTTATTTAGATTTATTAGATGATTTAGATGATCTACCTTTGGCACAAAATGTTCAAATATGGTATCAGCAGGATGGCGCTCCCGCACATAATGCTGGCAATGTTATCCGATATGTAAATAACCGTTTTGATAATAGAGCAATCGCCACCAATACACCTAATCAGTGGCCAGCCAGATCCGCAGATTTAACGCCTCTGGACTTTTATTTATGGGGCACTATAAAAAATAAAGTGTATGGTAGTAATTTCCATTACAATAGTGCAGAACAATTACGTGGCGGTCTTTAACGGTGTTCATCAAAATACATTGCGAACAGTTACTAACAATGTTGTAAAACGGTATCGATTTTGTGTACATGAAAACGGCTAGCACATTGAACCTTTTATTGTAATGTATTATGGTTTTAGCATTTACTAATGGTGTACCCTTGTGTTTAATTTGTTTAATAAATAATTTTTACTTGCAAATTGTTCATCATGGCTACTTGATTTAAAATGAAAACAATTAATATTTCCCATAATTTTTTATTCGTACATAGGTTGTTATACATTGTTGAAAAGAGAAAAAAAAATCCCATTTAATTGTGTAAAAATCCAATATTGCGCCCATTTAAAATAAGAAAGTTGCTAGTAATATCTTGGAAACCGCCACCTTGAACTTTATTTTGACATCATTTTTAAATGTGCCCCATCGAAGTAACTTTAATCTGAAACTTTTTTTCATATCTTTTATAATTACGGAGATATTTGAGTTTTTAGAAATCGACGATTTTGGTTTTTTTTTTTAATAATTTGGAGACTGTTCGGAAATTGAAATGTTTCTCAACGGAATCGAACTCGATCCAACAAATGGCACAATATTGCCCATTTAACCAAATCTCTATCTTTAGTAATAAGAAAGATACCCATACTATCCTACTCTATTTGGGACACCCTGTATATCTCGGTTTCAGACAAATGGTCTTCTTCAGAAGCATTAGAATCACTATCAGAAACACACAAAAGCTTCTTAAGTTGAGTATCCGTAAATACTCTCTCACTACACATTTTCAATAATAAATTTCAATTGTTAGGTATTTCTTATTAGAGTATAGCATCAAGTTTGATATTTACTACGTAAGTTATTTATATTTATGAAAATAAAACAAAACTAATAAAATACATTCCTCTATGGTAATAATCTGCTTCTCGTTCTTCTAACTTGAACCACACAAATTACCGGGTCATTAGACCCAAACACAGTGAGTGTAACAAATGCATTTAAAAAAAAACTAATAATTTTCTAATATCAATCGAGGTCCGCCGTTATTAGAGTAATGAAATAAAAGTCATGCATAGGCAACGAAGTATTTAAATAAATTAACGAATTATGCACATTAGAGGAACGCGATAGGGTCATATTGATCCGAACACAATAGGAGGGTTACGATTGAACGGCAAACATTTCGACAGTTATTTTAAGAATTTTGGATTGCTTATAAAAATTGAAACATACCTAAGAACTAAATAAATAATAAATGCTAATTCATCAACTTATCAAAATGTTCATTCTGATTCAACATTTATGACACATTCAAGATAGGAATGTGTCATAATCTAGAACCTAGGACTATCTAGGAACCTGACCTAGAAATTCGATAAACACCGATTTGAATAAAATTCAGAGCTTGGCAGTGGATAAAGATATCGCAACACAAAACACCTGTTCTTGTAGACAAGGAAATGTAGAATTCAGTAATATTGGTTATGTCTTTCTGGAATGAAAATAACCTGTTGAAAAACATTGATCTTATTAGGCTTTTATCTGTAGTTTTTTGTTTCAGATTGCATCATAACACAAGCATAATTTTAGAAGTCGTCAAGTTATGAACATAAGTCGGGAGCTTCGAAAAGAAAGCTCCAGAAAGAAAAATTAGAAAAATCAGCTACGGGTCGCCAGGATATTAAGAAATTTTTTATAAGTAATAAAAAAGAAGAGTTTCAAGAAGTTCAACTGGATGTTAAGCCAGAACCAACATCAGCCTCACATATCCAACCTTCTTCTATCCAAGATGCGTCTGATTCTACTTCTACTGTATGTCAAGGAAGTAATGAAGAATGTGCTGGTCCAATTCCAAATCTTAGTATGGATACTGACAATGACAGTAAAATCTGTAATTTTCATTTTAACGATCCTAATACTGACTCTTCAGGGAAACTTTTCCATGAAACATTGTTGTACATGAAAAAATACAACAACAGAAGCAGAACATGTAAACAAATTCCACGTGAATGGTTAATGTGAAGCGAATCAAAAAACAGTATTCATTATTATAAGTCGTAGGTTCAAATCCTACTCGAGGTAAACTTTATATTTATGTATTTAATAAAATTAATAATAATTTTTAACAGTATTCATTGTTTACCTTGCAGTATTTTTCAATCAAACCAGACTAACCAGAGTAAACTCGCATTAATGGGTTTTTCCCTGAAAAACAACCATACAAAAGACTTTACAGGATATTTTCGATGCATGAAAAAAGCCCTGAGCACAGAAAACACTACCTAGGACGGAAAAGTCTTCAGATATCATTGAAAGGACATGGAGTCGACAGTAATCTGCAGCAGATTATTAACTGCGAAGCAACAAGATGGAAAGCTATACTTCAACGAATTTTGGACACAACGTTATTCTTAAGTAGTAGAGGTTTAGCTTTCCAAGGGGAAAACACCCAGATCGGTGATATTCACAATGGAAACTTTTTAAGAGTATTGGAATTAATAGGAAAATATGACGAAGTAACTCGTGAACATCTAGCCAAAGTAAAAGAAAACCAATTGAGTAAAAAAAGTATGGAGGGTCAAGCCCACTATCTCTCATGGTACTCACAGAATGAATTTATTTCTCTCTGTGGTGAAAAACTACTGAAAACTATTTTGCATCAAAGAGAAGAGTCTGTCTTCTATGGGATTATTGTTGATGCCACCCCTGACATTTGCCACCATGAGTAGAATGTACGCATTCTGCGTTACGTTTTTCAAAATGAATATACGTAATGTATGTATGTATGCTGGGAATCCATGATTGTGGCTGAAGGAGCTTGGGAATGAAATAAGTTACCTTTTCCTTTTTTTTTCCTTCAAAATGAAGAAAAACAGACAGTCGAAGTTTGTGAAAGATTTATAGAATTCACGAATTTTACGGGAAAATATGAGGTTATAACTGACGAAATACTGTCCACTTTAGAAAATATTGGAGTACCACTTTCCGACTGTCGAGCTCAGGGATATGACAATGACTCTAACATGTGGGGGGACACTAAAGGTGTACAATCAAGAATACTTGAAAAAAACCAGTCTGCTATTTTTTCTCCCTATGGAGCACACTCTCTCAACAGATTTAGTGTAAATGCTGCAAAACTGAACCACGACGTAGTGACATTTTTTGGATACATTGATAGTTTCTATTCTTTGTTCTACAGCAGTCCTGGTCGTTGGGAATTGTTAAAGCAGAACGTCCCTTTGTCTTTACAAAGCCTTTCCGAAACTCGTTGGAGTGAAAGACTTCAAGCTGTACGACCAATTGTCAAACATTATCCTTCGATCCTCAAGGTTTTGGACCTGCTCCTGGAAGATAATTTGCTTACATTGACTCCAGCTGCCAGAAATACTGTTTTGGCGCTGAAGAGGTACTTTGTATCTTTTAAAGGCCTCTTGACATCATCGTTTTGGCACAAGATCTTGGCCTCCATTGATCAAAGAAATGAGATCATACAAAGCAAAGGAATTTCCTTAAACATAGAAACCCAACTAATTAAAGATTTGTTAAATGAATTGTCGTTGATAATACGCCCGAGGAACTTCAGCAACAAGATTCACATGATTTCAAATCTTCTGTTTTCTTTCCTGATTTGGATTTCATCATGGCTGATTTGAAAACCAGATTTGCAAGCTGTGAAGAAATTTGTAACCTGTTTGCTCCAGTTTTGGCTTTCATAGATCTAGACAACGAGGAACTGGAACTTAAAACTGGCAATCTCGTTTCATTTTCCCTTCAGCTTTTGCTGATCCAGAAGGCCTATTTGAAAAACTCTTCATATGAAGAATATCTATGCTACAGTATTCCAATCAGAAAAGGATCCGTTGAAGCTTCTAAACTCAATATATGAGATAAACTTCCAGCCCATTTTTTTTAACCTATGCACGGCTATTAGACTTTTTTGTACCATCCCAGTGACAGTTTCAACGGCTGAAAGGTCTTTAAATAGGCTAGCAAATTCATTGAAAACTTGGCAAAGAAGCACTCGTCTCAACCATCTGACAATGTTGGCAATTGAAAATGAATTGACCAAAACTGTTGACTTTTCAGATGTAATTAATAATTTTAGTCAAAAGAAAGCTAGGAAAGCTATGATTAATTAGGTTATCAAAGTAAGCTTTTTGTAACCAGTGCATTAAACACTTCAAAAACATTGTAATTTTTTTAGCCGCTAATTTTGTTATTTTTTAGATTATAATCTTATTTTTTGTCAATTTTAATTTTAATCTTAATGAGTAAATGAAATCAATCTAAACATTAAAAGGTGCTTTCAGTAAAATAAAAGTAAATGATATACTCGTAATTTATGTGTGCAATAATTTTTTATCAATAAAGTTTGGTTTTTAGATTGAACCGATAACTTTAATTATACCTTATAATCTATTTTCAGTTTAAATAAAATTTGTAAAAGGGTAAAAAATAACCATGTAATTGTAACATAACATAGCACGTGACTATGAGATGGGAGGGGCCCGACCCTGATCCTGGTTACAGGGCCCACAATCGAATGTGGGGACCATGATTTATATCTATGAATCTCTATATGACATGAAGTTTTAAACGTCATTCTGACATAGTTTATTGTTTTTGTTTTTACAATGTTGCCTGTTTTCGTTATAAACGTATAAAAAAGAGGTGGCATAGTTATCCGAAAAAAATTGAAATTAAAATCATTTCATTTATTTTAATTTAAGTTAGCATCTGGATGTTTATTAACCTGCCTGACATGAAATTTTAAACATCTGTTTAACATAGATTATTGTTTTGGCGTTTACAATGTTGCCTATTTTTGTAATGAGCTTATAAAAGATGTATAGTTATCCTAAAAAAATGTTACTAAAATTATTTCAGTTCTTTTAATTTCCATTTTGTAGGTTGCAAGGTTGTGTTCCACACCAGATATTTTACTAATGATTTCTAAAAAACTAAACTTATTGGAATGTTAGTATACAAAGATTCTACATCTAAAGATACTAATGTATGATCTTATTTGATAATTTTCTTTCAAATTTTCTTTATATAAAGTCTAATGAGTTTTTAATAGAATATTCTTTCTGTTGTAAAATTTTGTTAATTGAAGTTGATAAAAATTTTGACAAATTGTACATTGAAGAATTTATAGATGAAACGATAGGTCTAAAGGGTCTGTTAATTTTATGTATTTTAGGTAAAAAATAAATTCTAGGTACTACTGACTAATTGATTTTTAAGAAATTATAATCTTTTTCATTTCGGTTAACTTTGTCAAACCAATTTTGTAACAGTATTACCATTAGTAATTATTTTATTTATAGAACTATTATTTAATTTTTCATAAGTTCTTCTAGATGTTCTTTGGTCTTCATTTCATATTCATATCTCTTAAGTAAAAATGTACCTTTATCAGCTTTCATGGCAATTATATCTTCATTTTCTTTCATAAATATTTTGGTTTTCGTATACATTCCTTTATAAAGGTATTAATTTTATTTTTTGAAACGCTTTCTTTGAAACTTAAAACAGAATTAATATTCAATGCAACATGTTTTCTGATTTCTTTTTTGTTTACTTCCGGTAAATTTTCTATATTGAATTTAATATTAGCAATTGTTCTGGCAACAGTTTTCTTCTTAAAGTTTTTATTATCTGAAATGGGAAAACTAAAACTTTCACCTAAGCTTAAGCAATACAGAACATTTTTACAAATAGATTTATTGTATAATTTTTTATCCAATCTTTATTAATTTCGAATTTAATAACTCGCTGTTTCTTCAGAATATCAATTTTCTTTAAATGAGCCATTTTGATTTTCTTAAAAGTATTATTATAATTATTTAATTGATATATTGTAACTTTCATATATCTCTCTTGGATTTATGTTTATTTCCAATTTATTAATAATTTTGCAAATGTTACTATTGGTAGGTTTAAAATACTTTGAGAAAATTTGTTTTTGAAATAGTTAAATTTGGGTTCATCTTTGTATTCTTTATATTTATTAATTAAAAACTTAATAAAAAGCAGTATACAGTTTTGACTTGCAGTTTAAGGTTGTTGCACGCTTACTGAAAGTCTCAATTCTGTTAGATGTCGTTACTGTCGAAATTGCTATTATTCGATTATTTTAAACATAAAAATACAAGTAAATATGCCTTATTTACCTGCTTAATCCCTTCGTATTTTCTCATATTTCTCTGTAGATCCAGCATAAATTCCAAACTATACTTTCAATGCAACATATGTGATAAAAAAGAATGTATATCAAATTCTACTCACAACTAACAAAAGAAATTTGAATGAAATTGCCCTTTGAAGTATGTCCATCGCTAGGCATAGCCAATGTGAAGAATTATTCGCTGTACTGGGCATTCCATTCATGACACCAAACACTTGCAAAATTTACATTAAGTGTTAATTTGCATGGATTAATTAATTAAAATAGTATTTATCTTAATTCTTCTTGCAGTTGTGGGAAGATTACACCATCAATGAAATTTAAAAAAAATGGGGAAGTTGAAAAACAACTTGCTATTGAAAACGGCACTTTGTATTGTTCAGCGAAACAGATATTCACGTGGAGATAATACAACTCGACGAAGATTTACGGAACAATGTCATGCTTCCAAAATTACGCTTATTTTTTACATTCCATGAGTTCCTCGGGCATGGCTGTTAGAAATGGATCTACAGCAGTTAATGTATAATCAAAAATATTGATGCTTATTGCAACACTGACTTGAAATAATACTGTAAATACTTGTATTTATGCAATAACACAATATAAAATATTTTTAATAATAATCGTTTCATATCCAATTACAAAGGAAGTAATGTGAAAGATTGAGATAAATAAATGCTAAAATGTAAGTATGTAGGTATGTCTGCCATTTGTAAATGAATTGTTACAGATTTATAATTACCTGACAGATTTTCAAATATTATTGGTTACATCAGATAAGATAAGATAAGATAAGATGTAAAGGGATGGTCAGTTTAAGAGGGGTGTCACTCAATTCTAATTATTATTCAATAATTTTTTTCAGATGTTTTACATAAAATTTGTGTATTGCTATTTTTTGCAAAAGCTTTACGTAACTCTTTAGATATTATCCAAAACCCAATACCAAAAATTCAGAAAATTCCATTGATTAATTTTTAAGTTGAAGGAGAATTAAGATCAGATTGAGTACATATGGAGCTACGAAGCTACCAAACAGCCTTAATAGGAAAATGTTTCTATTCTTCATTTTGCCAACTTTTCACGGTTTTTATTGATACTGCAGCATCCCATCCAAAAATATTGGTTTAAAAGTCACAATTTCTATAAGAATAGTTTTTTATTTAAATGCCATTTCTAGTGCCCCAATCAGCTTCAAATTTCATATCTAATAGTTTTTCAGTACCTTTAATGCGTGTAAGAGATTACAAATTGATAGCCAGCTCAAAGGGACTGACCATTACCGTGTTTACATACACACACAGATGGTATGTCAAAATAGTCAAAATGGATTCAGAGACCCTCAAAACAGGAAGACCGTAAAAGTCCTGAGTAGTGATGGGCACAATCGAATGATTTCAACAATCAAAACTTTACCTCTTGAGTGAAATTTACAATCAAATGATCATTCGAATGATTTCATTTGGAAAATTATTTCACTTAGGTCAATCTCGTTTCTCAGCAGAACAAGAGTTCTCAATCTCGCATTGCCAAGTGGGCTTGACAATTGGCAATCACCATAAATGTATGTGGATAACCTAATCGCTTACTCTGCTGCACATGCAGCTACCGCCAAAGGAGTCGGTGGTAAAGCCATACATAAATTATTATTATTATGATATCTAATAAAACTGTCTTATCAAGGTCGTTGCAATTTTTGTTCTCCTTATTTTTCCCTTTTCATTTGCGTTAAGTTTAAGTTTAGTTTCACTAAGGTCAATTGTGCAACAAGTCAATTTCGAAAATTAAAATTAGTCGCATTGGTAATAAAAATCTGTACTTTGGTAGTTTTTTTAAAATCGACGGATAAGTCTAATGTGGAATGTAAGCTGCAAGAAACGTTTTCTTGCCATTTTATACATAACATTTTTGTTTAGTCATATATACTGAATTTGACATCTAATTTAAGAATTTGTTGTATTTAGAATTGTGCTACGATCCTTTCACACATTAAAACTTGAATAAGAATTATTTTTAACGCTTGATGTCTAATGATTGAATAAAATTTAAATAAATCGAAACGCGCTTTGATATTTCTAAACTAAACACGGCGCCAGCAAAAATAACTCTTATGACACACTACAAAATGTGCGATAGGTTTGTAAGTAATCCAAATATGGCATTCCAACTCCGACAAACTGCAGTGTACTAACAATTCGATCTTATCGCTGAAGCCTAGAAGCGAGAGGAAAGTAGAACGAATGAATACGATGATCGTGACACCACGGAGTGAGTGCTGACTTGATCAACAAACCATTCAATGATTTTTGCATAACCACTCCAAATATCTCGAAACATCCGATAATCGAATGATCGATTATTTTTCATTCGAGAGGTCCCATCACTACACCCAGGTCGAATTTTTCATGATGGTAATACATACCTTCCCTTTACTATACTTCATATAGTATACGGGAATGTTAAAAACACATTTGAGTCACCTATTATAATTTTATGAAGCAGTAATTTAACACACAGTATTTTTGCATCCTAAATTAGGCATCTGTTGTTAAGCATTATACTCTACAGGCATACACTGTTAAGATTTACTTTATTGGTGTATGAAGTAAAAGATAACAGTATCGTCCTGACAGTAAAATACTTAATTTTAGTAACTCGGTACTTACTTCTAATGACAATACTTGATCTTCCATCAATGATATTAATGGGGAAATAACAATTGTAACACCACCTAAATAAACGGAAGGATATTGAAAGCATAAAGATTTCCCATAACCAGTAGCCATTATTGAACAATTATCTCTCCTCTCATTTATAATAGAATTAATGATTTTCCATTGCATTGGACGAAAACTTTTATGGCCAAAACATCGCTGTAAAACTTCTAAATATTCCAACCGAGGAGCTTCTTCAGCTACAAAAAAATGTACATATCAAAACAATTACCGTAAATTTACTTTACTGTGAACTGCATTTGATTTTGCAATTAAATCTTGTTCTTGATCCCATTTTTCAATCGCCTACAAATAATATTGAAAATTTAAATTCGTTAATAATGAAACTGCTCACGTTAAAACATTCATCCCATTCGTCATTTTCTTGAAATTCATTTAAAATTACATTATTGGATCCAGACATTTTATCTTATACAGTAAAATTAAAACAAATATTTTAAGCATTTAAGGTTATAAACCTCCGTTACCAACTAATTGTCAAATTTGATTGATCCATTGTTGCAATTTTGTTGATAACTGCTGTTCCTGCGTGAAGTTGCACACATCATGAATTAGGCATTTTCAAGTGACGTCACAACATGTGACCTTGCCTGATGGACAACACGTGCATATGAATGTGATTGTATTTTGACAATTATATCGAAAATCGTACGCGGTAAAAGTGTTAATACTTGTAGATGAGGATTGTATTCATACAATTCACCAGAAATACTCGAATGAAGTGAACTATTATCCTACACAATATTGAAAAGTTCGTGCGATTTTTAGGTTAGTTATCATCAAATTCGTCAAATTAAAGAATTACATTCCAGATAAGGCTCTTTTGGCTAAGATATGTTAAAATGTGTATGTTATAGATTCTTTACTACACTGGGATACCAAGGCTTTCAATATGAAATTAATTGAACCTTATATCAAAATAGCACACAAGCAGTTATTACAATTAAGTTCAATAATTTTTTGATAGTGTTAGTAAAACTCAGGTTAAATTTAGATTTTACTTTGTTTTCTTATACATTTCATGTTAGTATCCCAACTATTTCTAGAATTTTCTATTCGATACTAAATGTAATGTACTTTCGACTATGTAAATTTATTCTATGGCCCTAAAGAGACAAATTAATAAAAGCAACGCCACCTTGTTTTAAACAGGCATTTAGCAATGGAATCACCATAGTTACAAATTTCTTTGAAATTAAATTGCAAAAGACTGAAAAATTGGAAATACAGTGCACAACTTGGTCTACCTATAAACATCATAACACTATCAAAGTTCTCATAGGGATAACACCAGCATGCTCGATATCTTATATTTCACAAGCACATGGTGGAATCACTTAAAGCCATTTTTCTGGAATTTGCCAAACTTTACGTGGGCTTTATTAAAACAAGTAACAAAATACTTACAAATTTCTACTGCAATGTCGTAAAGGCATGAATACATGTTCATAAAATCGAACCCAACTATAATATACACTAATAATATTCACTAATTAACTATGAAATACCTTAACATTATATACTAACACTACAACAAGTGAATTATCACAATTTTTTCTGGAGAAAACACTAAAATCACTGCAAAACACGTAGGTTCCTATGAAACGCTAACACAAGTTGTCCAAGATCAGCTGTTAAAGGCGGAGCTTGTGACGTCAGTGTAATGTACTAGAAAATGCCCAATAGCAACTTGCACTTGAGATATATATAGATCGATGCCGCCCAATCACGCGTTTCCTTGTTTCGCGCGTGCGTAGCACTTATAAATGTGGCGTTCTAATGTGAAATAATAACAGGAAAAAAACAAAAAACTACGGTAACCTAACAGAATTAGATTAGATAAAACAAAACTACAGTAACCTAACAAGATAGATTAGGTAAACAAAACTACTGTAAACTGACATAAAAAAAGTGTATGAGGCGGGAATCGAACTAATATCACCTGCGTGTCAGGCAAGTTATGTGCCATAGGACCAACAGCGCTTCCCCAGTTTGCAGTTGAATCTGTTATGTAAACTGTATGACACTATACATTCAAAGCTTATTTTCTATTGGTCCGAATTTTTCTACGTCAACTTGAGGCTAAATCTCGATATATGCGGACCAATCAAGCGGTTCCTTGTTTGACAACTTAGTAGTTAGGTAAAAACCTCTCTATCACATGTGCTATCATGGACACTTGCCAAACATTTGAGAAGTAGTGGGGAACGTAGCAAAATTAATTATTTTAGTTCCCAACGAACAGCCATGAGAAAAAATTATATTTCGATAAGAAAAGTTATATCCACCCTAATTTTTTTATATATTACTCTCTACCACGTCTCCCACCATATATAATCGCCAAAAGTTTGAGAAGTAGTGGGGAACGTAACAAAATTAATTATTTCATTTCCGATCAAACCTCCGAGAGAAAAAATTATATTTCGATAAGGAGAGGTATATCCACCCTAACTTTCTATATGTTCCTCTCTACCACGTGTTTCATCATGGACAATCGTCAAAACTTTGAGAAGTAGTGGGGAACGTCGCAAAATTAATTATTTTAGTTCCCATCGAACAGCCAAGAGAAAAAATTATATTTCGATAAGGAGAGGTATATCCAACCAAATTTTTTTATATATTGCTCTCTACCACGTGCCCTACCATATACAATTGCCAAAAGTTTGAGAAGTAGTGGGGAACGTCGCAAAATTAATTATTTTAGCTCCCATCGAACAGCCAAGAGAAAAAATGATATTTCGATAAGGAACGGTATATCCAACCTAATTTTTTTATATATTGCTCTCTACCACGTGTCTTACCATATACAATTGCCAAAAGTTTGAGAAATAGTGAGAACGTAGCAAAATTAATTATTTTATCTCCCATCAAACTTCCACGAGAAAAAATTATATTTCGATAAGGAGAGGTATATCCACCCTAATTTTTTTATATGTTTCTCTACACCACGTGTTGTACAATATACAATCGCCAAAAGTTTGAGAAGTGGTGGGGAACGTAACAAGATTAACTATTTCATTTCCTCTCTATCACGTGTGGTATTATGGCCAATTGCCAAAAGTTTGAGAGGTAATGGGGAACGCAGCAAAATTAATTATTTTGGTTCTCATCGAACTGCCAAGAGAAAAAACCTATATTTCGATAAGGAGAGATATATCCACCCCAATTTTCTTATATGTTCCTCTCTATTACGTGTCCTATCATGTAAAATCGTCAAAAGTTTGAGAACTTGTGGGGAAAGTAGCAAAATTAATTATTTTAGCTCCCATGGAACATCCAGGAAAAATTAGAATATATATATATATATATATATATATATATATATATATATATATTCTAATTTTTTCCTGGATGTTCCATATATATATATATATATATATATATATATATATATATATATACTAGAAATCTATATGTAAATGTAAATGCAACAAAAAATGTCAGCGAGTTAGCAACGGCAGGTAATACGATAGATATCCGCATCGATGGTACTCTACAAGAAACGAGGAAAACTAAGAGTTGGCCACACGAGATTGACATACAGCCATCTATTGCTTGGGAAAAAAAGAAAATGTGCGCAATGTAGAACAGCGCTTCTGACGGTTCTCCACATCTTACGAGAATGTGCTTGCCTAGAGTGGTATACGAACAAACACAAGATAAACAACATCGAAATATTGTCTCAAACACACAGAATGGAAAAAAGTAATGGATTTCATAAAGGACATAGGTTTATACAACGAAATATAACTGTTTTCACAAACAACTAAACCCTTATAAAAAAAGACGGGAACCATACACTTACCTAAATTCATTAAAGATGAGTGTCAATGATCAACGCCATCGACACACTCCCCAAGACAGCAGGAAAAAAGAGAATAATAATAATGATAATAATAATAGTAATAGTAGCTGCCTCGGTGGGGGAATGGTTAAAGTGCCTGCCTTTCACCCGAGCGGCGAAGGTTCAAACCTGGCTGAGGTGACAGTTTTTCTAGAACGGAGAAAAGGAAAGTACTCCTTCTCGGATAGGAAGAAAAACTGTAGGTTCCTTGGCAATACCATGATTGGCACATTAAAGATCCCTTATTAAAGGCGGAATACCTTTAGTAGGGCAAAATTCTAGTGACTGGTATTGCTTATAACCATTAGTAGTTGATGCGCACAGAGCCTAATATTTCTGTTTGTGCCTAGATCTCGGCCCACAAATACAAGAAAAAAATATAAAAATGATAATAATAACAATTATTATTATTCCTTTTTATTCCTGTGTGTGTGGTGTGGAATAGAGAGATGCAGGTATTATTATTTTTATTATTATTGTATAAATCAATAAGTATTACTCGAAGTTTTATAAACTTTATTAGAGGTAAACGAAAAATATATACTGAACTATAACTAATTTGTTTATCTTATATTTAAAGTAAATCGCTTAAGGGGTAGGCTGATGGATGCGTAGATGTACAAAAAATGTTGTTGGGTATTTCTGATATATTTTGTATATGGTCAAACGCTCGCATTTTGAGAAATATTTCACCAAATAAATACGGGACAAGGACAAAGCAACGAAATTGGTCGTCTTCACATTCTGGGACATAACGTTTAATATAAAAACATAGCAACTGTGATGATCTAAAGCTGAAAAAATATGTGTAGTAATCCCATTTCAAGTTGATCTTTCACTTCTTTTAATGGATTGGAAGCGTTATGATAATGGATCACGTTTGGAAATCCACATACTTTTGATTTCCGGAAGGTAATCCTGCACACTTTTCCAGTTGAATTTCGGATATGTTGAAATTTATATCAACCACTTCATCTGCGACAAAGTTTTCGCATACTATGCACAAATACTCAAAAGATGATTTAGACATCTCTTCGAAGGTTACTTTTTTATTTTTAATGCACTGGTAATGCATCCACCGACTGCAATGGTCATACATAGTCCATGTTTCACCATACTTCTCACCAATACCACACATGAGGCAACGAGAGGACACATTCTCTGATGATAATATCAGATATTTTTGTAAAATTTCTCTGTAATCATCGGCACAGAAGCTTGCATCGCAACTTGAAAGAAAATTTTGAATGTTTGAAATGGTGCATAAGACTTGTATGTAGTAAATTACCATAATACCACAATTGTATGAGTTTTTTTGTAGAGGGTAATGTTTTAAACTAGCCGTTGTAAAAGATCTACCATTTAACCTTTCATGAGGTTGTTGTTGGTCCTGTCGGATCAAAAAATTTTTTATTGCATCTATCGTTGACGAATGCGTTGTACTGTGATAGTCCATTAGATCTAACACATACGGGCAACAAGACAAAATTCACAACATAAAATGAAGTCCTGTAGTGTACATTTTTGATGTTGTGCTGACATGATAATAACAAAGGAGTGGAAGCTCCATCTATATTGTGAATATCGTTGCGCCCTTTTTGTTTTATACATGAAAATGCTGCAACAGCAATGACATAATCTGTAGTCCACAGTTCTTCGTCTTCATTCATACTTTTAAATATGCTAACAATAAAACAATGGGAGACCGCATCTCACCCAATATAAAGTAATTCTTTACGAACGGTAATTCGTTGATAGTAGTAATTATGTTTTTTTCTTTGTGTACTTTTCTGTTGTTTTTGGTTGATTATGGGCCTCTTCCTTATATATTTGTTTGTGATCACTTGTGGTTTTTTCTATAAGTTTTCTAAAATTGGGATGGTTAAAATACCTAGGTTTTTACTTTTTGTGTTGCCGTTTCGACAAAATAATTTTTG
Organism: Vesta saturnalis; assembly: GCA_036346205.1. Classification (NCBI taxonomy): domain Eukaryota; kingdom Metazoa; phylum Arthropoda; class Insecta; order Coleoptera; family Lampyridae; genus Vesta; species Vesta saturnalis. Next base: position 306,883 of record JARFJB010001995.1, read on the forward strand.
CATGTGGATTATCAATATCTTCATTACACATATTCAAATCCGATGTGTCTGTCTTGCTTTGTACTTTATGATTTTACTTATCTTTTTATTTACATCTCCTTTTTTTGGAGCTTTGCCGATATTTAGAATAATACTTTTATATTTTGTTTGAACCATTTGTTTCAACTTTTCTATAAATCGTCCCAATTTGAGCTTGGTGTTTTCTTGTAAGGTTTCAATCTTAACAATCTTGAACCACGATTCCACGTTTGCGTTACTAAATCTTTCTATGCTTCTTTTTTTCGCCAAATAATGTAGCACACTGAGCCAAATGGGGGCGTAAGGTATTATTTATATCAATAAGTAGTCAATAAACTCATTGTTTCTGAAAATGTTTTTTGTTTTGTACTTATCATCATTAGCCGCAATATCACACCTGTATATCACTTTGGAATAAATACGGTGGAAGTGATAATAAAAAGGACTAGCGGTAATACTTCCTCGAACTGGAAAATCATCGAGTTCAATGAGCTCATCCTGAATCCTTTTCGCTTGTACTTATAGGCTGGCATGGCGCAGATTTTTCCGCAAAAGCTTTTAGAGCATTTTCTACGGACTCAAATGCTACTAAACTTACAAGAACAACACACAAATCTTCAAACGATTGAGATAAATCTTCCATATTTTGGCATTGCACTAATACACCCATAAAGTTCATAATTACTTCTTTAATTTTCCTTTTTATCCCAAGCTTAGTTAATTTATTAGAAATAATTTTAATAAAATGTGCATAGTACGAATGGATTGTAACCAAATAGTCCAAATTATGTTTGCTTTCAGGGGCTTTAAGGAATTTAAAATAGATGTTTCAATAATGAAAAAGCGTGTTGTCATTAAACCCCAATGAGAGAGCTATCATATGTGCCAAACACCAATCAGATACGACATAGTTAGAAATAGGCCAACTTCGTTTACACTGTTTAACTACAAAATTTCTAAAAGAAAAAACATGTCTAATTAGCTGCATCATTTTGGGATGTTATTAATTCAAACACTGGTATGATTTTATTGTGAATATTTAGCACTCCAGCGTAATAATATGGGGATTTCCCCTTATCAAAGTCAGTAGGTCGTACAGTATTTGTTAAATTTGACCCAGCGCGATAGGAACATTGGAACAATTACCAAAATATGTTGATTTTCTATGTATAAGGTTGCACGTCATTCTACAGTAAGTTCTAATTCTTTGACTCTTGAAGAAGCCAAGAATTTTGATGAAATATAGACTAAAAGAAAAAAGTTCAAGTGAACCTTGACTTGCATATTCAATAACACACAGTGGGTTAGTCTAGTATCGGTTATAACATTATTAATTTAAACATTTCATATACTTATAATAAAACTTTGCCAACTGAATTGGGGAAGCAGTGTCAAACATCGGTGCCCAATGTTTTGACGCGTCAGATGCTAGCACACCTTACGAAACGCAAAGTGCCATATTAGTGACAAATCTAGCATTAAATAATGGAAATACGTAACAAACAAATACACTCATGTATTACACATATATACAATCAAAAAGTCAAACACTAAATAGTATTGGTTCCTTATCTATTGAAACAAGTTTGGTATTTTGATTTTATTTGTGTGGTAACTGGGTCTATGTTGTTTGTTACAGTGTTCTGCTACAGATCTAGTGTTCCATATTGTCAATGGAAATGGTGTATTAAAGGCGAAGGTAGGGTCCAAAAAATGACGTAAATCGTTGGAGTTCTATATTTGATCTAAATGCACCAATAAGTGATCACGATATGAAGGTTGAAACAAAACTGGGGAAGTGGGATGTCACGCCATGGCGCGCGTTCGAGAAGAAAAAAGTCCATTAGAAATTTTAGAAGGTCTAAGTACTCAACTTGATAAAGCACCTACATAATCGAAAATACACTTTACTTGCGTTGTTTCTACAGTTTTACGGGGTTGTAATATTCACTTAAAGTCGTAGGAGTTGTAGTAAAAATCTAACAAACATTGTCATATAGGCCACTTCGTACCTGTTTTGTTACTTTTCTAGAACACGAGATAAATGCACATTGTAGTTTTGCGATATCCATCGCACCTCAAAATTTGACCTAACACAACACTCAAATAAAGATAGAATTGAAAATTAGAACCGACGAATTTCTAATGACGTTTGTAATAATAACAAAGGAATTTTTCGAATATTCAAATATAAGTAGATACCTATTTATGGTTCCGGCCTTCCTACCTACAGAGTGGAAATGAAAGGAAGTGGAATAATAAAACTATAATTATCCAATACGTTCATAATGAAAATAGGTAACATCGTCAAAACAATAGTAGTGATTTATGTCAGATAGACGTATAACCTTTATTTCAGATGACGTTAGTACACATTTAGATGCCAACTTGAAAAACAATTCCAAAGCCACCCGCACATAAAAAATATCGTAAGTAGTATTTATGCGCTTTGAATCGGATTTAATTATTTCAATTCATTTTTAAGACTTATTTGGTTTCATAAAGAAAAGTTACCTAAAATTAAATTTTCCTTAAAAAATGTATTCACACATTTTTCTACAAAGATGATCTTTAATGAGATACTGACAAAAATTTAACGAATACTTAAATTCTACTTTAAGAACCGCCAAACGACGTATCGCGTCAGAAAATTACATAGGCCAAAATTAATTTATAATTTGATTGACAAAATCTATATAAAGTTTACCTCGAGTAGGATTTGAACCTACGCATGTACTCTGCTAATTACGTATTTACTTTTGAACTTATTCGTTCAATACAAAACGTATTACAACAATTTATAATTTATTCTACAAACAAACACTCACTCATACACACACACACTCGCATGCACCACACACACACATAGGCGCCATGCATACAGAAATCTTTATCGATCGTGGCGAAACTTTGCCAAACAAAAATGTAAAATGTGAACTCTTCTCTCCTTCTTTCTACGCATAGATTACTAAAATTTTAGAAAAATGTGACTATGCCCACTAAACATAATCGAATTCAAGCAAATACTTGTAGACGTAAGGATTTTTTTTTAATATTCTCACCTTGGATATAATGCTGTATAGAACGACGTTTCTGAAACGAGTGTCCAATTGATTTATGTACGCACTTTGATATAACACCAGATTCTTGCAAGTTCTTTATAACAGTATTTAAGAACACAACATTAGGATTTTCTAACACAATTCTGACTGTTTTTAAGCAGTTAATAATAACGGCTATTGCCATAACAAGAGCATCTACATCGTAATATTAAATCCCTTCTTCTTCATTTTCAAAACTGTCTACTTATCGGTAAGACATATACATATCAAAACTACACCCAGTAGTCCTTAATTTACAATAATTGAGTATCTACAGAACCACAACAGAGTTGGTTTAATTATACTCTTAATTTTCCAGAACTAGATCACAATATATTTTTAAAAGACTGAAGAATAATTTTCCAAAAACGTAGTTACCTACTATTACATCAGGTTAAGTAATTTGTTTTTTTAATTTATGGCAGTTGAGGACAGGATTAAAATAGGTATTAAAAGATTATTTACAACTTCTGCTATGCAGATGAAGCCCTTGCGTTTTGTCAACAAGAGAATTTCAACAGATGCAAACATAATTCTTAAAATTTGAAAAAGTATGTAAAGGTGTCTGATTCATTAAAATACAGGGGCTATTCCTAAAATCAGGTCGATCACGTATGAAAGTATTCTCTAAAGACGCTTATACAAGATTTTATTAGTGTATTCCTTAAAAAAATTTGATAATTTACTTGCACAAGTTAACTCAAGTATCCATCCAACAATTAATGTAATACAAAAGCATTGTTTTTCATGTAACATATCTAAAATGAATCAACAAAACAAACCAAAAAATTTGCAGGAAAGCAATATTTATCTGGATGGCAAATGTCAGTCAAAGATTTCAAGGTTGTAACTAGTACGCTCTTTACACATTTCTTGGTGCGAAAAAGTTCTGTTTTACTCGAGGCACAGAGTAACTCTGTACAAGAGGCGTGGCCGAGGGATAAAATATAAGGCGGAGCACCAAAAATGTGACAGCGTATGTGTTGCGAAAAAAAATTTTTGTAGAGCAAACGCCAAATACGAAGACACCTGCGCAGAAACCGAATATTGCATTAAAAAGAAATGGAATAATGATATAAGTGAGAAGTAGATATCATGTTCCGTCCACAAAATGTAGTGTTGTTTATTGTTTTCTAACCTCTTTTTCGTGCACATTTTTATCAATTGTAAACAGTTTTTTTCAAAACTCCTTCCGTTTCAGCACCTTTTATTTACAAGTAAGTTGTATTTGTAATCCACAGTAATATGTATTAGTATAATATATTGATTTAGTTCGTGGTCTGATAGTACATCAAACATTCCAGCAAAGAAACGGCGTGTCTTATCGCAAGATGCCCGCGCAATTATTTGGAATGTTTATCAGTTTCATAAAAATATGAATGAACGTATGTCATTATTGTACGATTAACATCTGTCAGTTTTTTCACGATTACATTTCTTTACAGTTAACGTTCTTGATATACCTAGTTGTGAAAACAACTGGAATATCTAAAAGTACCGCCGTTAGAATTATTAGAGAAGAGAGTGCAATTCAACGTGGTGAAATAGAATCGATCAAGACTTCTAATAAAAGAATGAAAACTGCACCAAGATCATTTGTCGATAATTGTGGGGAACAAGTTATTCGACGCATTGTACACAATTTTCATGTCACGGAGAAACGGCGACCAACCGTCAATGCTATCTATAATATTATTAAAGATGACGAATCCATTGGTTTCTCTGGGAAGGAAACGTCTTTAAGAAGATTATTAAATCAAATAGGTTTTAAATGGACGAAAACCATTGACAATCGTAAATGTTTAATGGAACGATACGATATATGATTTTTACGTTGTACTTATATACGAGTAATAACAAAGTATCGAAGAGCAGGGCGACCCATTGTGTATACAGATGAAACATATATAGATGCGTCGCATACACTGCCACATTCCTGGGTAGATGATTCCAAGGAAGGTTTAAAATGTCCAATCGGTTAAAGTGAACGTCTTATAATAGTACATGCTGGTGGTGAAATGGGATTTATCAATAATGCCCTCTTAGTTTTTAAATCGGGCTCAAAAACAGGTGATTATCACGACGATATGAACTGTATTAATGATAAACGATGGATTGAGCACCAGTTATTATTTGCTCGAAAAGTCAGTTATTGTTATGGATAATGCAAGGTATCACAACACGTTAGCAGTTAAACATCCAACTTTTAGCAGTAAAAAAATGGAAATGATAACTTGGTTACAAAAACGAGGGATCGTACATGATGAATGCCAAACAAAAGTGGAGCTGTATGATTTAATAAAATGTAATAAACCAAGTTACACGGAATATTCAACTGATGCTATATTTGCGAAACATGGTCACTCTGTATGTCGACTACCTCCATACCACCCGGAGCTAAATCCAATAGAAAAAATATGGGCCATTGTAAAAGCTTGGGTGGCATCGAGAAACACAACTTTTAAATTAGCCGATGTTGAAAAACTAACTCGTGAAAAGTGTTCGATGGATTTGGAAAGCCACTGGCAAGAAGTGTGCCGTCATGTTAAAGAAATTGAAGAATGCATTAATAAAGAGCATATTATGGATGTCGTTTATGAGGAATTGATTATACGTAGGAGTGGAGACTCGTCGGATGAATCTGATTTTATATCAGATTATAATAACGAAGAAATAATGTAGAAATTGTTAATATTTTATTGTATTTATATTGTTAATTTCACATTGCATTGTTGTTCATGTTCTTAGATATGTTTCTAAGGCACTTTAATCTTTAACACTTTTAAACACTTAGTCTATGATCTACCAACCATAACGTCTTGTACCATAACCCTTTTATAGTTCGCAGAGTTTTTATGCATTGTACCAATTATTATACATGTTCTACACATTAGGATTATTGTACTTCATGTAATCAATATCTGTTATGTGTTTAATTGCTTAATTATATTGATTTATATGTGAAATTTCTTATTTATCTTTAACACACTAATATGTATCGTGTTGACCTTTTTAGCATGATACTGCCATAGCTCAATGCTTTTATGATTGTGCAAACCCCATAAAACCTGTTTTGTTGTATAAAAACCATCTGTTTATATTCGTATACTATATTTTCCTCATAACAAATTATATAGCTTCAATTTAGAACTGTGGTTAATAATTAAAATGCGAATTATAACATTTCCGAGTAAATTTATGAACAAGTAACATAACCTTATATTTCACTTTTCACAATTAAATAAATGTTTCTTGTTGTTTAAATTGTCCTAATTATAAAATATAAACATCATAATTAAGAAGTTATTAACTAAAAAATGTACAAAACGTAACTTTTACTTTTCTTAAGCAAACTAATATTTTACGGTTGAATAGTACACGGTCACGTGATTTTTTTCGCGCAGCTAGGTGTCTTCGTATTTGACGTTTAGTCTAATCGTTCACATAAAATTAGAAAAAAAGTAAATTTTGAAATATTTGATGACAAATGTCAAATTAAATACTTAAAAAAGTTTATATAGTTATATACCACTTTTTTGTTTAGGTATTAAAAGTAACGATTACAAATAAACTGTACAAATATGAATATGAATTTATCGCTGGATTATCCAAAATTTTTGAATGGAATCATTTACTGTCGCTTTAATATGTATTATTTCAAGACCTCAGCTGAAGGTTTCCAATAGTACCTACCTATGATTTAACCAGCAAATATTTTTTTTTTGCCCGACTATGCTTTACTGGTTGTTCACCTTGTCTATTTCCAAGACGGTAAGTTTTGTTTACTAATTGCTAAGAATATGTACGACGGTAAGTATTTTAGCGTCGTAAATTTATTTAATTTTAAATAATTTTTATAATTTACCTATTAAGATAAATATTGAAAGTACAATTACTACAATTTACAATTTTCACCGGAAGCTTATTTTGGAAAACAGACGCCGATGAAAAAATTTCAATACCATCTACTGGAACCTCGTGCGACTCTTGTGGGTTTTTTTCCTTGTCACTACAACTAATGTACCCTATCCAATAACCTGATTAGTGCATAATTTAAAAAGAAATGAAATGATTTTGCATTTTTTGGACGGAGTTTTTTATATTTGTAATATATGTTCAAATAGTTAACTTTATTATGGGCAATGTTAATAACAACAAATAACCGCTGAATATTTGTCTTCGTTTGGGGTATTTTTACCATGATTAATCCATCAAGTTACTCAAAGTCTTCTATTTTTATATTATATAACTCTTCTCGTCTACGTGCACCAGCTACCTAATATTCCTACCTATAAAAAATATAATAATTTACTAATGTATCTTTACGTTAATATGTAATCTACCTACCTTGTGTGCAAGAAATTTTTCAGATTCACTTAAAATATTCATTCTAGTTTTCAATGTTATTTTCACAAAAAAGCTGTAATGGCTGCAGTTGTTTACAAATTGTTATGGCAACGAAATACAAATTTTTGCATTGAGACAACTTGATATAACGAGACTAATACATATAATACATATGTGCATATCGTTATTTATTAAGTACATATTTAAATCTTTTTAATAAATTTAGTCGAGCAAAAAACGTCATAAGCATCTCGAACGTTAAAGACTACCGATCTCAGACAATAATTGGAGTAGTCGCTTCGCTCCTCCTCCAAACGATTGTCTTCGATCGGTAAAATGTCCTCACTGTTCTAGATACTTAATATACTATTTCATACCGGGTGCGAACTTCCAAGATGAGACAATAGAAAATACATAAAACTGCAAGTTTGTTAATATTTTTGAACCCCATTCATCCTCAGAAGTTAGGTAATGACTAAAACTGCAATTAAAGTGGATATATCTCACTTTATGAAAATGTAATTTTTTCTCATGGCCACTCGATGGGAACTCAAATAATTAATTTTGCTACGTTCCCCACTACTTCTCAAACTTTTGGCAATCGTCCATGATAAAACACGTGGTAGAGAGGAACATATAAAAAAAAATTAGGATGGATATACCTATCCTTATCGAAATATAATTTTTTCTCCTGGAGAATTGATGGGAAACGAAATAATTAATTTTGTTACGTTCCCCACTACTTCTGAAACTTTTGGCCATTGTATATTGTAGGACACGTGGTATAGAGGAACATACAAAAAATTAGGGTGGGTATACTTCTCCTTAGCGAAATATATTTTTTTCTCTTAGCTTTGAAAATGTAAACTTTCACCATTAACACTCATAATAAAATACTTATCTTTTTTGGGATTTTTTAATGGTGTACTTTAAATTATACAATCTAAACGTTTCGATAACACTTACAGTTATCTTCGTCAGTAGTAATGTTTGTTAAAAATTGTTAAAGATGTAGTAAACAATTTTGTCAAATTTGAAAAATTAAAACATGTTTTAATTTTTCAAATTTGACAAAATTAAAACACACCCACATCTTCATTGCTTTTCTCATCATCTGAATCGGTCGATTCGCGTGTCTGGTCTCTGACATGCGTTTTTCTTTTATGGTTCTTATTTCTGGTTTCTGGAAATAATTTAACACTTGCTTTTTGCAGGGCTGATTTATCTCGTTTCGGCACTTTTAGTTTACGTTTGCTCTTTGACAGCGACTTCCTTGTTTTTTTCCTGAAGGTCTTTTTGTAAGGTATACTAGTAAACTCTACTGCAACAGCAGTTTTTTATTCTTCCGTTTTTGAACAACCTTGCTTGTTCCAGGGACAGGTGCCAATTCAGTTAGGCTTTGGTTCAGTTTTTCTGGAGTAATTTCTCCTAGTGCCCTGTTGAAATGGCTAGCTCCTGGCATACATGGAGATGTGGTATCTGGTTGAGAGGTGCAGCTTGAACTAGGTTGATGAGGCGTAGTAGAACCTAAAGCACGTTCAATTTTACTGGGTTCTGACAGGGTAACACCACCTTCTTGACTTTCATCTGGTGGTTCTACAGCTGTAGAGGGAGCAAATAGATGATCACCGAATCTATTTCGATTACGTTGCCATATTCCCGCTCCCATAAAAGCATTTTGGCTTATGCCTGCAGTAGCGACCTTTCCATAAGTTGTACCTAACAACTCAGCAACACTGTAGACTGTTACCGACTGTCCTCGTGAACCTACAACAATGATCTTATTCCTGAACGTAATAATTTTGTAGAGGCTTAAAAAATTCCACGTCGAGCGGTTGTAACCGGTGCGCCTTATGACTACGTGCAAGTTCCGGTACATAGCGCTTCTGTTTAAATATGAGCATCAGTGGAATGTAATGCCCTGCAGCGTTGCAACAACAAACCATAGTGGTGTTGACGCCTCTTTGATCACTGGCGATTTCACTAGCTTATCGTTTTCCTTTTCGCGATACAACCTTTGCAAATGATGTGCACTCAGATTGGCGAACTGATAGTTGTGGGTCTCTACGCATGAATCGATAGAACCATATTTTCCGGCGACTTTTTTTCTCGGTTGAACCGATGGAGCAATTTGTGCTTTTCTGCCAGCTGAAAAGGTAGTCGCCGTATATGTGTTATGGTAAATACATATAGCATTTCTTCAAATTGAGCAATATATTTTACTAGAGTTTTTCAGTTTCGGATGAAAAAACACACTTGGTTCCCAGTTTTTCACATTGTCGTTGGCGTGTTTGTTAGTGCATGTCACATGCCTGAGAAGGGTGGATTTATTAATATTGTACCTACGAGCATATTCATTTAAATCTACTTCGTCTTCTTTGTATGCCCTAATAACCAGAGCCATGTCAGCTTCTGCCCAATATCCATACTTACCCCGCTTGAACGTCTCCTGAAATAAGTATCACAAATTGAACCGGTTCAGTATAGAAAACCGCAATCGGTTCAATATAGGCAACAGCGTGTCGTTTTATTTTTCTAACCAAACTTTTCTAAGGAACAATAGCTCTAGGTCGAAATTATGGGAAAGTCTTTCTAAGAATATGGTATCAATGTCTACAAAAGGGAAAACACTGCTATTTGCTTGGAGAATATTCAATTCACTAAGTAAGATGTGGAAAAGTTACATCAGAAGAACTACAAAAGCAATGTCAAGTACACAGCTCACTATATGGAGCCAAACTGAATGACATCTGAGATTGCAGGCTGGCCGATGCTCTAAAGTTTGGTTTTCTACCGATAGATAGCGCGGGGATACTAATTTGCATAAAATAGCTATGAGGTTCAATTTATGTGTCGGTTCAATATAGGCAACTCTCCCTTACTTAACAATTTCAAATTTTTTATTGATCTCAATAACTTTCTCTTTACGTGGGAAGATTAAAATAACCTACAATATGACGCCACGGTAAAGCTATAAACCAAAACACAAAGTGTTTATACAAAACTGATTACCAAATTGAAAATGAAAAGTAGCACGCAACTTAACAAACATCGAGCACTACCACATTTAAATTCAATAAGCAATAGCTAAAGTACAATTCTATAAAATTTACTAATGTACGTATATCGCTTTTATTAGATTTTTCAAATGAGAGTATTACAGGTAGAGTAATATAAAAACAAAGAAAAAAATAATTTTGCACATGTATTTCTTAAGCATAGGTAAAACATGTAGATTATGCAAATTCTTTATGTAAATTGATTGTATACAAATTTAGTTATTATGTCAAAAGCCCATTCAGGTTGATCACGAGGCAATATATGGCCCGCTTTCCTTACAAAAACTTCCGTTAAATTTCCTGCTTGTTTAATGTAACCTGCTAATTCTTTATTAACGTACCAAAATCGTCTATCGTTGTTCTTGTATTCATTTGCACTTGAAAAATTCAGTTTCCGGAGGAAATTTGTTATTGTAGGGTAAGGCACTATCATGTCCACTTGCCCACTGTAAAACATTATTCTGTAATGACTAAGCAATTCTGAAATCCAGGGAGCAACGGATTGAATGAAATCCTCTGTTAAGTATTTATCGACTAAAACAGCATTGTTAAAAGTGCAATTTCCTACATTAATAGCGATTTTTACATCATCACGTTGAATATAGTTTAAGTAATACTTTAAAGAATCGTCTTTTAATCGTAAATAATTGAATGGTTCAATGAAACCAGTAGCATTTTGAAATAAGGTATTATTGCGTGCTTCGTAAATAAGATCTCCAAATATATTTGCAGCAGCTACCCACTCCTTATTTTCTATTAACTTGATAGCATGATTTTCCATTTCTTTCATTTGTTGCTTCACTTTAAAGTCAATTAAACCGATCTGATAAAAATAATCGCTATAGTCGAATTGATTTATAGGATCAGAATAAGTACCTCCAATTGCAATTCCATCTAAATGTATTTTTTTCTCGCCGCCTTCATTCTTTTTTAAAATTGTATAAGCAAGAGCAGGTGCGTATTTTCCAGCATACGATTCGCCTGTTATAAAAAACCTATTTTTACTTAATTCGGGAAATAGATCAAAAAATTGTAAAATCGCATTATAAAGTTGATCACCGATTATTGTCTGATTTTTGGCATAACCGTCATCACTAGTGAAACTAAATCCGGTTCCGACTGGGTTGTCTACATAAATTATGGAAAATTTTTTAGTCCATCGTAAGCTACGGATTGCGAGTTTGGAAGCAGAATCAATAATAAAAGGTCCATTTTCCACAAAAAGTCCCATCAGTGAAGATTCACCAGGGCCGCCTTGTAGCCATAGTAAAACAGGTGCGTTCAAATAATCTGATTCTGTAGGGAAAAACCAAAAAAATAAATTTGAGTTATAACGTTTGTTAACCGTCAAATATCCCGCGTAACTTTTAATACCATTAAATTCTGGAAATTTCACTTCTGATTTGAACTTTGCTTCTTCAATACGATTGGATAGTATTAGTGGTGTTAATATCAACGGATCTTGATTTGGATTATCAAGTGTATTTCTTATTTCGTCACTTAATACGCACAAACTGATTATAATGACAATTATAGTGCACACTGCCAATCTATTTGTACTCAAACAAAACATCTTATCAATAGGTTTGGAAAAATACGATGTAAATTTCTGCCTTTCACTAAAAAACACCAATCTTTTAACAATTATCAATGTATAGGTAACTATCACAAGTTTCTCTTAAAATATCAACACAGCAACTACCATATTCGTATCATACTTCTATTAGTATTTAACAACATAATATATTTAAACTTATATAGTTCGGTTCGGTTTTTCCATCAACTTGGAATTTCCATAATTAGCATATCTCGCTGTCCTTTATGTAACCACACTACCAAGCTTCCGTTTTTTTTTTGTGAATTTTATTTTTTTACTTATGTAGGTCTCATAAATTATAACTGAAGATAAATCATATTCAAATGTGACTATTTTTAATGCATATTTGAAATACTTACTAATAATACACATATCATAAACCTGACTTATAAATATTCACTTCTGTATGAAAAAGATACATTGAAAACCAGTTTTTCAGTTCTCTTCTTTTGTGAATTTATAACTTCCTATACAAGTGGTCTGATGTGACCAGTACGTACATTTCTTATATACATTTGTCACGTAATTAACCAAGAGTAGGTAGGTATAACGAGACAAGAGTTAATCAGGCTCAACACACTATGTTTAACTTATTCGTATATCCTTTTAGATGTATAGAATACATACATAATCAAAATTTATAAACATATACACGTGTGCAAATACTCGAAACTATGTATCTTGATAGAAATTAAATATAAAAGAAAAGTTATTTGGTTTCAGCAATAAATTGCACTAAAATTTAAAACTACCCATTGTTGTAGCAATACTTACAAATCATGAAAGTCTTAACCCTGCTTCCAGTGAGCTCAAGTCTCTAGAAATTGTCACATTCTGAGATCGACGTCCCAAATGATCTGCTACCCCAAGGTTTTTCAGAAATTTCCGGCGGGTCTTGTTTCTGTAAACCTCGGCATTGATTTCTCCAGTATTGAGTGGAGAATAAAATTAATTCAGAGACCACCTTTTAGGATTTCTGGAAACATCATAAGACGCTGCAAGCTTATCGAGGGTATCGACACCACCTTAGCTTATAGAGTGTCATTGTTGAGTTTTTTATTTATTAACCGCCCATGTACCAATGGTGTCATCATGATGAAATGTAGACCAAATCAACACGTTTTTCTTCTTTTCCATGTATGAAAACATTGTAATCTTTACACTCCCGTATACTATACAAAGTACAGTAAACGAAGGGTAATGCAATCATGGAAAAATTCGAACTCGAGGTTTTGACGGATCTCCACGTTTCGAGGTAACTTGAATCCATTTTGACCATTTTTGGCATGCTGTCTATGTGTGAGTGTGGTGTGTGTGTGTGTGTGTGTGTGTGTGTGTGTGTGTTTGTGTCCGTATCCGAGTGTCCATTGTGTGTGTGTAATGTTTGGTGTATCCGTGTGTTGTGGTGCAGTCTGTCTTTGCGTGTTGTGGTGTGTGTTGGTTTTGTTTGTGTTGTTTGTGTTTGTGTTTGTGTTTGTGTTTGTGTTTGTGTTTGTGTTTGTGTTTGTGTTTGTGTTTGTGTTTGTGTTTTGTGTGTTTGTGTTTTGTTTGTGTTTGTGTTTGTTTTTTTGTGTTTTGTGTTTGTGTTTGGTGTTTGTGTTTTGTTTGTGTTTTTGGTGTTTGTGTTTGTGTTTGTGTTGTGTTTTTGTGTTTGTGTTTGTGTTTGTCCCTTTGTGCCGTGTTTGTGTTTGTTTGTGTTTTGTGTTGTGTTTGTGTTTTGTTTTTGTGTGTGTGTGTTGTTTGTGTTGTGTTTGTGTTTTTGTGTTTCTGTTTCTTTGTTTGTTTTGTTTGTTTTGTGTTTGTGTTTTGTTTTGTTTTGGTTTTTTGTTTGTTTTGGTTGTGTTTGTGTTTTTGTGTTGTGTTTGTGTTGTGTTTGTGTTTGTGTTGTGTTTGTGTTGGTTGTTTGGGGTTTGTTGTTCGTGTTGTGTGGTGCCGTGCTGTGCGTGTTGTGTCGTTTTGGTGTTTGGGTGTCTGTGTTTATTTTGTGTTTTGTGTTGGTTTTGTGTTTTGTGTGTGTTTTTTTGGTTTGGTTTCGTTTTGTTTGTTTGGTTTGTTTTTTGGTGGTTTGGTGTTTGTGTTTGTGTTTTTGTGTTTGTGTTTCTGTGTTTGTTTCCGTTTGTGTTTGTGTTTGTTTGTTTTGTGTTTGTTGTTTGGTTTGTTGTTTTTTGTGTTTTCGTTTGTGTTTGTTGTTTGTGTTTGTTTGGTCTTTTGTGTTTGTTTTGTGTTTGTGTTTGTGTTTGTGTTTGTGTTTTTGGGTGTTTGTGTTTTTACGAGCACATTCATTTAAATCTACTTCGTCTTCTTTGTATGCCCTGATAACCAGAGCCATGTCAGCTTCTGCCCAATATCCATACTTACCCGCTTGAACGTCTCCTGAAATAAGTATCACAAATTGAACCGGTTCAGTATAGAAAACCGCAATCGGTTCAATATAGGCAACAGCGTGTCGTTTTATTTTTCTAACCTAACTTTTCTAAGGAACAATAGCTCTAGGTCGAAATTATGGGAAAGTCTTTCTAAGAATATGGTATCAATGTCTACAAAAGGAAAACACTGCTATTTGCTTGGATAATATTCAATTCACTAAGTAAGATGTGGAAAAGTTACATCAGAAGAACTACAAAAGCAATGTCAAGTACACAGCTCACTATATGGAGCCAAACTGAATGACATCTGAGATTGCAGGCTGGCCGATGCTCTAAAGTTTGGTTTTCTACCGATAGATAGCGCGGGGATACTAATTTGCATAAAATAGCTATGAGGTTCAATTTATGTGTCGGTTCAATATAGGCAACTCTCCCTTACTTAACAATTTCAAATTTTTTATTGATCTCAATAACTTTCTCTTTACGTGGGAAGATTAAAATAACCTACAATATGACGCCACGGTAAAGCTATAAACCAAAACACAAAGTGTTTATACAAAACTGATTACCAAATTGAAAATGAAAAGTAGCACGCAACTTAACAAACATCGAGCACTACCACATTTAAATTCAATAAGCAATAGCTAAAGTACAATTCTATAAAATTTACTAATGTACGTATATCGCTTTTATTAGATTTTTCAAATGAGAGTATTACAGGTAGAGTAATATAAAAACAAAGAAAAAATAATTTTGCACATGTATTTCTTAAGCATAGGTAAAACATGTAGATTATGCAAATTCTTTATGTAAATTGATTGTATACAAATTTAGTTATTATGTCAAAAGCCCATTCAGGTTGATCACGAGGCAATATATGGCCCGCTTTCCTTACAAAAACTTCCGTTAAATTTCCTGCTTGTTTAATGTAACCTGCTAATTCTTTATTAACGTACCAAAATCGTCTATCGTTGTTCTTGTATTCATTTGCACTTGAAAAATTCAGTTTCCGGAGGAAATTTGTTATTGTAGGGTAAGGCACTATCATGTCCACTTGCCCACTGTAAAACATTATTCTGTAATGACTAAGCAATTCTGAAATCCAGGGAGCAACGGATTGAATGAAATCCTCTGTTAAGTATTTATCGACAAAACAGCATTGTTAAAAGTGCAATTTCCTACATTAATAGCGATTTTTACATCATCACGTTGAATATAGTTTAAGTAATACTTTAAAGAATCGTCTTTTAATCGTAAATAATTGAATGGTTCAATGAAACCAGTAGCATTTTGAAATAAGGTATTATTGCGTGCTTCGTAAATAAGATCTCCAAATATATTTGCAGCAGCTACCCACTCCTTATTTTCTATTAACTTGATAGCATGATTTTCCATTTCTTTCATTTGTTGCTTCACTTTAAAGTCAATTAAACCGATCTGATAAAAATAATCGCTGTAGTCGAATTGATTTATAGGATCAGAATAAGTACCTCAATTGCAATTCCATCTAAATGTATTTTTTTCTCGCCGCCTTCATTCTTTTTTAAAATTGTATAAGCAAGAGCAGGTGCGTATTTTCCAGCATACGATTCGCCTGTTATAAAAAACCTATTTTTACTTAATTCGGGAAATAGATCAAAAATTGTAAAATCGCATTATAAAGTTGATCACCGATTATTGTCTGATTTCTGGCATAACCGTCATCACTAGTGAAACTAAATCCGGTTCCGACTGGGTTGTCTACATAAATTATGGAAAATTTTTAGTCCATCGTAAGCTACGGATTGCGAGTTTGGAAGCAGAATCAATAATAAAGGTCCATTTTCCACAAAAGTCCCATCAGTGAAGATTCACCAGGGCCGCCTTGTAGCCATAGTAAAACAGGTGCGTTCAATAATCTGATTCTGAAGGAAAAACCAAAAATAAATTTGAGTTATAACGTTTGTTAACCGTCAAATATCCGCGTAACTTTTAATACCATTAAATTCTGGAAATTTCACTTCTGATTTGAACTTTGCTTCTTCAATACGATTGGATAGTATTAGTGGTGTTAATATCAACGGATCTTGATTTGGATTATCAAGTTTATTTCTTATTTCGTCACTTAATACGCACAAACTGATTATAATGACAATTATAGTGCACACTGCCAATCTATTTGCACTCAAACAAAACATCTTAGCAATAGGTTTGGCAAGATACGATGTAAATTTCTGCCTTTCACTAAAAACACCAACCTCTTAACAGTTATCAATGTATAGGTAACTATCACAAGTTTCTCTTAAAATATCAACACAGCAACTACCATATTCGTATCATACTTCTATTAGTATTTAACAACATAATATATTTAAAATTATATAGTTCGGTTCGGTTTTTCCATCAACTTGGGATTTCCATAATTTGCATATCTCGCTGTCCTTTATGTAACCACACTGCCAAGCTTCCGTTTTTTTTGTGAATTTTATTTTTTACTTAGGTAGGTCTCATAAATTATAACTGAAAATAAATCATATTCAAATGTGACTGTTTTAATGCATATTTGAAATACTTACTAATAATACACATATCATAAACCTGACATAAATATTCACTTCTGTATGAAAAGATACATTGAAAACCAGTTTTCAGTTCCTTCTTTTGTAAATTTATGACTTCCTATACAAGTGGTCTGATGTGACCAGTACGTACATTTCTTATATACCTTTGTCACGTAATTAACCAAGAGTAGGTAGGTATAACGAGACAAGTGTTAATCAGACTCAACACGCTATGTTTAACTTATTCGTATATCCTCTTAGATGTATAGAATACATACATAATCAAAATTTATAAACATATACACGTGTGCAAATACTCGAAACTATGTATCTTGATAGAAATTAAATATAAAAGAAAAGTTATTTGGTTTCAGCAATAAATTGCACTAAAATTTAAAACTACCCATTGTTGTAGCAATACTTACAAATCATGAAAGTCTTAACCCTGCTTCCAGTGAGCTCAAGTGTGCGTGTGTGCGTGTGTGCGTGTGTGCGTGTGTGCGTGTGTGCTGTGTCGTGTGTGCGTGTGTGCGTGTGCGCGTGTGCGCGTGTCGCGTGTGCGCGTGTGCGCTGTGCGCGTGTGCGCGTGTGCGCGTGTGCGCGTGTGCGCGTGTGCGCGTGTCGCGTGTGCGCTGTGTGCGTGTGTGCGTGTGCGTACGTGCGTGTGTGCGTGTGTGCGTGTGTGCCTGTGTGCGTGTGTGCGTGTGTGCGTGCGCGTGCGTGCGTGCGTGCGTGCGTGCGTGCGTGCGTCGTCCGTGCGGCCGTGCGTCCGTGCGTGCGTGCGTGCGTGCGTGCGTGCGTGCGTGCGTGCGTGCGTGCGTGCGTGCGTGCGTGCGTGCGCGCGTGCGTGCGTGCGTGCGTGCGTGTGTGTGTTTGTGTGTGTGTGTGTGTGTGTGTGTGTGTGTGTGTGTGTGTGTGTGTGTGTGTGTGTGTGTGTGTGTGTGTGTGTGTGTGTGTGTGTGTGTGTGTGTGTGTGTGTGTGTGTGTGTGTGTGTGTTTGTGTGTGTGTTGTGTGTGTGTGTGTGTGTGTGTGTGTGTGTGTGTGTGTGTTTGTGTGTGTGTTGTGTGTCGTGCGTGCGTGCGTGCGTGCGTGCGTGGTGAGTGGTGAGCGCGTGCGCGCGTGCGCGTGTGCGTGTCGTGTGCTGTGCTGTGCTGCGTGCGCGTGGGCGCGTGGGCGCGTGGGCGCGTGCGCGGTGCGTGTGTGTGTGTGTGGTGTGGTGTGTGTGGTGTGTGTGTGTGTGGTGGTGTGTGTGGTGTGTGTGTGGTGTGTGTGTGTGTGGTGTGTGTGTGTGTGGTGTGGTGTGTGGGTGTGTGGTGTGTGTGTGTGTGTGGTGTCGTGCGTGTCGTGGTGCGTGCGTGGGTGTGTGTGTGGGTGGGCGTCGTGTGTGTGTGTCGTGTGTGCGCGTGCTGCTGCGTGCTGTGGTCGTGTGTGGTGGTGTGTGTGTGTGTGTGTGTGTGGTGTGTGGTGTGTGTGTGGGTGTGTGTGTGTGTGTGTGGTGTGTGGTGCGTTCGTGCGTGGGTGTCGCTCGTGCGTGCTGTGCTGTGGTGTGCTGTGTGTGCGTGTGTGGTGTGTGCGTGTCGTGTGTCGTGTCGTGTCGTGTCGTGGTGTCGTGTTGCGCGTGTGTGCGTGTCGTGTGTGTGTGTGTGTGTGTTGTGTGTGTGTGTGTGTGTATGTGTGGTGTGTTGTGTGTGTTGTGTGTGTGTGTGTGGTGGTGTGTGTGTGTGTGTTGTGTGTGTGTGTGTGTGTGTGTGTGTGTGTGTGTGTGTGTGTGTGTGTGTGTTTGTGTTTGTGTGTGTATGTGGCGTGCGTGGTGCGTTCGTGTCGTGCGTGCGTGTTCTGTGTGTGTGTTGTGTGTGTGTGTTGTGTGTGTGTTGTGTGTGCTCGCTGTGTACCGTGTGACGTGTGACCTGTGTTGTGTTGTGTGTGTGTGTGTGTGTGTGTGTGTGTGTGTCTGTGTGTGGTGCGTGTGCTTGTGCGTTTGCGTTGCGTGTCGTGTGGTGTGTTGCTGTGCTGGTTTGTGTTTGTGTTTGTGTTCTGTTCTGTGTTTGTGTTTGTGTTGTGTCTCGTGTTCGTGTTCGTGTTCGTGTTGCGCTGTGTCGTGTTCGTGTTGTGTTCTTGTCGGTCCTGTTCGTGCATCGTGTTGTTGTTCTGTTGGTTTGTATTTGTGTTATTGTGTTTGGTGTTTGTGTTTGACTTTGTGCTGTTGTGATTTGTTATGTTTTGCGACTGCAGTTTGTGTTAATGTAGTTTGATTCTGTGTCTGTGTCTGTGTCTGTCTGTGTCAGTGTCTGATGTCTGTGGTTGCTATGTGTTTGTGTTTGTGTTTGTGTTTGCGTCTGACGTCTGCGTCTGCGTCTAAGCGTCTGTCTGCGTCTGCGTCTGGGTCTGCGTCTGCGTCTGCGTCTGCGTCTGCGTCTGCAGTCTGCGCCAATGTGTCTGTGTCTGTAGTCTGTGTCTGTGTACAATTGCTGGCATCGTGGTGGGTTTTTCAATTGTGGTGTACTTTTCGAAAAACGGCCTATGGCACATTAAAGGTGGGAGCTTGTGCCACCTTGTACGAGTAATCCTCCTCTTCCAAAACTCATCTAAATCTTGTAAATTAATCTTGAATTCACTCCTACTATGTTTGTATATGTGCAATTGCCGACATCGAGGTGAATATTTCGAATTGTGGAGTACTTTTCGAAAAACGGCCTATGGCACATTAAAGCTGGGATCTTGTGCCACCTTGTACGAGTAATCATCCTCTTCCAAAACTCGCCCAAATTTTGTAAATTAATTTTGAATTCACGCCTTCAATGTTTGTATACGCGCAATCGCCGACATCGAGGTGGATTTTTCGAATTGTGGAGTACTTTTCGAAAAACGGCCAATGGCACATTAAAGCTGGGACCTTGTGCCACCTTGTACGAGGAATCATCCTCTTCCAAAACTCGCCCAAATTTTGTAAATTAATTTTGAATTCACGCCTTCAATGTTTGTGTACGCGCAATTGCCTATCTAAAGGTGGGACGTTGTGCCACCTTGTACGAGTAATCATCCTCTTCCAAAACTCGCCCAAATGTTGTAAATTAATTTTGAATTCACGCCTTCTATGTTTGTGTACGCGTAGTTGCCGACATCGAGGTGGAATTTTTCGATTTATAGAGTACTTTTCGAAAAACGGCCTATGAGGCATTAAAGGTGGGACCTTATGCCACCTTGTACGAGTAATCATCCTCTTGCAAAACTCTCCCAAATTTTGCAAATTAATTTTGAATTCACGCCTTCTGTATTTGTATACGCGCAATTGCCGACATCGAGGCGGATGTTTCAAACTGACTACGAAATATTACATCATTATATCATATAAAGTAAAGGCGTTGATATATTTAAAAAAAGCGAATGTAATTTCAAGCCGTATTATTTAGTCATTTTATTATGTTTCATTAGATTGGTACTATTCCATAAGCGAATGCCCTTGAAAAAAAAGCGAATGTAATTTCAGGCTAGTCCAGCTACCCCAAAAATATTAATAAAATGAGCTAGGTGCCCGAGGTAACTTGCTGAACACGATTGCCCCACCTAAAAATTTATAATTTAGTACAAGTGATCCAATTATCTACCTATTTTTGCAGGTGATGGTGCAGAACTACAAACGAAAAACCGCGCAGGGTGTTGGAGCGATCTATACAACAGAAGACGATTATTAATATTCATAATAAGAATAAGATCATTTGAGAGGCAGCTTCAGCTTACAACATTCCTCGTAGTACCTTGGAACATCGAGGGGAGGGTAATACTGTGCGGAAGATAAAGGTGCAGGAGGTGTAAAATGCTACCCAATCATGATCACGAGGAATTTGCCAACTGCATATGGACAGAAATAGACTTGGTCTCACCTGTGAGGAAGTTCTAGATCTTATCTGCCCTGGACCTGATTTGTTTATTTCTTTTACATAGGTAGATGCATCGCCTCAAAATATTGAACATGCTCTTACTGATTAACCCAATCTTTGGGTTGTTTACGATTATTTTGATAAGTTGACTGCAATTATAAGGGAATTTCTATTGAGAATCAACCACGAGAATTTTTGACGCAATCAATAGGCAAAGCAAACGTAAAGCAAATTCAACTTTTAGAGAAGCAAGCATGTTATGGAAAATTGGAATGATCAAGAATTCCTTACACAAACAGCTGTTGCAGTAAATGTAAGGGGTTTGATGGATACCACACCCTTACTCAAACGGTTTCGACATGTATTTTGAAAAATGTGCATAAATGCCAGTTCTACTGAAGTATGACGGACACACGGCATGTTTCAACATATCTCATAAGGTTGGTTCAAACTAATTAAGTCACAATCATGAAATTATCACCTTATTCTACTCACACTTTTCAACCACTTAATTCGGCCGTTATCATGAGTCTGAGTGGGATAAAGCTCTGTATACCCGATTTTGTGGCTCCTTTAACCAATTGTGCTCATCAGATCTCTTTAGGAAATATCATCAAGAGCTTCAAGTCAACAGGCATATATGGCACAAAAAAAATGGACCCAATAAAGTAACCATTCCTGAGTCCATTTTCACGCCAGGAGATCTTACAAGATACAAAAAGGCCCTCTCATAATTTTTCACAAAGCAAGAGATGATATAAAATGCGTTTTTAAAAAAGACATAGACAGTCCATGAAGTTTATTTAAATTGAAGATCAGTTTTGCTTTGGGGATTCAGATGTGATACGGGTACCATCAAAACCAGCGACCTGCAGCTCTGTCCGTTTTAAAGATATATGTTTTGCCACAGGTCTGAATAACTTTATAAGCATTCATTAAAGGGGTTTAATTTTAGTAAAATGAATAAAGCTGTAAGGGTGTTTGCGGTCTGTAAGTGGAGCTTGCGGTCGGCTTTCACCAATGCAAGGAAATTGATACTCGTTTGGAACAGAAATGTATTTATTGTAATGTATAACTTAACTTATTGTTTCAATTTATGAACTCGTAGACGGTACACGGGAACGGCTTTTGGTTCCAGGGGTTGAGACGGCTAAACGGACTCTGGCGCCACCTAAAGATTCACGTTGTATTTGGGCCTATCCTTAACTTCGGCACGGCTTCCAAACGGACTGCTCCAGATGCTAGAGTGGAGGATAATTCCAGCGATCCACGGCGGTAGAAATGTTTCTAAAACAGAATTAATACGGACGGACAGCGGTTAGGTCACTCTTTACAAACACGATTCTTTCACCAATTATTGATGATTAATGAAATGATTGTTAATAACGACCTCTCTCAATTTAAGTTTCAGCAGTTAAAGTGTAAACATGCGGTTACCAGTAGCAAAGCTATTTACTACGACTATTAAAACAATTTAAATACTTCTAAATTTACCCTCACAGTAAGTATCTACCAAGTTAAACTCAATGAAGTAGTTTACAACCATTATCTTACCTCATACTCGCAAATAAATGCAACTTTCGTACTTTGCAATAACGCAGTGAGAACGAAGAGATAACGGGACGCCCGCGCGGCCTACATATACAAGATGTTACCAGTAGGTCAATTGGAAATTCCAATTCTCCCTATGCTCAGACAGGAGAGTCGTAAGTTATTTTAATTAAAATTAAATTAATTATTTCTTTTATGATTATTTCAATATTCACGATCATTGCTTACCAAATAACGGAGCGAGTGATATAAAAATTTATCACTTTCTACATTAAAAAATTGCAGATTCTATATAATGGCTTAATTAATCATTACGGACACTTTTGTCAACTCACAATTAAATATTACAGAAGTCGATTGTCTTCTTGCACGTGTGTTAGCAGTTGGATGTAATGTTAAAAGTATAGTTTATTTTACACAATAGAAAGTACACTAAATTTCATTGTAGAGTTAGAGTTATTTGGTTAACGTCATAGAAATAATTGCATATTTAAATTTGATTATCAGAAGTGATCTAATGAAACTTGTCTGTAATTATAGAATTATCACATTTATTTATAAACAGTAGTCGGAGATGGCAAAACCATACTAATATATTGTATTTGATACTGACATGTGTTTCTTTTAAATAAAATTTTTACTCACAAACGTAATGTTTCAAGGTCAAATTCCTATTATTTAAAATGCAGTTTTAAGAGATAAATCAATTAATTTACAGCAAGGGGGTAGTTTTAATTGTTTTGTTAATTGTCGGGTTTAAAATTCTATTTTTAAATGCTACGGTGTACTTACTTCTAACTGGTATTAATACCAAAGGCCTTGCTTGTAATTTTCCAATCAAGATGTATATTGTAGTACAAAATAGATTATTATTCCTCAAATTTTAAAAGAGAAACAATAAACGGAGAATCAGCCCTTGCACTCAAAGATGTAATCTTTTACATCCTTATGTTCAAACATATTATCAATATTTGGCAGTTAATATCTTCATTAATTTACGGACTTGGCCTCTGGTTGATTCTTTTAAGCGGATAATTTTATTTATCTATTCCGGTCTTGTTACAAAATATTAATATTGGGTGTTACGAGTTTTACAGTTAATACCAGAAAATCCTCCTAATCGCGGGCTACTTTGGTAGCGAAAAAAGAGAAAAAACTAAACTTCAGAACTTTTCAACCATGTAAAGAATTGTTTTCCTCTTTTCATACTCATATTACTATTGCTGTGGAATAACTGGTACCCTTAACATTTAACGTCGTTATAGTGGGAAACTATCTGATGCAATTCATAACTGAATAGGAATTTTTACATTTCTATACCATATTTGTTGTGGTTGCTATACCTATACTCAGGGGTGATAAACAGCAGATACGGCCATACTCGCTAAAATTTTTGGAGTATTCCGTACCTGTTGTTTAAGACACGCAATTGAAACAAAAACTGGACTGAAAACTCGTTTCTGCGCAAATACATGTCAGTCGGCAAACGATCTCTACTCTATGTAGATTGACCTATAATATCGTAGCATAGGTAAGTTTGTTAATACTTTTATTTAAGTACTAATTTAGCAGCGCAGTTCTCAGGTTTAAAGTGGCTATATTAATGTGAAGTCTTGACTTCCCTCGTAAGTTGTGAGGATTACCTGAAGGAAGGATGCTAGAAACTTCAAAGTAATATTAATAAATTATTATAAGTTTTTGTTATGAACGAACAAGTCCAAAGGTAAATATGTAATTAAAAATCATTATTAATTTTATTAAATACATACATAAAGACAAAATATACATCGATTGGGGCTTGACTCTCGATGGCGCAGTTGGTTAGCGCGGTACTCTAGCAAAGTACAGGTCGTTGGTTCAAATCCTACTCGAGGTAAACTTTTTATTTATGTATTTAATAAAATTAATAAAAATTTTTAATATTAATAAATTCAAATGTATGTATTTCAAATCTAACAAATATACACGTTTATATTTATAAATTTGACATGTAGCCTGAGTCTATTCGGTTTAGAGTGAGGTTCCTTTATAAGTCTATTAAAGCTAGCCTGTATAAATATTTGTCATTGTAATATATAAACTGTTTGACAGATTGAAGAGAGGACCACGCCATGTTGCCACTATAAAGAAATAAATTGAAACGTGTAATTACACTTCGCGCGATTTTATTGTCTACGTTCGCTGTATTTGACTGGTGCAGTTTGTGTAAATGCACTCGTAAGTAGAATCATTGTATAAAATAGAAAAGTATCAATTAGGACATATTTATGTTTTAATTAATATAATATGATTTTCTTATTTGACAAAATTCGTTCAATAATTTAAAATATTTGTCTGTGTTTCTTCTTACTGCAGCACTCTTCTATGTAGTATGATGTGGTGATCGACTAAGTGGCTCTAATTCCTAACAAAATTTTTCAACATGTTAGAGTATAATGCTGAGTTGTAGTGCATACAAGTAAGTAGGCGCATCAAGTGACGAGTGGTTATAATGTTTGAAGGTAGCGTGGTGTGGCTTGAAAGAAGCGGAGACTGATGAACAAAAGATTAAAATTTTCTTATATATTTGATGAAAATTAACAGAAAGAGAATGTTTCCTGCAGTGCAACAGAAATTATAAACTGTAATCAGATGTAGAAGGGGGTCATCAGGGCCGTTCGTAAGGTATCTGCCGCCCGTGTACGAAAATAATTTTCCCGTCCCCTAACCTATGATTAACCGTAATTTCTTTAAAATAAGTAAAACACAGGAAATGTGAAAAAAAGTAAATTGTATTTCGGAAAAATAAGTCAACAGGAACTGATCATAAATTAACATGAGTAGATATTTATATAAAAAAATTGGACTTTGAAATGATGTATTAATGTGAATAGATATTTATACTTATTTTTATTAATACATTCTTATTATGAAACATTTAAATAAATTTTGCTCTTTTTGCTTTCTTAAAGAGAATTCTGTAATAATACCGGATACATAAATGTATCCGATACTAATAATAGATAAGTCTGATAACCTTTCTAGAGTCATTGTTGACCGCAAATAATTTTTATCATTTTGTTTGAAAAACTCCTATAGCCGCTAGCAACTGTCACCGGTAATGATAAAAATATTCTTATAGCAACTACTAGATTTGGAAACAGATAGATAAGATTCGATATTGAATTTCAGGGGAAATTTAGGATGCAATGTTCAGAAAATCAAAAACTTTGTGATGATTTTGTTAATGCAGTATACAATATCACAAAATCGATATTTTGCCTGTGATAAATTTTAATAAATCCTTTATCTTATCAAATATTATGTGAATATGCCTTAGTTTTTGCAGTAATAACATATTTAATAAAGCAGTATCGTCAAATGAGGTAAAGTGAATTAAAAAATAGGCTTTTCTTCGTTTTCTTTAAAAATATGAAAATGAAAATATGAAAAAATAATGTAGATTTATGCACATATTTTGAGTAGCTTGAATTAAAAATTATAATTTTTGAGTATGAGAACACCTTCTATTCTTTCTATTTTTACCCACTACTTTGGGGTAAAATGTATCATAAATACATGAACTTGAACATTTCATAAAATAAAAAAACATTTATTCTAACTTTTGTAATTCATCATAGTCAATGTCAAAATAAACTTTCCCTTTTACTGATTTCTGACAAAGTTTTCTAATTATTTGGTTACGAGTAATAAAACACAGGTCGGTAATTTCTGGGTAAACAAAATAGCCCTTATCAGAAGTTCCTTTTTCTCAGGACATTTATTTTAAACTCATTGCCACAATTTTCTATTTTGCCAACAAATAGTCTATCTCGCTTCTCAGTGGAAAATTTTGCAATGATAAAATCACCAACTTTTAGTTTTATGGAAGGTTTTCTTACAACCATGTCACTCTCAGCCTCAGTCACGGCCGCGTATACGACCTTGATCTCATTAGATTTTGACGTAGAAGGCATTGGCGTACATTCGTCAAGGTCGTTTTCGTTATTTTCTGGATCGCTTGGGACAGTCTTCATTTAGCTACAAATCTCCCTCAGGAGTTTCATGGGCATCGTTTTGATTTTGATTTATCTTTTGGATGGGCGACCTTTTTAGGAGTTTTTCTATTAATGTAGATAACAAATAATCGCTTAAAATACTTTTTCCCGCTTCAATATTGATCTTTTCCTCTTTGTCTCGATTGAATAGGAGTAGTTTTAAATTTTCTAAGTGGTTTACAATTGTTTGCGTCCAAACACATTGGTCATTTTCTGCATTGTTGATATTCCTTGGAATTTTATTTAAAACTATGTTAGGATTTAGAGGCACAATTCCGCAGGCCTTAAAACCTGCTATGCAATTTTCTTTATATCTCAATCCAATCTTTTCTATAGTTTCTTTAAGAAGCCTTGGGATCTCTGTTTTGGAATCGCTCCTCTATGTTTTAGTTTCCATTTTCTAAAGTTGTTCTCCAGGACAGTTTTAAGAGATCAAGTAAGCAACATCAAGTGGGTGGAGTTGGCGGGGAGAAGGACAAATTTAATGTTATTGTTTTCACATTCTTATATAACATTTATAGTGATATGACTATTCAAATTATCTCCTATTAGAACTTATGGTCCAGATAATTTTCGAAAATAAGGAATAATAATTGTTTTAAACCTGTCTTCGAATCATTCTGAGTCAAACCATCCACTCATTCTTCTATTGTATCTAGTTCCTCAATTCCACCCTTTGTCCAGCCTTCATAAGAGTGTTTTGCCTTATACACTACATAGGGAGGAAGTAATGTTCCATCTGCAGCAATGGCAAACATAACCTTTCTACAGGATTTTGAAGAGTCAATTAACCTGTGAACATGTTTTGTACCTCTTCTGGTTACAACTTTAGATGACCCTGGACTGTCCACAAAATTCGTCTCGTCATAATTTATAATATTCTGGGCCGGATATCTGTCAATGTGACCGCAAATTTTCGAAATATTCTTGAATGACTTCATAAGTTAATGCTCCCCTAACGCGTTTTGTGTTTTCCGCCAATTTGACAGTAAGGTCTTTATGCTTGTTCATAAAACACTTAAACCATTCCAACCCTGGCATGTTATCTCGAAATATGGTTTCTGTCACTCCCAGTCTATTTAAATATTGTTGTACAATTGTCCTTACATCTATACTTTTAAAGGAAATCCCCATTCCGCACAAATTTGGAGTTTCCTTCAGCCGCAGATGCTGAGTGTCAGTAAGTGCAGGCTGTCGGCCATACTTTAAGGATGCTTTCCATGATATCTTCGTTGTATAGTGCTGAAAGGCACACCAAACTGTTCTTGTCTAATAGACATATCACCTCGTCGAACCACTGACACCGCCCGCTGAACATATTCCATATTGTAATTGCATTTTCCTTGCGGCCCTAATTTTTTTTGTATATTCTCGGCATGCTGAAAATAAAATTTATTATTGGATCACGAAAAACAATACAAGCTATTAGCAATTATCCGCTAAAAATAACCAATCATAAACATAGCCCAATTTTCAACGAAATTTGAATGATTCACTTTACCCACTAAACCGACCATTTTACAATAAAAAAGATGCCAAGCCTTAACCAAAACTATTTTAACAAAAACATAGCAGTTTTATTTTCATTGATAACTAATGAACACATTTAGTAGATCTAAATAAATAGAAATTCAAAAGAAAAACCGCTGCAAGCAATCGTTTCCAACATTTAATAAAAGTCAACAAAAGCCGTTGATCATTAAAACGTGTTTGTAATACTTACACGACATTCTAAAACATCGAAACGGCACCGACATTTTGTCGGAAATATCCGATTGATTCACTTTACCCCATATGATTCACTTTACCTCATTTGACGGTACTTGTTTCCTGCATTGTTTTGCTTACGACGTTGATTTTGAGCAAAACGTTATACCATATCACTATGGAAGTTATGTACCGAAAGGATTTAATTTTTAACAGTAAAGAATGTGAGACATTTCTTGTATCATAATCTCTTGTGTTATCGGAATAGTGCGTATATAAAGCATCATATACTTTACTTAAATTGTGCATTTTAGTGCATCGATTCTGCTTTCTCATCTAATATCCGAAAAGGGGGGTTTAATGTTAAAGTAGGGCTTTCATCTTTTAATACCTGCGAACGTTTATTTGATGCAGAAAACGTATAGGTCTTGTACAATAGCAAAAAAAAACTTTAGCAGCACCATTAACGACTAAATTTAAACTGGGCTACACAAAGCACATAAAAAACTAGGGTTTAAGTGAAGAATTTCTTTTGCCCTCCATTATTGCGACCCTTCATGTTTACACCATTATCGTAACACTGTCCCCTTAGATCATCTAAATAAATGTTGAGAGTCTTCAAAAAGTCTCTTACAACATTAGTTATACCCTGTCTTGTTGAATTATAAATTCAAATGAATCCTGAAAAGTGCACGCTTACTTCTTCCTACGAATACTGGCGTTCTAACTTGTTCCTGACCACAAACTCAACTGTCTCAGAATTGGTCTCTCCTTCAGAAGTTTGTTTAATGCAGATGGTCCTTGCCTGTGTCTCATCTATCTCGTCATTGAGATCTGTGATGTAATCCCTGTTGCTTCTTCCGACTTTTCTGAGATTGAAGATTTCCTTAGTGATCCACCTGTCTTATTGGCAAACTCTTCTCTTTCGAGCTTTCTTTTTCTGTATTGAGCTTCAGAAAACTATTTGCGATTATCAGACATCTATTTAGAATAAAATTAAATATGACATAAGGTGTCAACACACCTATCGTACTAAAATGTTTGGATACATTCCGATAAAGATAAATCTTTGCAAAAAATTTCTGCTGTTGACTTGGATTTAATATTTTACAAAAGAGCGATTCTATTTTAATTTTTCCAATGGATAAACCAACGTTTATACCTATCGCGCTTTTTCCACTAACGCGTTTTTTTTTTACAAAAAACTTTCATCTAGATGTATAAATTGATCCTATTAGTTAGGTAACCGTCCATAAAAAATGTACCATAGACTGTACTTACGTTTAATACATTTGCATCCGCCGTAACTCAATGGTAATCAACAAATCGAACACAAAAATTACGCACCAAGGAACAATATTTTAATGTTGTTGACACATACTTTCGGAATCCAAATGAGAAATTTCAACTCGGTGCACGTATTTATAAGATCTAGTTTTAAACAAGTTATTTCCTGCACGCATCCGAAAAACTAATAACAACATGACCGAAAACACAGGTTCCGACAAGTTACAAGAAGACAAATAAGAAAGTGAAAATTTTAAACGATAGAAATTCGGCTTATGATTTTCTGCGAATATTCAAAACGGTAGATATTATTTCTTAATCGTTCCTCAAGCATGAGGAGCTCTCTGTCCTGTTATATATCATTTATGTAAAGGTTATAGTTAAAAATAAATCGAATGTAAAAACTTCACAATTCGTTGACAATATAGGTTTACACGCAGCATTAACTACTCCAAAAAATAGTAAAAGAGAATTAGAACAAGCAATAAAATGAAGAAGCAGTGGATTAGGCGTGATCCCGGAAAAAAATAATATTCCTACAATTTAACAAAAAATGAAATTTTAATACGATGCGCTTAGACAAAATCTACGACATAAATGAATCACTCCGATAACTGCATTAATTAAGCGAATCAAAATGTCTCATTTAAATGGTCAAGCTAGTCTTTTATTTTTGTATGCTTAGGTTTTCAAATATATGTACTACATACATGTTATGGTGGTTTCACAGTTATGTGCAATTTGTCGCTTTTAGATTTTTTCTGTAATCGGGTGTCTATCGTCGCCCCTTCGGCTTGCCGCTCGTGTACCCTTCACCCATTGCGCCACCTGTTCAGAACGACCCTGGGGATAATTATGGTAATAGATAAATGTCTGGTTGTTATGCGTTTGGAGATCTAAGAACTGATGCCTTCAAAAATATTGTAGGTAAGGATTAATGTTAAAAAAAGAGTACATTTGTTAGTTTTAAAATTAAAAGTGAGGTCATAGGGTAAGGTGTGTACGTGCTGTTCAAGTTTTACGATTTAATGTTATAGAAAAGTTGGTTTAATTTAACTTCTTAAATCTAAAACGTTAAATTTTAAATGAAAACCGTTGTTCACAGTCGTAGTAATTAGTCAGACCCTATTTATTTGGGCTTTTCCTTTTTTAAATACTAATTGATCCATAAACTGCTCAATAAAATATTAATCAAAAATGTTAATTTAAATACTTA
This sequence comes from Vesta saturnalis, assembly GCA_036346205.1. Classification (NCBI taxonomy): domain Eukaryota; kingdom Metazoa; phylum Arthropoda; class Insecta; order Coleoptera; family Lampyridae; genus Vesta; species Vesta saturnalis. The sequence goes on from JARFJB010001995.1 coordinate 337,588, forward strand.
TTCAATTTTAAATCCTAAATAGTGCATAAACTAGGCTTAACACGCGAAGGGCATGTCAGAAATAGTTTGGCGTTAAGGTATTTCGGCTTGCAGAAGGTACCAAGAAAAATCAGTTAAAAAAGATTATTACTTAGTAAATAAAAAGTGTGATAATAACTTCCAGGACATTAGCATTGAGGGTTACAAATCAGTGTTCAGAAAAGCAAATTTTGGGATATAACCTGGTGATGTAGTGCATATTCACGCGAAAACTTTAAGTCAATATGTAAAACAAAATATAACATTAATATTTTTAAACCTATTCCTTTTTCTTTTTTGTTTTAATTACTCATAAATTAAAAATATGGATTACTGATTAGTAAAGCTTCCCTTATTTGGTTTATATAAACACGGGTTTGGGACTATTCGCCGTCGCCGGTTCGCCGATTCGCCGTCGCCAATTCGCCGTCGGGACAGTTGGCCGTCGCTCAAATTCGCCGTAGGGACGATTCGCCGTCGGGGATGTTTTAGACGAATTTATAAAATTAATTTGTTCTTCTTTTCGACAAAATTTCATTATCCATTATGACAACTTTTAACCACCTGATTAACTCAAAGAATCGGTACAACTAAATGTTTTTGTTCTATGCTTTTGTATTTATAGCAATATCGAGATGTAATTATTGTTAAATTAAGATTACGTTAATTATCAAAGGATTATTTGAGGTAAATTGGGGAAAAACCATTTATTTAAAATAAAGAATGTCATAGAAAGTCTATTTAAAGTCATTATAAACACATAAAAACACAATTTTAAGGAGATCTATTTAAAGTAAGGGTGTCCATTATCATACAAAATCATCAAAAGCAACGATTTGTACGGCGAATCGTCCCTAGCAATTTGACCGACGGCCAACTGTCCCGACGCGAATCGGCAGAAGAAAACGAGAATTGTCCTAGACCCTATAAACACAACCGCAATGATAGTTACTATTATTATTGTTATTTATCTAAGAAAAGTATATACTTAGGAATCGTAATTTTATAAATGTTCATTTACTGTAATCCATGCTGCAATATATCAATGGTTAGTTTTTAAATTTGATACGTCGAATGTAAGATCTCATCGTGGTGATACACTTCTAGAACTAAGTTATACAAATATATTTCGACCTTATCTATCAAATTAGATGGCCCTCACATTTTATGTAAAACAATGGAGTTATTATTTCAATACAAATACGGATAGCTAATGTTTAATTTTTAAAATTATTTTAAAGCGAGTGTCCATAATACGGTACAACACAAAGTTGTAACTCAAATAAGGCCTACACTTTAAATGCAATTTTCTATTAAGTGTTTCAAACAAAAAATTACTTAAATCTGACTTTACCATGATGATATATAAATATATATAATTTATTTATAATACTATATATATTATATATATATATATATACGTATATAGAGTCCGCAGGTAGAATAGTTTCAGTTTACATGTTGCTTATGCGCAAGCGCCACACCGCAAGTTAAAAAATAACAGCGCGAAAACTAATAGCTTACAGATTAAATGTCGTATTATTTAATTTTAGACAATAAATTGTCGACATTATTGCATGTTATTTATTTTTTTCTTGTCTGATATTCTAATAGACCAGATGAATAACATGATGACGTAGCCATATTTTAACCTAAATTGGGTAATTATTTTCTTTATCGTGTGTTTCGACATTAGTATGAAAAGACAACAGTTAATAACTTAATAGACACCTTTCTCGGCAAATTAAAAGAAATCAATACAAATAATGAAGAACAAACAACTGACTCTTCAAAATATTCAGGAATATCTTTAGTAGATACTCTTCCTCTTCACCTTCAGCTTCAAGTAGTAAAAGTTTATTACATTTTTGGAATGACTCAGAACAAAATTATTTTAAAAATAAATACAAATGGCTTCATATTGTTAACCCTACAACCGGGGCGCAGGGTATGAGAGACTGCGCAGGTCGAAAAACTGCTGAATTGTATTGGGCTGTTCGCCTAGCGAGTTACGGCTCCATGTACCTTCCCAGTTTGTAACTCAGTACACCTTGTGCGAGCCGTATAAGTAGACGTTTTAATTTTTAAAAGATACAGCCGAAAAAGTCTGTGAGACCCTGCGCCCCGGATTGCGACACTTTTTTATTACAAAAAATATTAATTTTTGGTAAGTTCAACGTTATTTTTTATTTTTAGTTGTAAACATTTTTAATTATTATAGATAATGAGTTGTGAACTAGAGAGCAGGAAATGCTACGGCGGCTTTGGGAAGAAGCAGAGCCTGATGAAGAAGTAGATAATGCAGAGGAAGAACTTAGTTCTGAACCTAGAATTATTGAAGAAAAGGAAACTGACAGTGAATCGGAGCAGGATTGTGATAAAGATGAACAAAATGAAGACGACGAAGGTTCTCCCAGGGCTATCCCACTAGTACCGATGTTTATCGGTAAACACGGTGTCACAGGTTGGAAAAAACATTGCCCTATTAAATCGGTAAGAACTAGAAAAGAAAATATTATTGTTCGATTGTAACACAAACCTTTTAAGTTGTATTGAAATTTGCAATAATTTAGGCAACTTCGTTCATTTTTGTGTCAAGTGAATTGCATACCTTAGTGGCTGAAAAGTATGAGTTTAGATATTTTAAAGTGAAGCTTGCACGCACATTTCGTTTTTTTTTCACATTGAGTACGTGCGCAGACATCTTTTCCAGGTCGTTGTTGTTACGATAATGAAAGCAAGAAACGTCCATATTTGCTCTTGAATGTTTTTATCAAAAGTGTAATTGTTTGATATATTTATCCTTTTTAGGCACTTTTAGTTGTACTTTTATAACGTTAAATGTTTCTTTTACGAAATGTCATTGTACTATTACGTTTCAATTTAACGAGGATGACTAGTAGAAGTTTGTTGCTATGCAGAATTATAAATAAATGGCACATTACCCCGTTTAAATCAACCAAGTTTGGCTGTTTGTAAAGAAATTTACTTATTTGGGATCAACGAATATCAAAACTCTGTTATATTTTCATTTCAAGATTAATTGCACAACCAAATTTGAAAGCATGGCTTCGTCAGCATGTTGTTATCACTAACAGTATACCAATGACAACCAAAATTTAAAAGTACTACAGGTATTTCATTTCTAATCATTAGTTTATAAGGTATTTTTAAGTTAATTCAGATTTACTAACATTAGTATTTAGAATTGCTACTTTATAACTTGACAAAATTTTTATAAGAAACCTTGTTATTGTGTCCAATTTTACATTTATTACATTTACGGTTTACTTGTTTTCCATAAGATAAGTTGGCGTCCGAGGTATTTTAACATTTATTTACAGGTTGAAGTTACACCTTTTTTTTAAAGCGAACGTACCTAACCACCCACGACCCACACATTTTCTAATTAAAGTAAATCAAATTTTAAGAACTTGGCCCGTTTAATCGTCAACAGAGCTAAAGGCACAGAATCTTCTATTTATTATTAGAAGTATAAGTAATATTAGGGGTGTAATTATTAACAACAATCTGCTACACTCACTTATTATTTTTTTTATTACAGTTTATCTAAATTAATATTTAACGTTATAAAAGCAAAAATAAAAGTCAAATAAAAGTAAAAATAAAAGTGCCTAAAAAGGATAAATATATCAAACAATGAAAATAGGTTTAATTAGCTCTTACCGTAAAAATGTACGACACTTTTGATAAAAATATTCAAGAGCAAATATGGACGCTCTTTGCTTTCATTATCGTAACAACCTGAAAAAGATGTCTTCGCACGAACTCAATGTGCAAAACGCGCGTGCAAGCTTCACTTTAAAATATCTAAACGCATACTTTTCAGCCACTAAGATATGCAATTCATATGACACAAAAGTGAACTAAGTTGCCTAAATTATTGAAAATTTCAATACAACTTAAAAGGTTTGATACACGATTACCAGGTATCAAAGAATATGGAAAATCTGCTAGAACAGTTTTGGAATGTTGGTCCCTATTTGTAACAGACGAAATATTGAATATTATCGTAACAATCACAAATCTTTTTATATCTGGGTTTTCAGCTGGCTATGCAAGAGAAAGGAGTGCTAAACCCACGGACATTTGCAAAATGAAAGCTTTTTTGGTCTGTTATATCTAGCCGGGATTCTTAGAGGAGGTCGGCTAAATACCCGAGAGTTGTGGGACAAAGAGATACTTGGAGTTGAAAGATTTTCAGCTCGTTATGTCCGAGGATCGTTTTCATTTATTGCTGAGATCTTTAAGATTTGATAATTTAACAACACAGGAGGAAAGAAGAGCAACTGACAAATTAGCACCGATAAGAGAGGTATTTGACATTTTTGTAAATAATTGTCAAAAGTCATATACAGTTGGGCTAAATACAACGCTTGGCGAGAAGCTCGAGACTTTCAGGGAAAGATGCTCCTTTCTTCAATATATACCGAATAAACCGAGCCGTTACGGAATAGAAATATTCGCACTAGTATATTCAGCTACTTTTTATGCCTTAAATTTGGAGACTTATGTTGGGCAACAGCCTGAACGCACTTACAAGCAACCAAAGGACACTTGTAGTGTTGTTGAAAGACTGATAAAGCCTATTTCTGGAACGAATCGCAATCTGACGTGTGACAATTGGTACACGACTGTAAATGTGGTTAGAAAATTATTTCATGATCACAAATTAAAATTCGTGGGTAGGTACAATGAAAAAAAAAAGAGGAAACTTCCACTAGAATTTACAAATACTAGAGCTAGACAACCGTATTCTTCAGTATTTGGGTTTCAAGAGAACTATACAATTGTTTCCTACGCACCTAAAAAGTAAAAAAATGTAATTCTAATTTCGAGTTTACACCATGATGACAATATTGATGCATCTAAAACGAGAAGTATAAACCTGATATTATTACATATTATAACAAAACAAAAAGCGGCGTGGATACTTTGAATCAACTAGGGGCAACCTACAATGTTGCTAGAAATACCAGAAGATGGCCTATGGCCTAGTTATATTGGCGAAAAATATTGCTCCAACAGTAAGAGAGAGAAGGCAAGAGGTTGCTGGTACATCTCAACAAAGGCAAATAATCCGTCCCTGACAAAGAAAAAGATGTTACTTTTGTCCAACAGATTCAAAAACAAGATTCTTTTGTACAAAATTTTTGTGTGCGCCATCTGGAAGCTTGGTGTTCCCAGTGCTACCAACGTGGTGAAAATCATTAAAGACGTTTATCTGATGTTATATGAACAATATTTTTCTAAAAAAATTTTTTTAGTTTTGTAGTGAACTTTTTAGTTATGATTTTGTTCAAATGTTAAATAAAATTTTTTTTTTTGTACTCTTAAACCAAGGTCTATTTAATCTAGTTATATAGTATTTTTGACAAAAAAGCCTTTACAGTATAAATAAAAAAAAGTTCTGAGACACAGTGCCCCATCTCGTGTCACAATTTTTGGCGCACCGGTTGCAAGGTTAACAATGAAAATTTTGGATGTAACTGGTGCTCAAAAGTAGGATCCTTAAATGTCAAAAGTGCTAAACATTTCAGTAGAATGGAAATCTTGTTCTATCAAAGCTCACAGGTCAAATAAAGAAAATTTGCAATTTTCATCAATTAGAAAAAAAATGAAACAGCTAACGAATCAGCGTCACATATTAAAACTGGAGAAATAAAACAATTGAGAAAAATATTATGCCAAGCGCCTTCGATGTGGCTAATAATAAGTATTTTGACAGCATAGTGTCTTTTTAATATGGCTTAGTTTATAATTAAAGATAATAAACCATTTACAGATTTTTCGAATTTAACAGCTTTGCAAATTAAGAACAATGTAGATTTGGGAATTTCTTTACATTCAAGGTTCATGATACCTACTATTGCAAAGCATATATCTACCTACTGAAATTACAAAAAACATTTTTGGAAAAATTAATTCTGGCTCTAAAATTTCAATTATTATCGGTGAAGCTTCAACTGTTTATTATAAAAGCATTTTAGTAATTTATATAAAAGCTGAAATAAATTGTTCCGAAGATAGTTTAACACCTTTTCTTGACCTTGTCGAACTGAAAGATGTTACTTACTTCAGAAATGATTTTTAAAACTCTATCGTCGGTTCTGGAGAAACATGGCTTTAACGAATATTATTTGACTGAAAATCTTATTGGATTTTATTCAGATGGTGCCAGCGTGATGTTAGGCAACAAATCAGGCGTAGCAACAAGACTTGTACAAAAATTTCCTGGCATTTGCATTTGGTATTACTTAGCACATCGCATTCAATTATCTTTAGATGATGCTATTAGAGAAGTCAAACAAGTGCACCATTTTGAAAATTTTTTGGATAAAATTTATTATTATCATACATCTAATAAACAAAGAATTGGATAATGTTGCAAAATAACTCAGTATTGAGTATTAAAAATAGGACCAGTATTTGGACTTCGATGGGTGGCTTGTAGGGCCAGGACCATAACTGCAGTTTGGAAGTCAAAATAAAGAAAAAGGAATTAATCATGTTTTCAAAATGACAGGTTCATTAAAAGTATAAGTACAATTAATCATTTAAAAGTAAACAAAGGACCATTTGAGAAAGAAGCAGAAGCTATTGTCAAACATAAGAAGTACAACATTTGAAGCATGTGGAAAAAATACATCAATTATATCTTCTAGAGAAAAATTATTTGATTCTATAATGAAATATATGAAAACGCATTTAGTTTTGACGATAAAGATGAAAAGTATACAAATCTTTTGGAGCGTTTTAATTTATTAAACCCTGACACTTGGCAGGGTAATATTTTTGAAGCACCCTGATTTAAAAGTGAAAAAAACTTAACGAATTAAATAAATTAATCAAATTTACCATTTCCATTAATGATTTTCGCGATTTTGTCGATAGAAGAGATTTAAATCGGAAAAATATTCCTAGTGCTATTATGAAAGCAAAAAGAATTTTACATGTAATTGTAGTAAATTCGGCGGAAGCAGGAAAAGTATTGAGCACTATGAATAATATAACTATCGGAAAATGAAGTAAGTTTCCAATAGACATAACAAGCCATTTGATGACAATAAATTTAATTGGAAAATGTTTAAACGATTTTGATGATATGCTGTATGATAAACCCTGGCTAGTAAAAGGACACCATTTGGCCAATGATACTAGGGTAAAAAAACAAGTTCCTAATGAACCAAATAATAATCAGAATATGTTGTGGAAATTATTAGAATAAATCATAATAAAATTAAAAATAATATTTAGTATAATGAGTTATTTATTTACCCCCCCGATTTAACAAGAATTTTACTATTTGTAGCGTACCCGTTGTTAAAAAGCAGTTCTACTCTTAATTATTCACAATATTAATTCACTTCTGTTAGTTAATGATTAGCCTAAAATAATTCCATTTAGTCAATAGATTTTTATAAGTTTTCAATTTTGATTATATTTCTTATTAATTATTAAATGAAATTTATAATTATTTTACAGCTATAATTGTTTAATAATTTTGCCATATGCTCATAAAACATCTGCGAGAGTGTAACTTACTAGTTTTTTCGAGTTACCCACATCTCAACTTTTTTATGTGATTAATCAACTGAATGGTAATGAAATACAATTGCCTATAGTTGGAAGCACAGATTAATATTGGAGTACCATATAGGTTTCCATTTTAGGACCAGTATTATTTCTAATTTATATTAATCATCTACCTTCTTTTGTGAATGGCAAGTTTATTTTTTATGCAGACCAACCACGATTATAAACTCAGGAAGTAGTTATAGTCTTGTCTAAAATTAATGTGACAATCTACAAAACCAGTCAAAAAAGAATGGTTTATATCAAACAAATTAGAATTAAATGAAGAACAAACAAAAATTTTACATTTTCATTAAAGATAGACTTACTAAACAGCTAGAAAGCAAGTAATTTCTAGGAACTTACTTTGATTATAAGCTCACTTGGGTCCGTCATATCAATAAATGTAATTAAGGTTGCCCACTTATGAGTATTTCAATCTCTTACAAGATCATGGCTAATTTTTCATTACAAACTGACACAGGCTAACCCTTAAAGATATAGGAATTTTGTTTCCATCATTATACATCTATAGCTATTTAAGTTATATTTAAAAATGCTTAAACATGTAAGTATTATGATACTCATCATTATGAAACAAAACATCATGAGCACTGAGTATTTGAATATGTACCTTTAAAAAAATGGCCAAATTTCTTTAGGGTTAAATTTTTTAATATCCTGCCTGATACAATGAAAGAATTAAATGTATTTTGTTTTGAGCATAAAGCAAGTAATATTTTATATTGTCTTTGGTTTTTAGTATTGACAACACAGCATTGCTGTAAAATACAAAATCTATGATAGAAACTTGTATTATCTTACCTCCATCAACTTCTTTGGTACTGAAACCCAATACTAAAGGGACAAGATACTAATACACTATCGTTTCATTAGAAGCGAACACAGATTTATATAGGGCCACAATACGTTCATAGTAAGTTTTCAATATACTATTTTATCTACCACCGAATCAAATGAAAACTGTATCATATTTTTAAGTTTAATTACCAGGAATTATTTAAAAGAAATAAGCCTAAACATTTGTTTTTTTTTAACACAAATGAATGTGAAGGTAATAATTGTATGAGATTTTACTCGTTAGGTGTCAATAACTGGTATGTTTACCTTATTCCCGATATTTTAGTATAACTTGTTTAAAATTAGACTTTAAAATTTCAAAAAATGTGGATAAAGTTCACACCATAACATAAATTAATTATAAAGTTGGACAAGAGCGTTAATTACATCTGTGGAAACAAAATCTTTGTTGTACACACAACAGTATACTCTTATTGAATTAGCTAATGAATATAACAGATACAAAAATAAACTTATTCAACTGGTTAAAGAACAACATATAAATATAAAAATTGGGTTGGAGATCTCCTAGTTAGTATAATATTACCACAGAAGTGCTTAACTTAATAATGCACCAAGAAACTCGAAAAAGCCATCAGAATGTAATTGTCTTTTCGTTAAGCCGCCAGGTGGAAAAAGGTTAAGGGACCCTTTGGTTGTTTTGAATGGTTTTTATTAAAATAATGCATATCCGTGCGAATCATAGAGCACAAACAGTTTGATGTCTCATTTGTGCGGCTTCCTCGGCATATACTTGGGAAGATAATGCTTGAGTTTAGTCGAACACATTTGCTTGTTAACACACAATCTAACAATCTTTGGAATCGAATCAAAACGGTTGTTGATCTTTTCGGCATATTTGCGGATGCAAAATAGTGGATCATTGCCTGGCGGATCTTTTCTGATGCATTGCGTCTCATCCTGAAACGATGTGTTCCTTTATTGCTATGAACCTATGCTATTTGCTATTCCTATGTAACGCATTTTTGGCCTGAGATTGTGGTATTGATAAATGGACATGTATAACTAAATTCCGATGTATTTCTGAATCTCCTCTCCATTCGACACTGAGGTACCCTTTGTATTTTCGTTTCAAGAAAATTTTTCACTAAAATAGGATTATTTCAAGGATCGAAATTTCGTTTTGGCAAAATTTTTCAGAGGAACGATAATTGTTCTGCTCTCAGTTCGACCTGTCACACAAAACTGGTGACAAAATCAATACAATACAGCGTAGTGCATTCAGATTGCGTTTGAAACGTCACTAGAAGCATTAGTGGAGGTATTCAAAACAGTTTACCGCTATATAAATTTTACTTGTGGCACAGATAAGCAATAATTAATGGGACCCTCAGGGACCTCTTACCCGATAGAAATAAATAAAATTATTGATTTTATGAACGAACCTCTCATACTATGCAATCTATCTTGGTATCACAGAACTTCCCAGCTGCATTTAAAGTGTCTGTTGTGACACCTTTGTTTAAAATGGACAAAAACAATACGATTATCGGTATATTATTAGACATCGATAAAACCTTCGATACAGTTTATCGTACCATATTAAATATTTTAGATAATTATGGGCTCCGTGATCTCTCTCAATTTAATTAGGAGTTACTTGAGAGGATGTACTTAATATAATCACTTTGTTTAAGTTGTGATGTCCCACAAAAAACAGTCTAGGGCCTCTTTTAGTAAATCAATGAATTGATAAAGCTTAACACAATTTGTGAAATAATTTCATTTGCAGATGATAGTTATTTTGTGTTCTGGAAATTCATAGAGTATTGCTGCAGAAGAAGACTGGCATGTCAAAAAAATTGGTCTAATCAACATTGCTTATCTGTAAATCAAGTGCATGTCCTTTACTTGCTATTAAAAACAAAGAAGTTTTTTTTTTAATTTCAACTAAAGAGGAACATTTTTCTATCGAACCAATGAACCATGTTGGTTACCTTGGAGTGTGAATAGATTCATTAACACATTAAGCACCAATCAAAAATTTTCATGATTTCCTTCTAGGCCATTTTGTTATAGGCAGAAAATAGAGTGCTGTTAATACTGCTTTTATTCGATTTTCGAAAAAGTGATCAGTATCAAATTATTACGGAAAATCTGCATCAATCACCTATAACTGCTGTGGCCCTAAGGGTAATAAGCAATTATTCGAAAATCATCAGACACGTTTCCTCTCAGTAAAATGAAGAATATAAAAGGCGCATACATTAGAAAATTAAAATTGGTTTTGTTTTTAGTGCATACTTAAGCAAAAAAATTAAATACTTTTCCAAATATCAACAAATTTACATTTTAGTTGCCACATACCCCTTTTGTTTCCATACTTTCAAAACCAACATAAAAAATATTGAAACGAATTTTTAAATACTGTCACTACTGTGATATGTTCCAAGGGTCAAATCGGTAATATGTACGTTATTCAAAACATTACGTATCAGTCAGCTGGCTTGAGAAACTACATTTGTTCGTTGGTCGTCTAAGACCGCTCTGGCCCAGCGAGAAAGTGGTTGAACGGTCATTAATGACCTCTCTGACAATTAACATATTGATAAATAAGTTAAGATCTATTATATTTGTTTAAACATTTAAGAAGCAGTATGGATACCAGAAATTTAAAAAAGTGTCACATGCCTTAGTACAATCACAACTTTCTTATGATAGGTTTGGGAAATAATTAAAACATATTGCCAACAATACCACATACGAGTGTTTATACTTCAATGTGATACCTCTGTTTCTACTTTTAATCTTTAGTGAAATTACAGTGTTAGCTATAAACTTTCTTTATATACTTATAGTGGAAATAAAATACCATCATTATTCACAAATGCAAAAGTGCGATTGCCCTCATAACTTTTTGATGTCACCTTCCTTACCATTAATTTCTTGTCTGTTAAACCTGCCATAACTAACGTAATGAGAATATGGTAATCAACTATTAGGTATATAAATAGGCAAAGCCAAGACAATGTAGTATATTTTTAATTTTACATACCAAATGTTCAATCAATATTTCATATATAACAATCCTTTGAAATTAGATTGATGTCTGTAAACCCGGCTAACACTTCGTTCTAGAACTGAGACTTTGTAAAAATGCTACTCTTTATAATTTTATCAATTATTATTTATATATCAAACTATTTTTTAAAGTATAGTGTTTTCGTCTTTTAGTGTAGTTCGAGGCCAGCTATGTTCTCCTTACATACAGTTTGAGTGAGATGTAATCTAAATTGAGTAGAGTAGTAAAACAGTAAAACATGACGACATTAAAAATAATGTAATACAGCAGCATAATAAAAATGTTCCAACTACTTATTCACTCAAAATATGTTAAAATTACATTTAAGCAAGATCGGGCTATAAAGTACATTTTATGAATTAATTTAGCAGGCGTAAAACGCCACTTTAGCGCCCTCGAACTACTTCAGCGCCTACGGGCGATCACCCATTCATCTTGTTGACTTTGTTTTGTTATGGTAATGTGAACATATGGATACAGATGATTGTTTTCTCATCTTACTAATCACAATAAGAATAACTATTTTATAAATATACAAATTATTTGGTAGATTATTATACAGGGCAAATGTTTACAACATCAAGGTATAAAATTCATACAGCTTGAAACAACATTTATGAACAGCTCACAAAAGATAAAAGAAAAAATAGAGTACAAATTAATTAATAAATGGCCATTGAAACGATCTTGCATAAAATTTTGTATGTATTTCGGACACAAACAGCATTTATGAACCATATGTGCTAATAGCCTTGTCTGATGGCTTGGGCTCTCACTTACACATTACGTCCCATAAACGCCCATTTTACGCCCTTGATACACAAATAACTATATTATAACATTTCATTTCTTTTTATTAACATACAAAAATAATTTACATTGATTGTAGAGTAGTAACTTTTCTAAGATTATCATAGTTTATTAACACTTAATACTTTAACTTTATATCAGTCTGTAATAATTTTACATATATCAATAAGGGTATATATGTATAAAAAGATTAAGTTACATAAATGTATATTATTGAAATTTAATGAGACTAGGACTAAGGAGTCCTCTGTAAGTAGCCTTGCTTTTCATTTTATGTAAAATCTCTGCGGCTGATTGGGAACTATATATTTGAATACGTTGATCAAACAAATCTAAACTGGATGACTTATTTAAAGCTAAATCGATAAAGTTATGAAACATTGTTGTTTCGGTAAACCAATTTAAGAATTCTATAACTCTTTTTTTTTGGCGACCATTCTGAATGAATGCTCCTTTCTGTAAACTTATTGTTATTAATTACAAAGTATGCAATTTTATACTTACATCAAAACTTCCATTAAGTGTATATGTTTTATAATGCCCACATGTATAAATAAAAATACGTAAGAAAGCATCACTTAAAAATATATTATGAGCACCACTGTTATTTTCTGCGACAGTTGAAGCTAAATGTAAACCATCTTTTAGTATATGTATAAGGCACGTTGGAAGAATTTTGTTTTCATCACCCATTTCTAACAGAACAATACCTTCATCTAAATCAACCACAATTCCCTAAAATAAAATATGTTAAAAAAGAATATGTATAAATAAAAATATACATTTTCAATGGCATAATCTTTAGCTACTTCTGCTGATAGGACACCACATAGAAGGGGTGTTGGAGTATCTACAATTTCCCAGAGGCTTCTAGGTAGAACTGGGATGATAGTATGTTGCCAGGAAAATGGATATAACACTATCTGAAGTGCTTCTATACATGATGATAACTTACTGAAATGTAAACGTAATCCATGTGATTTTGAGAAGAGATAAAAAAAATGATAGAATTTTGCCAAGACTCTTAAAATTGAAATTTTACCCAAATGACTTTACATATCTTTAGTATAAATTTAACTTTATTAATTTGGTATTTTCTTTTCCAGAAAAATTAGTCTTCTGACAATATTCTATCTAGTTTACCAATACATCAGCTTATGATACATAAACAACATTAAAAAGCTTTTGTAAGTAGATACCTACCTAAGCACGCTGCTGACTAATATGACCTTTCTCTCAAGTAAAAGTGAACAAAAAACTTTTTGTAATACTGGCATTTTTAATGTTAATCCTAGTAACATAAGATCATTTTCTTCATGACGGGAATCTAGAGGTCGCATAAGTACTAATTCTGAAGGAAGAGATTCAATATCTTCTAATAAGTTTGGAGAACTTGTAGATCTCTTGAGTTGAAGGGAATTAATTTCTCGAGAAACTGCAACAAAACAGTGAAGAATAGACAGTGTTTTGTGTTAACTAAATTGAAGTTGGTTTACACATTACATAAGCTTAATAAGTTTTATTAAATTCATCATGGTGGCAATGTGAGATTTCTTCAGCACAATAACAAGAATCTACCTCAAAATATTTCATAGGGGCTTAACGAAAGAGGGAGAGCAAATGTAAGTTCACATTAATGTGAAGAGTTTCATTTTAAAAATCACATATTAAAAATTAAATCATTCCTTTAAAAATCAGACAAAATTATTTATTAATGTAATCACGTTAATAAACAAAACCATAAGTTATTGCTAGAACCAAAATTAAATAAAGAATGTTTTATCTATTTTCCAATTACAGTTTTGTTTAGCGTTAAAAATGTTATCTTGTTCTATTAAATGACGTTTATAAGATAGACTGTTATATACTAGTCAATTTTAAAGGCGAATTTGGTCATGTTTTAAATTGTCAAAATTTATGGTATAAATCTATTATATCCGTTAAAGAGATATAATTTATCGAATCAAACAAATCAAACAAATTTTTACACTCGAATTTGTCAATTGAAGTTTCGTGTAAATTAAAAAACGCACATTATATTGCTATATCTTCATGTAAATTGCCAAACCTCTGAATTAATTTAGGATCTGAGATCATAAGGTTTATAAAAGCAGGTTACATGAACCGCTTGGAACGACTCAAGTACCTGCAATTTACTCTGTCAGTGCACAGTTATAGTGTGAAAAAAGTAAAAACTGTTTCAACCCTTCTGAAAATTGTTATCAATGGTTGATTTTCAATTGAAGGTATACCAAAAGTACTATTGTGTGTGCATGAATACTAAATAACTATAGTCGGCTTCTTTTTAATATTAATTTAACGACTATTTCCTATTACGTTAAATTAATCCGTGCGCGTGTTTTGCATTAAATTCGGTACCTAGGTGGTCCCGAAGGATACGAAAAGTGGTTCGCGATATAGCACGTCGGCATCCCGATGCCGTTATTGTGCACCGAACGAAAGAGTGGTAGAATCAGGACGAAAATCGACGCTGTGGCGTATGTAACGTGAATTCGCACGAAAATAGTGTCGAGGAGATCGGGGGACAGAAGAGGGGGGGTTTGAAGGAGGAGAGCTTTATTACAATCTGAACTACCTCTCTCAACCGTTGCAAGTGCTTTATTTACTTTACACAATGATCATATTTAGATTTTATTATATGCTCTAAATGTGTACATTTTCCTTATGACCAACTCATAAAGTTCTGTTAACTGTCATGGAAATAAAGAATGAATCAGTCCATGAAACGTGAAATGCTACACACTTTTGGCACATTTTAAATCGTTTGCTTTTTAATTGATTTTATTTTTGTTTTTATACAAAAAGTACTTACCCCACCTTCTATATAAATAATAACAAAAAAATTGTAGACCATAGATATATTTTTAAAAACAAATGGCAAATTTTATACCAGAGATTTTAACAAATATAGACTGATTACGTGCATAAAATTTGGTACCCCGGAGGACGCCATGCTTGTTGCTAAACAGCGCCAAATAGGACATTATAAATATACATAGTTATATATTTTATTCTTTACATACTTCTTTTAAACTTTGAGCGGTTAACGGACCTTATTAATATTTTAAAAGAATATATTAAACTAAGTAATATTTTTAAAATCTTCTTTTAATGTTTGACACTAAAAAGAAATATATTACATAATAAGGGTGGCTCACTCGTGATCGTAATGCACTCGTGCGTAATAGGGATGACCACCCGAGTTGTGTTATTATGTTTTTTCTATTCCTATATAGCAGGAGTGACCTATGAGTAATACGGAACTAGCACTAAATATTTTTTTATTATCTTTGAACGTTTTATACACGTACCTAATTTTGTAAAGGACAATCGTATAAAGAATGAATGACTGTATCACAGAATTTTTAGGTTGTTTTAAATTCCCACATTTAAAAAATAGAATTAGTCACGCCATTGCATTTGTTAGATACCTTCAAATTACCTTGAAATTAAACAAATTAACCCCACTTTATTTATGGTTAATGATGATATGAAACTTTATTTTATTAACGGAAGTTATTGTTCCAAAGTAATGTTAAACTTAAGTACTAAGTAGTATCTGTCAGTTAAAGCAGGCACTGATATATTTTTCTATTCAGAACTATTGAAATTTATTGCAAAAATGTTTGCAGTTTATGATCTTTAACACTGTAGTACATGGGGTAGATACATAATGTGGGTTTTGATGTATTTGACAAAGCTTCCTTATCATAAATGATATTTTCAAACTTGCCACTTTCAATAAATTCTATACCAAATTATAGTAGAAGTTGAACCTTTATTAAACAGAATTATAAACGATTGCCTGCTACATTTTATGACCCGCATGTGCTTTAAAAATTAGCAGATCACTAACTGGAATGATTAGAATGGCGACAGATGTAATACCGTCAGTTAAAATTAAAAGTTAAATGAACTTGTAACATATTGATAGATTAGATCATATCCAAAGTTATTATCTAATAACCTAGTTTTTATTAACTAAATAACCCACTAAACAAATGTAACAAAAAGCACAAATGCATTATCAAATATAATGTTTCGTCTAAAATTTACATGGTTTTAAAACAAGACATATTCGATACTTCATAAATTTCCATTTTCTATTTTAAAATGTAACAAGCGGTCATTAGTACACTAACATTATTAATTCACTACATGTAGAAATGTATAAAAGTAATTGCAGGCACCATTGATAATTGGTATTCCTGATAATATTTCATTATATTCTTCAGTTTCCTAAACAAAAATTACAATTCAATGCAGAGTGACATGTTCTTATATGGTGTTTAAAAGTTTCTTTAAATAACAATATCAGTATATGCTTACCTAAAATCTTTTAACATACCTAAAGTTGAAGTGCATTGTGGATTAATAGGAACGAATCGGCTTGGATTCCCAATTAAGTGCTTTTACTACAACTAATAAATAGATTATATATGTACTAAATACTTCAAACCCACATTAAAAAAGGTGTATCTATTTTACAAAATGATAATATTCGCCATACAAATACAATAATTTTTTGACATTGAACTTCATGCCAAATAAAACATTGAGGTTAACTCAGTGAACAAAACCATGCACTGTTCACTCCTTTAATATAATTGGTATTAAATTTGGTTCCAAACCCCATAGTTATGGATCACGTCACCGAAGGCGCTGATGACGCTATATTTAGTGACTTTAGTCAAGCAACATTTAACCTCCATAATACCCTAAGGCCAGGTATTTATTTAACCTTAATTATTCTGTTAAAATGGTGTAAAATGATTTTTACTTATGTGTATGTCAAATTTATTATTTTATGAACAAAGTATTGTATAAATAAATATAAATACGTGTTTGAATAGATTAAATTTTCTTACCTTTATAATGTTAATTTACTTTTGAGGAATTTACTGTAAGTAAATAAAAATTGCAGTGAGACACTTTTTAATTATCGTAATGTCAAAAAAAAATACATACTTATGTTAGTAAACACAATAGTATGGAAGTTAAATGTTTTAATACTTTTAGACCCATTTGCAACAGCTCGGTTTTAAACTGGGTGGTGCAGATGGGCCAGTTCTTATACATTCACAATAAAACATTTAAATATGAATTTTTTAAATTCCGGCCTATGGTTCATTAGCGATCAGGTGACGTAATACACAACTAATTTATTAAAACGGCGCAAATGGTAGGAGTCGTATATCTATCCTCTCAGTTATCTATGAACAAAACTACATCAGTGTTACCAAACTAAAATTTTTTATTTTTCCTTAAACTGTTATTTAATATATATATATATATATATATATATATATATATATATATATATATATATATGAGTGACCGGTAATGCAACTAAATGGAAATATGCTCCATTTAAACAAAACCTTAACTTATTACAAGTTATGAACGAATAAGTTCAAAGGTAAATGTAATTATGTATAAAAGTTGTCCACAGTCATAAATTTTACACGTTATATAAAATTATTTTCAGAAATGCGAACTATTCGGTTATACCGGAAACTGCCATAAGTATATGCCAAATTCGTTATGTTGTAAATATGAACATTCCTAAATATAATTGATTAATCTATTATTTTAGAATTTCATCGTTGAATACTTAAAGCAATTTAAATATGTCATCATTTAAGTTTTTGTATGACAACATGACTTATGCAGTGTCTACAAAACTACAATCAATAGTGTCATTCCAGAAAGTAATATTTTAGTTATATAGCATTTATAGAATAAAATTTGTAACGTCTAAAATCAGTGTCAAATAACTATTTAATATAACTGAAAATTGTTGAATAGACGGATAGAAATCATGCTAATTTCCTTTTACTTGTCCTGAAAGAAGTTGGATACAAATAAAATATTAATTTCAGATTACCTTGAGCATATGCCTTGCTTTAGTAAGAATTTCAAAATTGTTTTCATTCCTTCTAATGATCATTCTTCGTCAAAATAAAATTTTATTCAAACATGGATAATGCATGTATTTTATTCAAGATTCTCATACTTTCATCTAAGCCCCCATAAAAAATTTAACGGTGTCAAATCAGGGAGACCTAGCGACCAAGGATTTTGAGAAAACGACCTATTCCACCTTTGATGTAAAACGTTTGATCTAACCATGTTCTTACATCCAGTGTAGAATGAATACTTGCTCCCTTTTCTTGAAAGTACAGGTCTCTTCATTTCCAGTAATGGCATATTATCCAAAACAGTTCAGTGTTCTGTCTACAGAAATTGCAA
The DNA here is from genome assembly GCA_036346205.1 of Vesta saturnalis. Lineage (NCBI taxonomy): Eukaryota > Metazoa > Arthropoda > Insecta > Coleoptera > Lampyridae > Vesta > Vesta saturnalis. Next base: position 356,189 of record JARFJB010001995.1, read on the forward strand.
ACATCTTTCCGAATTTAAATTTTCTGAAAGAATAGTCCTATTATGGAAACGGTTGTGTACCGCAATACATGTCACTTTATAACTGTATTGATCTTGACTTTCTAACCTGCAGTCCTCCTCGACATTCCTTGAACATGCACAAAAGTCAAACGGGCATCATCGTAATCACGATCCTTCAAGATGTGAACATAACTTTGGTTTTAAGATGGATAACTTGATTTTTTTAAAATTCGGACACCCTCAATATTTTCTGAATACATCAGCGGATACGGGTTAAAATTAAAATTTGCTAATTCCATTGATGCAAGATTATCGATACTTTGGAGTGATAGTTTTCGAGATATTCTCATTTTTATCTAATTTCAGTTTTTATTGGGCATTGCCGCGGTGCTTTGGAAAACGTTTGTCAATTGTTTTAAACAACTGATAAGAAGTCTTGCTTTTAGAATTCAATAATTTCTATCGCTCCGAAAATAACTTTTTTTAAACATGGATAACTTGATTTTTTTAAATGGAACCACCCATATTTTCTTACATCAGCGGATAGAAAATTAAATTTGCTTTCCATTGATGCAACATTATCGATATTTTGGAGTGATAGTTTTCGAGATATTCACATTTTTATCTAATTTCAGTTTTTATTGCGCATTGCCGCGGTGCTTTGGAAAACGTTTGTCAATTGTTTTAAACAACTGAAAAGAAACGTCAGTTTCTCAAGCTTCTGTTGTGCTTTGCTGTCTTGTGTATCAGTTTAAGTGTTTCTACAAGACATTTCCATTAAAATGTTGTTGTCCGACGCAGAGTTGATCGATATGACTTTCCTTCTTGGAGAATGCCAAAGAAATGCGTTATTACCGTCAAGGATTTATGCGGTACGGTATCCTGAACGAAGACTTCCCCGAGAAACAGCCTTTCAAAAGTTGTTACAACGTTTTGCAAACAACGGTCGCATGCAGTATCAAACGAGGGACCGTGTCAACAGGATAACCTGTATTTCTTGTGCATTCCTTTTGTATATCTTCTGTAACCGTTAAGTAATTGTCCTTATGTATTTATTGATCGTTCCTTATGTGTTTATTGTGTATTTCTTGTGCATTTCTTCTCTATTTCTTGTATAAGCCTTAAGTAATTATTTTGTATTACTTGTGCAATCCTTATGTACTTATTTATTGTTCATTCCTTATGTATTTCTTGTGTATTTCTTTTGAGTTCTTAATTCTTGAGTATTTATTGTTTATTTCTTGTGCATTAAAAAAATCAAGTTATCCATGTTTGAAAAAAGTTATTTTCGGAGCGATAGAAATGATTGAATTCTAAATGCAAGACTTCTTATCAGTTGTTTAAAACAATTGACAAACGTTTTCCAAAGCACCGCGGCAATGCGCAATAAAAACTGAAATTAGATAAAAATGTGAATATCTCGAAAACTATCACTTCAAAATAACGATAATGTTGCATCAATGGAAAGCAAATTTAATTTCCTATCCGCTGATGTAAGAAAATATGGGTGGTTCCATTTAAAAAAATCAAGTTATCCATGTTTGAAAAAAGTTATTTTCGGAGCGATAGAAATGATTGAATTCTAAAAGCAAGACTTCTTATCAGTTGTTTAAAACAATTGACAAACGTTTTCCAAAGCACTTCAAAATAACGATAATGTTGCATCAATGGAAAGCAAATTTAATTTCCCATCCGCTGATGTAAGAAAATATGGGTGGTTCCATTTAAATAAATCAAGTTATCCATGTTTGAAAAAAGTTATTTTCGGAGCGATAGAAATTATTGAATTCTAAAAGCAAGATTTTTGGCAATGAATGAGAATGATGCGGTACCCGTTTCGGAAGTAAAAAACGAAAGCCACATCTCTCTACCGGTATCCATCTTCGAGATATTGAAAGTTTTCGGAGGCACAGCAAACGTCATTTTTTCTACAAAATATCAAATAACTCAGAAGCAATGCGACGTAGACCTATAGTATAGTTAATAAAGTGACCTTTAAATTCAACGATGAATTCAAAAATGTAATAATATATAGGTTGTTCTATTTAAAATAACGAAGTTGGCATGAGTGTCCGGTATAACCGAAAGTCCGCCGTTTCTGAAAATAATTTAAAATGTGTAGTTTATGACTGTGGATAACTTTTATATAAGACATTTTTCGTATTTGTAATAGTAAGGGAGTTATAGAGCAATCCCGCTTATTACATCTATATATATATATATATATATATATATATATATATATATATATATATATATATATATATATATAGCAGTGACTGGTAATGCAACAAATGGAAAAATATGTTATATTTAAACAAAAATGTTAAAAGTTACAAAAAAAATCCCAGTGCAATAATTTCCCTTTATTGTCCCGCAAAGAATTGGAAAAAACTAAAAATATTAATTTTCAGATCTCTGACCTTGATGCAATCGCCTATAGAAAACAAAAACTTTAAGTAAGAAATTTAAAATTGTTTTCAATTCCTTCTGAATGATCCATTCTTCTGTTCTAAACTTAACTAAGCCAATAATTTTTTTTTTTTTGATTTGCTTGAATACCAAATAAAAATTTTATTAAAAAAATAATGCCATTGTATTTTATTCAAGATTCTCATACTTTCATCCAAGCCCCCATAAAAAAAATTTAACGGTGTAAAATCGGGAGACCTAGCGGGCCAAGGATTTTGAGAAAAACGACCTATCCACCTTTGGTAAAACGGTTGATCTAACCATGTTCTTACATCCAGTGTAGAATGAATACTTGCTCCCTCTTCTTGAAAGTACAGGTCTCTTCTTTCCAGTAATGGCATATTGTCCAAAACAGTTGAGAGTTCTGTCTACAGAAATTGCAAATATCTTTCCGAATTTAAATTTTCATGCAAAAAGAATAGTCCTATTATGGAAAGGTTGTAGGTACCGCACCATACATTCACTTTATAACTGTATTGATCTTTACTTTCTAACCTGCATCCTCCTCGACTATTCCTTGAAACCATGCACAAAAGTTCAAACGGGCATCATCGTAATCACGATCCTTCAAGATGTGAACAAACTTTGGTTTATAAGGATGGCACTTATTTCTTTTTAAAATGCTTCGGTCTGACCTGTCTTCAATGATTGTAGTATTGGAAATATCACTCACCGATACCTGTGGTGTTTCTAAAACTGTTAAAAGTACAACTAAAGTCCTTCGTCCGCAGTTACCAACTTTTTATGACAAATTTTGTACCGGTTTTCCACAGAGTCTGTTTGTTTAAATTTTGTAATTATGCGCGGCACTGTGGAATAATGACCATTTGGTCTGGATGTCTTGCATTGAATATTTCTGCTGTCTCTCTGGCTGTCTTATACTTATCTCCGTAAATCAGCACTATTTCGATCTTTTTGGCCAATGACGGGGCATGAAGAATGCTAGTTTGATGTAACTATGTACAATTATGATTGTTGCAATTGTTTTTTTATTTAAGGCGTTCCATGCTGCCTAGATTAATCAATAAATTTCTGTTTTTTATAGGTGATTGCAACAAGGATGAAAGTATAAAAATCTTGAATAAAATACACTGGCATTCATTTTTTAATAAAATTTTTATTTGTTATTCAAGCAAATCCAAAAAAAAGTTAGCTTAGTTAAGTTTGGAATAGAAGAATGGGTGATTTAGAAGGAATTGAAACTAATTCTAAATTTCTTACTTAAAGTTTTTGTTTTCTATAGGTGATTGTAACAAGGTCCGAGGTCAGAAAATTAATATTTTTTGTTTTTTCCAATTCTTTGGGAGACAATAAAGGGAAATTACTCCACTGGGATTTTTTTGTAAGTTTTGCTCTGTTTTATGTAACGAAGCAAAAAAATTATTTCCAGAAAACACACCAAAAAATTGATATTTTTCAAACGTCCTTGAATCTTATTGGAAATTGACAGATATAAAATCGGATTCTGAACAACTTTTCGGATATTTTGTCATCTAACCCCAATTTATGACATATTTAAGGCGAATTTGTTTAATTTGCCATATTGACAGTGGTCAAGAAACATATGCTAAAGTAATTTTTTGATATGCTGAATCGATCCCAAGCAACATTATTTTTTAAATCTTAATAACATATTTTGCCATTTGTTGCAAACTGTTTGCCAGTAACTGTATATATAACACAGCAGTTCTAATTTTCATTATGTAATCGTATTACGCAATGGATAGTTTAGTTACATACATAGGAGTAGAAAAACATCTTTAAATGAGAATTACGGTTACCATTGGTAACCGTGAACAACATAGCAAACTACTGCAAACAGGATCAAATTGACAGAAAAGTAACAGTAATAGTGGAACGCAATATACATGATTTTCCCGTCATAACCAATCTATATATTTTAAAGTCTCTGTATTATACTTACATATATTACAATATAGTTTTTGTATTGCCTCTTCACATATGAACATTGGAAATTTTTTGAAATACTATTTTTGACTTAGATTAACTTAACCCAACTTTCTATGCAAACAACTTGCTATTTATATCCAACCTTCACTTATAACCATCTGACGCTGACTGAAAACGTCAAAAGTCGTTTTCTATTAGTCTGAAACGTTATTGATACTTCTTTGGACACATCGAAACAGAAAACTGACATACAGAATACTATCTTACTAATTTAATATTAGTAGATAGGGTGCACTACAGTTTTGTGTCTCAATTAGTTATGTAAACAAATATAATTACAGTGGAATTATTAAACGAAGTCATGCTCATAAAGACTGTTTTTTCTGCTAATTCCTCAAAAACCTTATTTTGTTAAATAGTTCTATCATGGCTGGATGTTGAAGACAAATTTAACATTTAATTAAAGATTGAGGGTTCTAACAAATTTAAAATACTTTCAAGCGATAGTGATTATGTCAAGCTTTCAACTTCATAATATGATTATTCTGGACGTAAGTGTAGCAAATATACTTACGGTTAATAATAGCAGATGTTCCCCTAGTGCCATTAATATTAGTTTGTAATTTATTTCTCATTAATGTTCCATATTCACCTCTGTTACACACAATCACATAACTATTTAAATCTAATTCCTTATCTACTTCATCTTTTTCATATTTGATTTTGGTAATATTAGTTAAATCAGGTTTATCACAGACGTTTCGGTCAATATTATTTGTACTCTTATCACTATTATTAAAGTCACTAGTTACACGCTTTTTTTTATCGCAACCAGCACTGATAACAATTTTAGAACAGTCAATAGCCATTGTTTCACCTGGCCTTGGAAAGTTGCACGAATAAAGTGCTCTTACGAAGGCATCTATAAATTTATCAGGATAACCATGCCGATATTCTAATTCTTCAAGAACTTTTTTATAAAATCCCGGAGCTTTGTGTTTGCTTAATATACAATAGGCAAGAGGTAGACAAGCAGTAGAAGCTTCAGGCAAAACACGACGACAATATCCAAATGTGCGTTCACCATGTTCATTAGTAATAATTAGAGAGTAACATTGGGCTTCGACACTTGTATCCATTGAACCATTTTCCACTTCTGGAAAACACAAATCGGCTATTCGATATGGCTCTTGAACCTATTACACAAAACATTAATACAATAAATGAGAAATTTGCAAAAACTCACCATGGGTGGGTATTTACTTTTCACATATGGAATAGTCCTATTAAGCGCTACAAGTAGGCAACAATGGAAAAGTTGATCCTTCTTAGGTTTTAACCATCTCATTTGGTTTCGAATTTTTTTCACATAAGCTTCAAATTTAGAAGTTTGTTGTTTGTTTTCGTTATCTTCTTCTGTAAATTCAGAAACATTTCCTTCCGAGCGTGCAACAAAGCTTTTCTCAAGAGAATTAATAATTTCATTTTCAAGTTCTCTTACACGATCGTAACTAAGTGCCAGTTGAGTATTCTGTTTATTTTTTATTTCTATTGCATTTGATTTCATTTTATATAAATTACTACTATTAGGTGTATTAGTTTCAATTGATTTTACAATATCTTTAACAGAGAGCAGATTTTTATTTTCTTCAGATGGTGTGGAAACAAGTGAATCCATATCTGATGTAGTTGTAGATGACGGTGTAGATGTAATACCACAAAACATCTAATAACACATAATAACAATATTAATATTAATATAAGAAAAAAATCTGGTGGTTACATTGAAATGAAAAGAAGCAGTCAAGCATAAATTTTAACTAGAATATTTTTTCCCAATAACCTTTAAGCTGTTCTAAAATTAGAGAATGTTGTTATAAACACAGCATGTAGGTCTGAGAGCAATTATCTAACTATAAATAATTTAATTGACAGGATTAATATTTTTTTAAATACACCCAATTTTTAATCATTGAGAATGAATGTATATTTTCATAATATCAAATATAGGAAATCGAACAAGGTAATGAGTGTATAATATAGTTAATGACAGGTTGTACCTCAAGCATAATTCCTTGAAGTAAAAGCAAAACGAACATTGCAAATCAAATGATAAAATGAGGTCATATTCCAATGTTCCGAGACCTTTCACAAACTCATACATTTTTAAGTATTGACCTTTGATAGATTCAAATTTTGAATTGAAAGTGCAATTGAAATTATTCCACATAAAACCGCTTAAATTTTGTATAAACTTCTGATTAAAAAGTTAAATTATATACATTAAGGGTTTAAATTGTATTTTTCGATTACTATGATAAAAGTCTACCAGTTGGGACGTTGGTAGAATTATGAATGAAACTGAAGAAACTGTTGATTCATTCCAATTTGCCTTGTGTAGATGAAAAGAAAGGCTAAACATGTGTATATTTAAAACTCTTGACTTATGCTTGCTGTACTGTATTATTTCAGAAGTATTAATAACAACATTTTTAATTACCCGAGTGAAATAGTCTTTATAGGTCTTATAGTAGTTCAAGCCTTTTATCGTGCTACTAGATTGAAATATTTAGTGCTTTACCCCTTACTGACATTGTAGTGAATGTGTGAGCCAGCGAGGTTTCTTTTTTTTTAATTTTATTTCACAACTGGGGCTACAATAACAAAGATATTATGCAGTAGCACATTAAGATACACTACTTTATCTGAACAAAGAAAAAATGTATCAAGTAAACAAAACCTTGTAAATTGTAATGCAAATGTTTGTTCAAATCATCCATTTAAAGAGACAGACAAAGCACTTACGGGAACATTCTTTGTGGAACGCAAGTGTAGAAAATCTGTTACACATAGAAAAGTTCTAACACCATATCCAATACCTAATGGTTCTTATACGGCTTGTCATGTAACAAGATTAGCACCAGATATGATACATACAAATTGTGGACTGCAGTTGTTTAAACTTTTGCTTTAACAAGGTCTTCGTTTTGGCATTATGATATTTTAAAAACCTGGTCCAAACATTGATAAATTGACAAATCTCTCAGAAATGTGGAAGTAAAAACTTAGACATAAAATCGTGTAATTGCTATACATAATAAAAAATAGCTAATTGTTTAAAAAACAATATATTGCAGCAAAATTTACTGCTAGCTATAAGGTGAATGTACGTTTTAACAACCTTTACATTATTATAACTCTGTATCTTACTTATACCATAAAAAATTTATTTAGTTAACTTGGTTTGCATGTATCAACACAAAAGGTTTATATTTATATCAGTTGATATTGATTGAAAATTAAGCGCCAATTACCCGTCACACTTTGGTTTTCTTTAATTCAACAAATAAATTCGACAATAATTCATACAAAAGGTTTAAAACATTATATTTAAAATAACTCTTCCAACCTACATATGTACTACTTATGCAATCGCCTTTTTTGTCACTAGCAAATAATCGACTTGTTTGGCAACGTTTCGCCAAGATCGGCAATGATGTCTGTGTGGTGTGTGTGCGTTTGCGCGCGTGTGTGTGTGTTTATGTGTCGTGTGTGTGTGTGTGTGTGTGTGTGTGTGTGTCGATGTGTGTGTGTGTGTAGAATAAAATCGTGTGAATGTGCTATACGATAATGAAAAATAGCTAGATTGTTTAACATGATATGTGCAGCACAGATGTTGTGCCGTGAGTGCTAAGCGTGAATGTATTTTAACGGACTGTGTCATGTATTATAATGTATTTATGATAGTCGCATAACGAATTATTTCGTATAACTTCGAGTTAGCAGTGATCAACCCAAAAATTTATATTTATATAGTTGATCATTGATATGACAAATTAAGCGTATCATTCACATTTCTCACCGGATGACCACGGAACTTGTATTCTTATTCAACAGCTGAATTCGACTTCTGCATTCAAATGCTTTACCTATTATATTTGATAGACGCTATTACATGAATTACTATAATATACTATAAATCGCTATCATTTTTCAACACGCATAATCGATGTTTAAACGTTTGCATGCAATGATGTTGTTTTTTCCAATGCAAATGCAATAAAATTCGAGAATTAGGTAGTGTCGATGTCTTGTCTGAATCTGTTATCAAAATGTGTAGACAAATTGATTTCATTTGCCTGTAGCCCAAACTTAGTGCAAACATGATCAATTCTCATGAAGTAAGTAAACTTTTCATTTGTCATTATACATTAGTGAATTGCCTACAATATTATCATAATATGTAAAAGTATTTTCCCAAAAATATAACCGTGATTATACGATTATGCAGGTTATTCGGATACCAAATGTTGTTATTGAAGTAAGTATGGCAAACTGCAACTGTTTCTATTACATCTAGGTGAGGCGACATACATGTACTATGTTACTATATTATGTTAACGTGAGGATATATAACGGTTCAATCCAGAGATTATTTTCCAATGCAATATATATATATATATAATATATAGTATATATGATATATTTATATATATATATATATATATATATATATATATATATATATATAGCCGTTTGTTACCAAAAGAAAATGACGTAAACGCAAATTATTCTTAATCACGTTACAAAGCGTACTGCGAAATGCTTGGGAATTAGTGAAAGAAGTGTTGTAAGGGTATCAATTGAAGAAGAGGTAAGTAGTACTGGTACAGTCTCAAGGGTGAGGCCAAAAAGTGGTAGACCGAAAGTAGATATCGATGATTTTCTAAAACGAAGACAAATATTAAGTGTCTGGATTTTCCACAAGTACGTACCACCACATTAAAAGAAATGAATTTTACTTATAAAAGATTAGGGAAAAGGCCAATATTTATGGAAGTTACAATAGCTGCCAAAGAAACGGGAATATTTATATTCGATTAAAAGGTACACAGAAACGGGATGGATTTTTTTACTCAGGAAACAAGGTGCGGCGCAGCTCATTCAAGAAAATGTTACCAGGTTGTACCAAATGCTTCGTTGGAAAAAAAGTTCAGCTGACGAAATGAATAAACAGCATTATGAAGAATGGCGACGATATGTGTTTGGAGCGATCCCCAATAAGTCGGTGATTGTGCTAGATCAAGCACCGTACCACACAATGATAGATCCAGATTTTAGAAATCCAACAACCGTCTGGAGAAAACCAAATATAATTGAATGGTTGAACAAACGAAAAGTTCCATTACCAAAGCAATTCAATCCATTTAACGAAATGACGGGAGCTTCACTTATAGAATTATCTCGTACGTACAATTATAAAAAAAGAATATATGTTTGAAAAAGTGGTCAAAGAATTATGAAGAGACAGTGTTAAAATGTTATGGCTTCCAGCAGCCCACTGTGAATTTAATCCAACTGAATTGATATGAGCTGTTGTCAAAAATAGAGTTGCAAAGGAAAACACAACGTTAAAAATAAAGGACGTTTTGGAATTTGCAAGTTAACATTACAAACTGTGCCAAATATCGTTTCAAGTAATTATGTCGATCATGCCAAGAAAGTCGAAGATATGTGCAGAGAAAAGGAAATTTCTCAGTAGATTTCTCAGTAGAGGCGATACAAGGTCACGCGTTGAATTCTCTTCCTCTGTTAACTCTGCGTGCAGTTAGACGTTATCCTTGTTCAACGAAATATTTAATTCTATCCCTTGGTTAGCAATTATATAAATTAAGAAAAAGTCGATCTTTCCGTATTTATTGGTTTTAATGTACAGCAATGTAATGTAAGCGTGGCATGTTTCCTTTATTACACGGTTTTTAAATACTAGAAAGTGATGAAATCAGCATCAACCTCTAATCAAAGGTGTTTTCTCGAGTACACTTCGATCTAGTACTTAGCTAAATGTAACAAAAAAAATCAAGTTACGATCACATACACAGAAATAAATATCGATTATGATGCAAGTTGTGTGATTAAAATCGGCCTAGTAGTTTTGGAAATCTAAACGTTTAACGTCAGGTGACTAAACTTTTTACTTTGATAGTAGGTAGGTATAAAATACGAGGGTAAGGTGAAAAATCCTCGGCCTGACAATGAAAGACTGCGACTTTCAGTTAAAAAATGATTTTATTTTGCTACGTAATCTCTCTTGACTTCAACACGCTTGGTCCAGCGTTTCTCCAACATCTGTATTCCTTCGCGGAAGTGAGAGTCTGGAAGGTTCTGAAAATGTTCATCTACGGCCCTCTCAACTTCTTCCTTGGATGCGAAGCGCTTCCCAGAAACAAATTTCTTCAAGTTTGGGAACAGATGGAAGTCTGAGGATGGCAAATCAGGAGTATAGGGAGGATGGCAGAGCAAATCGTACCTCAAATCCGCCAGTTTCCCCATCGCCAACGCACCCTTGTGCAGGTGCGTTGTCCTGGTGAAAGACGATTTTTTCTTCTTCAAGCCATGCCTCTTCTCGCGAATTTTAGCATCCAACTGGTCAAGAAGGTTGGAGTAATATTCGCCTGTATTTGTTCTGCCTTTTGCAAGATAATCAATTAGTAGGATCCCTTTCGAATTTCAAAAAACGCTGGCAGATGCGATCGATTTTGCTTTCTTTGGCGCTGAACGACCGACTTCCGCCCACTGCTTGGACTGCTGTTTCGTTTCTGGCCTGTAGTGGTGGATCCATGTCTCATCCATGGGACAAATCACCGTACAAAATCGGTTGCATCCTATTGAATAGGTCCAAAGATTACTGCGAAAATCGTTTGCGCATTTGCTTTTGATTGGAATACAGCAAATGCAGCACCCATCTCGCATCTCTAATCCTTTGTACAAGATGTCTCGCCCCCTTTCTTCCGCCTCAGTTATCTCACTCACCTTTACTCACCTATCGTCCAACATGATATCATGCACTTTTTCAATGGTTTCCGGTGTGGTTAATTTTATTAAATACATAAATAAAAAGTTTACCTCGAGTAGGATTTGAACCTACGATATGTACTTTGCTAGAGTACCGCTCTACCAAACTGAGCTATCGTTGTAAATTTTGTCTTTATATATGTACAATGTGCAATGGAATGTGAGCCTGCAATATCGCAAGGATTCACACATACCAAAACAACGACGACATGTCGTAAAGTTTTTATTTATGTATTTAATAAAATTTTAATATGGATCCCGTAAGGGTCAACAAGAATGTTGGAAAGCTTCCTAGCCTTTTTTAGTAACTTTTCTAACTCGCAGATTATATACTTTGGACCATGCCTTCACAAACTGTTAAATACAAAAACACAAATTGATGATACATATGTGTCGGATCATCGCATAACTACGGTTGTACCCGACATTAATTATACTTCACTAAGAAACAGCATAAAATTACTAAAACGGTTTTTCAACACAACAAATATCAATAATTTTAGAAATGACTTTTCAAGGGGGACCTGGTCTAAAGTATATGATAAGACAGGCGTAAATGTGGATTTTAATTGCTTTCACACACATTTTCTACATTATTTAAAAGATTAACAAATTTAAAAAGAGATGCTGGGTTAATCTTGTAATTGAACGACCAAGTAAAAACTTAAGAGACATACCTGCTGATCAAATTTGACTCAGACTGGTCCATAAATCTCTGCGCGTAAACTGAATACTTAAAATTTGTCGTAATTGGTACAACTTTCTTTGACATTCGTGTGAAGTTTGAGCGAGATACGTCAATTTGTGCGTGTTTGGCAACCGTTTGTTTACGCGAAAAGTTTGTCTGGCGATTTTTACTATGGAAACAAAAAATGAACGAGTTTGATTGAAATGTTGTGTTTTCAATGGAATTAGTGCTGTAGAATCATTGAAAATGCTGAAGAAGTGTTTTGGAGAGTCTGCTCTATCGAGAACGCAAGTATTTAAATGGCATAAAGCATTCAGTGAGGGCCGTGAGGTCGTAGAAAACTTGCCTCATGCGAGTCGTCCATCCACCTCTGTTAACGACAAGAACATCGAAAAAGTGAAGGAAATTGTGCTCGAAAATCGTCGCAAAATAGATGGTTGCCAACGTATCTGATGACCCTACATTCATCAAACGCATCATTACTGGTGACGAGACGTGGGTTTATGAATATGACGTCGAAACTGCCCAACGTACTAGTGAATGGCGCGCCAAAAATGAGCCGAAATCGAAAAAACTACGTCAAAGTCGGTCGAAAATCAAGGCGATGCTCATCGTTTTCTTCGATTACCGTGGTGTGGTTCACCATGAATTCGTTTCAGAGGGCCAAACAGTCCATAAAAAATACTACTTGGCCGTTTTGAGGCCAGATTTGGCTCCCTGTGATTTTCTCATGTTTCCGAATCTCAAATATCGGTTCCGGGGAACGCGTCATGAGTCGATTGAGGCCATAAAAATAAATTCGCTAAAGGAACTACAGGCCATCCCGGCCGAGGCCTATAAGAAGTGTATGGAAAATTGGATTAACCGTTGGCATGCTTATATTGGCTCAAAAGGAGCCTATTTTGAAGGCAGCAATAAAGATTTGTATTAAAATACACCAAAATGTTGTTTTTTTTAATCAATCAGGGTCAAATTTGATCAGAGCAGTATAAGCTCTAAAAAGAATAGCGTTCTTTATCAATGTATTACAAATTCTGAAATTTATAAAGACAATAATTGTACAAAAAGTCTTTGGAACGTTGTAAATAGTTTTTCTTTACAGAAATCGGCACGAGAAAATATAATCAAGAAAGATGACAGAATAGTTGCTGATCCAGTTGTTATTGCAAATCCTTTCAATACGTATTTTAAGAAAGGACCTTTAAGTACTGTAAATTGTACAAATTGAAAATTTAAAATGTGGGGCAAACTAAACGTTGGGGCAAGTCTACCGTAACCCTACATATGTTTTAAAAAGCATGTAGTAAATAAGGTATCTTTAATCAAACACGCTAGTAATAAGTACGAACTTGATTGCTACAAAAGTTTAGAGACCTTCAAAAACAAGTTCTGCTGAATAATGACGATCAAGGGCTACTCAGAAGTCATTAAACTTTCATAACTTTCACTTTCACCAGATAAACAACGAAGAATTACTTGAAGATGGTAAATATATACAGGGTGTCTCTAAAAGGTGCGCAAAAAATGCTACCACAAATTCCTGAGGCTAAAATATCACGATGTAATCGGACTTACCTCAGTCCAAAAGTGATTGATTTCGGAGATACAGAGTGTAAAAAGTTCAATTTGGATTTAGTTTTTTATAAATAATTTTTGTAGTAATTGGTGTATTGGCACAATATTCGGCTAGGGGGGGTTTGCGGGGTGGAAAATTAAAATCTGCTCTCATTTTCAATGTAAAATTTAGAGGGCGCCACCTGCGGTACTTCGCATACGTTTAAAACGAAATAAATTGTTTGAGCCACATGTATAACTTTTAGATAAAAATTCTTATTCTGCAATGTCTTTCAACTAAAAAATGTGTACCTGGTAAGAGTTGATTTGAGCAACCGTTTCTGAGATATCTGGATTTAAAATTTTGATTTCTTACTCAAACTCTCCATTGCATTGCATTGACACAAGAATAATACCAAAAATTACAATAACAAGTTGAATGTACTATAATTTTATTCTCGAGTAAAAACAGTTAATAAATTTATAAACAACAAAAAGTTAATGGAAAAAAATGCTTACAACAAATGTTCAAAATGACCACCATTTTCGTGTGTACAGAGATTAATACGTCGTAAAATATTAAATTGGACTCGTTGGAGCATTTCGTCATCATTTCTCAAAGCGTCAATACTAGTTTGAATACGTCTCCTTAATTCATCTTCTGTATGTACTGGCGTAGAATACACAACGGTTTTCACTTTTCCCCACAAGAAGTAATCCATCGGGGTCATGTCAGGGGATCGAGCTGGCCAATTTGCGGGTGCAGTATTATCTCTACTTATCCATCTATTTGGATACTGTTCGTTCAAATAATTACGTACGTTTAACGTAAAATGTGGAGGCGCACCGTCGTGCATAAACCACATTCCCCTTCGAAGTTGCAAGGGTAGAGAATCTAATAAGTCTGGTAATTCGTTCTGTAGATGTGCTAAATAATTTGCACCATTTAGTCGAGGTGGTAAAATGACATGGCCAAATATAAAACGGTCAATGATTCCTGCCCACACATTGACGTTAAACTCGTGCTGATAATGGGTAACTTTAGTCGCATGAGGATTTTCTTCAGCATAGAAATGTTCATTGTGCAAGTTAGTTATGCCACTCCTCGTGAAAGTGGCTTCATCTGTGAATAACATTCTTCGTGTAAAGTTTCTATCTTGATTTCTTTGTTCTTGGATAAACCGGCAGAACCTAGGGGTGCTTCAAAATCATGGGGTGAAAGATCTTGTACTCGTTGAACATGAAATTGTTGCAGTAGTTGTTCTCTGGTTACCCTATTAACAGTATCTTTGTTTACCCCTGACTGTAAGCCCAATCTTCTGCTGCTGAGTTTTGGATTTTCTTTTCCGATTTAGAATATCTTCCTCAACCTTCGGAGTTCGTACCGTAGGTGCACGACCATAATTAATAGAAACAGGCGCAAAGCTATACGTTTCACGAAGACGTCTTTCAACTGCCGCGAAGGTTTTATGGTTTGATAATCTTCGATTGGGAAATCTTTCACTGTATACCCTGCAAGATTCTAAACCATTTTCTTGGCAATATTCACAAACCAGTAACATATCGGCCATTTCTTCGTTGGTATACTGTACGGCCATGACGAAAATAAATTTGCAAACTGTTTGATAATTCACCGGCACTTGGATATTCCCTTTCATGATATTCCAGTACTACTCTCAATTTAAAACACAAACACCGACAAAAAAGCAACCATGTATCAAGAGAGTCATCAAAAGAACACCGTTCACAATGAGAGGCCTTTCACTAATTTCACGAACTTCACCTACCAAAAGATAGGCCGTAATTCATGCTACTATGATTGAATTGTTAAGTATTACAATGTTTTTTAATTCGATTTGAGAGCACTTTTAGTGACAGTGATTTTATTAAAACGCCTTCTCTTCGTATTGTGTTGGAAATGAATTCTTTAAAACCAGATATCTCAGAAACGGTTGCTCAAATCAACTCTTACCAGGTACACATTTTTTAGTTGAAAGGCGTTGGAGAAAAGATTTTTATTTAAAAGTTAAATACATTGTGGCTCAAAAAGTTATTTCGTTTTTAAACGTATGCGAAGTATCGCAGGTAGCGCCCTCTAAATTTTACATTGAAAATGAGAGCAGATTTGTTTTTCCATCGAAAATATAGCTGAATATTTGCCAATAAATTACTACAAAACGCATAAAATTCGCCTATTGGGCATAGATGCAATGCGTTCTGAGGTTTTTCCATCGAAACCGATGTATAATTAACGATTTAGGCATCTCTTAGGTAAAACTTACGTGGTCACGAAAAATGCACTTATTGGGCATTGGTGCAATGTGTTTAGACGTTTTTCCACAGAAATTGATGAATAAATAACGCTTTTGACAGATTCTTGATAAAAAATTGTGTGGTCCTAAGCTATTAGTGTGCCAAATTTGAACTCATTTAGTTGAGCCGGAGGAGAAAAACGAACACCATCGAAATTGGCGAATAAATAACTCTTTTTACACGCTCTTGGTCAATAACAATCTTGTCATTCGGGACTAAAATTGCAGGTGCACAACGTTAGGCCTTAAGGTATTTGTATGCCAAGTTTGAGCTCATTTGGTTGCGTCGTTTCAGAGAAGAAGCAACACCGGGCGGGTGGATACGCAAACAAACCAATATCAATCATATACCATAGTCAGTACTTAATTAGAAACAAATGCATCTCAATAATAAAACCAACACGTATAACAAAGTTTTTCATATTACTCTTCTTTTCATTTGTAAACATTTGCTAAAAAAAGGCGGTTACTAATCACTTTTTGTATTAAAAGGTGTTCCGTATATTCACATTTTTGACACAATACTTCTTCCAAACACAAAAATTTTGGGCTAATTATGGCAGACTCAACATAACCCCGAGGTCGATATTAACACCGCGACACTTTACCAATGGACATTTTTCCAACCAACTTATATTTTAAGTAATTCTAACACTCTACACTGAACGAACGTTAAAAAGAAATGATGTGAATTATATAAAATAACTACGTAATATACGAGTTAACGACTTACCTATTGTAAACACAATTTTCTTAATTTAAATTTTATTGTTTGGTATGTCAATGTTTTTTGCTGTTTCCTAGACCTTGAAGTGAATGCTTTACTAATTAAATGTTTATTCATAACAACATTGCAATGATTGAATATGTACAGTTAAAATTAAAATAAGATTAAATGTACATTGTTTTCAATGTACAAATAACAACTAATTGGTATGCCAAGTTTTTAGTTGTGGATTCTTTCACCATTTTTCGAATTAAGGTTTTTGATAACTTATATTATAATGTGGTTGGTGTAATTTTTTTTTTATTGTGACATTTTTTATTGTTAGCCTTCATCCGTGAGATGTTGATCTGATTTACTATTTTGAAGGTAGTTTAACCTTTATGCGACTGAAATAGTACCCGGGTACTAATTCCGTTTATAAATACTGATACTTTTTTTATTTATTGTACGCGTCCCCGTGACATCTCCGAATATCTCTTTTTTAATAGATTTTTGCATATTTCAATTTATTTTTACTTCTGTTTTTTACGGAAAAAATATCTAAAAATTTTACACCTTCTAATGACGGAAATAGTACCCAGGTACTAATACAAAAAAATTCGACAAGAAGTATATGAAAGTTTTTTATTGCGATAAACAAACATAAAATAATAAAAAATAAACTAATTTGTTGAATTGTCACACAAATTACATACAGCTTTAGGTACACAATGATCGTTACAAACAGGTTTTGTGCAAGAACTGCATGCTTTTCGCGTTTTCCTTTGTTTGCGTGTTGTAATTCGGCAAATATGACAATATCCAACACACGGAATACGTCCGGACGCATCCCTGGTTACTTGATCTCTTTGTGCCACATTGACAGGTGGACCTGTAAGTTGACGACCCAGGGCCAATTCAATCGCGTTTCTTGTAAAGTTATTTCCTACCACTTTGGGAATATTGCTTCGCGTTGTAATGGCAGGTATACACAACTCCTTCGCTAGATTTTTGAGATATTTTCTTCTCCGATCAGTTGTCCTAAATTGTGGGTTATGTTCCATATAGATAATGTAAGATGCCAAACCTGAAATATGAATAATGTTGAAGAAAAATGCTAACGGCCAGCGGTTTGTTCGTCGTTTCACTGTCGATAAAAATACGATCGACTTATTTCTTTTTGGTACATACGAGCATATAGTTACATCTTTACTATATGCAAAGTTAGTGGAGTATACGCATCTTTCCTTGGAGGCTTGCATAGTAAGGGGGAGAAATGTCTTATTTTTCCTAACAGTACCAACTAATGTCAAGTTCCAGGAGTTGAGGGTGCGTGCTAGTTGGAGGCTTGTAAAGAAATTATCGGTTGTTATATATCTTCTAGAGGTTTTATATTTTAAAACTAAGTCTAAAACTGTTCGTTCCCCTATATTTCTCTGGCGTTCACCATCAAGCGGTTTTCCTGTACATAGTTGACCATGTAGAGGATAACCATTTGATGCATCGCATGCCGTACTTAGCCGGTTTTGACGGAATATACTGTGTAAATTTTGAATGTCCTCGAAAGGGAAAGAGTTGCTCATCAACCGTTATGCATTCTTTTAGTTTATAATGTCTTTCCAAGTTATTGTTTAGCATCAACCAGATGTCACTAATGGGGGCAGCCTTGTCTGTCTTGGCACGTTCAGCACGAGTATTCTGATTGTCAAACCGTAAAAAGCGCAAAAACATTTTGAACCGATCACGAGACATTGCTGCTCGAATTAGAGGCAAGGAATCGCATCTCCACATTTCGGTAATATGTTCTTTGTTTGACTTATGAACTCCAGCAGCTATAAGGATTCCAAAAAATGCATCCAATTACTCTTGGTTATATGGCTTAAAAACTTTTGGACGAGGTTGATTTTTACAGCAACCTTGGTAATTTTGCAAAACTTTTGTATTATACTTTTCTGTTACCTGTTGACCTTTTCGTTGGAGATAATTGACCTAAATACATCGTTCGGTGTATATAAAAAACTTAGTGCCGCCGCACCCGCTTTACCCCTCAAAATATTACGACTGATTGTTTGAGCCCTTGGTTGTGGCACATCGCTCCATACAGTACCATCCTTGCTTATGAAAAGAGTCGATTTTGCGGGGGACCCCGGTTTTGCAGCTGGTTCCTCGTAGTCGCTTTCGTCTGAGGTGTCCTCTTGTTCTATCACAGGTTCGTACTTTACGAGTGCACGCGGTCACGAACAAGTCCTAACATTCGTGTAAATACAACCCAATACATAAATATTTACCTAAGCAATTCCGACAGATGTTTATTTGAAAACTAAAGTGCGTACAAACCTACTTCATTACAAGATTTCTATTAAAAATCATAGTACCCGGGTACTATTCCCGTCATTAAGCGGTATTTTATTTCTCAGTCACAAAAAGGTTAATAAAATTTAATTTAATTAAGCTCTAGTTAACCTTTAGTAAAATAAAATTTAGTTTCCGTATGACTTTAAAAAACTTGTTTTGATACTGTAATTACATTTTTGTTTCGGCCATTACTACTGACGACAATAACTGTATTTGTTAATTTGTTAATCAACTTTGTATAGTTTATCTTAAAATACACTATTTAAATCTAAAAAAAAATAAGTATTTATGTACGAGGAGAATTGCTAGTTTCACATAAACCTCATGTTTCAATTATTACAGCCAGTTTTAGTACCATGTAAACAGTTCTTTTGCAACTTAAACTATCATATGGAGTTGGCGTTAGTCGAAACAAAATTTAGGCTAGAACGTACAACGTGCGAAATTAAAAACAACATATTTAAAAACCTTCAATATGTTGCAGTCCACCTTTTTTGAAAGCCTAATTTTTCGTCCACAACTCTAGTCTATAGTCAGAACAGTTTTAAATACTTGTTCAATTGTTTTCATCGTTAGAAAGGTTGTCTGGTACAAGCATTAAGTGAAGATGTTTGCGAGCGAGGACTGAAATTCTCCGAAATCATGCAACCAATTTGTAATTAAGATGAAAACTTTGCCGCAAATATTTTATTCTCATTTGAAGCAACTTTTTACCTCAACGGTACTATAAATTGTCAATCACCTCAGAAAGTTAATGTATGGGTCGGCATATTGAAAGAGAGTGTTAGGACCGTTTGTCTTTGATGGAAATCTTACAAGTCAAGCCTACTTGAATTTTTTACAGTCATAACTTTTGCCAGCTTTAGTCACCCTTTATCCTGACCGCAATAATTCCGATTTGCCCAGTCCAAAAATTTGGATGCAACAAGATGGAGCCCCGTCCCACTATGCAAGAGAATTTCAGGAATATCACAATTTGATGTTTCCCGGAAAATGGGCTGGCCGACAGGGTTCCATTGAATGACCAGTCAGGTCACCTGATATGATGGACTTCTTTTTATGAGGTTATCTAAAATCCAATTTTTTTTTAATAGACCACGAGATTGTTAATCTAAAGTACCGCATAAGAATGGAAATACGAAAAAATTCACCAGAAATGATACGAAATATTCAAGAAGAATTGTGTTTAGACTGTCACATTGTCAAAGATAGTCACTTTTATCATTTAGTGAAGTAAGTTTTTTCTATTTATGTGTTTTATCCTCAACACATCATTCTTGTTTTATTCTTAGTTTTATGATTATTTGATTGTTCTGTGATGTTTTCCTGTTGTTTTTTTCTCTAATATTATACATTATTCTAGTTTGTTTGATAATAAAACCATGTTTGATAATTTTCTTTTTTCTCTGACAAAACAAACAGTTATTATTACATAATTTTTACAAATGAAACTGCGCGACAGAATCGCACAAAAATCTAGGACCGTAGTGAGTAAAACAAGAGCTTTCAAATGTATCACGTGCCATATATTCTCATTTGAGAAAAATGTCCATGTCATATTTTTGACGGATGTCAATAAAAAACAAATGAATTCTATGAGAATGTGGGAATCTCAAAAACTAAACAGACGTATGAAAATGTAAACTTTCACCATTATTACACATATTTTAAATACTTAGCTTTTTTGGGTTTTTAATGGTGTATTTTTGTATTTATGTTTATACCAATCTAAACGTTTCGATAACACTTCAGTTATCGTCCCCAGTAGTAATAATATCTTTTAGAAATGATTGAGATTTTATTACTACTGACGACGATAACTGTAAGTGTTATCGAAACGTTGAGATTTGTATAAACATAAATACAAAAATGCATCATTAAAAACCCAAAAAAGCTAAGAATTTTAAATTGACGTGTTCGGTGGTTTTTCATAAAACCTGAAAACTACCAAATTATTAAGGGTAGTCTATACTTTTTCGACACTGTATAGAAAGCTTACACATTTGTAAAATAATTGTAATACCAATTTTTCATCTTCTTAGATATGCATTTTTAGTTTCTAGACATCTGGAACAATTTCAACACATTGATCTCTTCAAAGTAAATTTTAAACGATCCGTAATCTTCTGAAAATAGTTCAAACCAATAACTACTGAATAATGATTGCAAACATAAGCACGACAGCGTGATTTTACAAGCGAAGTGGATTATTAAATTCAAATTTATAAGGAAAATTCGATTTTCAATTAAGCACAGTTACATTTTTACGATACCAAACGTAAGAATTAACATGCAAAATCGCATACTACATCAAAAACACCCACAACCCATTAAATTATTTGAATTAAGCACTTTACTAACACAAACTATACGCTAAAGCCAGCATGATCATTTACCGTTAATTTAGTGAAGAACAGACATGCGATGTTGATATAACGTTGCACTGTACCTGATCCTGGGTCTTAACTTCACTCACATGATTATTGATTTCCTCTGTTTTGACATCAGGAACTGGGCTGCTCTGAAACCACAAACCAGTTAGTTTTACGTAATTGTGTTGTATAGATCTTTAAACAAAAATACTTATTTGTAATGATAATGTTATCAACTTCCGCAAATGGAAACACGGCCTCGAGATAAAATTTTAATATAATTTGTATCTTCATTTTGTATTGTTTTAAAATACTATCATAAAATGTAATTTTTATTATAATCTACAAATTACTACTAAAGACAATTCCTGTAGTAAAAACAGTGCAATTTGGCCAAATTAGGAAAGAGAGAAGCAAGTAGCATAATCAAAATCAGGATTAGTGTAACAATAATATTGCAAACAAGAGACGATGCAGCAAGAAATCATTTGGCTCTTTCAATCCTCACACATTTACTACGTTTTCAAGACAGCATCGATAACAATACAAGAAAAAAATTAATGAGTTAGTATCGGTGGGGAGATGCCGTATCAAGAAAAGAATGGGTATCACACATTGGCCATATTGGTATGACAATTCCGTCAAGGCGAGTCAATAAACCTCAATCATTCGTTAAGTTCGTTTTTAACCCCCGACAAAAAAAAGAGAGGTGTTATAAGTTTAACATGTGTATCTGTGTATCTGCCTGTGGCATCGTAGCTCCCAAACGGATGAAACGATTTTGATTTCGTTTTTTTTTTTTTTGCTTATTTGAAAGGCGAGTTGATTGAGAGTGTTCTTAACTATGGTTCGAGAAAATATGTTCAGTCGTTTGAAGATCACCAGCTCTTTTCTAGTTTGATGAAGGGAATATTTGACTTTTGATTTATTTATTTTCTTTTTGTTTGAACGATTAATTCAACATAGTTTTGATCAATCGCCTGACTAATTAAGAATACTGTTAATAAAATCTGCAACTTTAAGGGAGGTAGCTCCTCTCTTCCAACATCGGTACCCTCTTTTATCAACACGGCTATCCTCAACGTATTCCTATTAAATATTCCCCTTAGACGATTCGTTGATTTGTTTTAATTTATCTCTTTTTTTGTATAATTTTAATGTCATTATGTAAATCTTAAGTAGTCATGTAAAATTGTTATATCTAAATTTAGCTGTGTTCAGAATAAATGTCATGTCATTCTAATAAACGTTTATATCCAAAGAATTACATTTAAATACACTTAATAATTGACATACAATTGTTATAACATATTGGGTGATTCTTTAGGAGTTCTAGTTAGACGTTTTAGAGAAATTTGACATAATTAAAATCTGAAAATTTGGGGTATGGGGTTTTCGGGTATGCCCAGTTGATGTAAAATATGTAAAGTCTTCTACCACTTCCGGTTACATCGGAAGTTGGCTAAAACTTGCTTATTTTAAATAGAACACCCTGTATATTATTACGTATTTCGATAAAGCTACCTTTTAGGATTCTCTCAATATACGGTTTTGCTACTTTATACCGAGTGTTTTACGAGATATGACCAATTTTAATACGAAGCAGTGTCCGGTTGACACACTATATGATTATAAATAATAAAAAGGGAAACAATCTGGTTGGTAAAAATTTCTTTAGTATCATCTATTTTAATAATACTTTAACATTTTGTGGATAAAATAATTTTTAATGTACGAGGTGATTCAAAACGCGTACTAAAACATTTCTCAACTTTCTTAAATGGATCACCCTGTATTTTGACTAATAGAAAAGATGGTAACATGTAGAAATAATAAAAATGGGACTTCAACATGGTACGTGTAGGCTTTGTATACAGATAACAATATACCAGTAGAACTGTGCACATATGCAATTTTATTATTACTGTTATGAAAAAGTATTAATTATGTATAATTTATTTTTACATACACGATTTAAAACATCCAAAAAAGTATTTGTACCATTAAATTTGTTTCAATATTTTTTTAAGTTTATAGCACCGACTTCAAAGTCTCAAAAATTATTTCATATAAGAGTGGACAGGCCTTTTTTATTTTTTGAGCTAGTCGAAAAACATGTTTGGCGACTACAGCGCTGCGCTGTTACGAACAAAAAATTCAGATAGAAATTATAAAATTATTTTATTCTATAGCATCTGAATTCGCAATAAAAAATGGAGATACTCGTTTACATTTCAAAAAAGTCCCCATGGTATCATACAGAGCGAGAGGTTAATTTACACACATTAAAGTGAAAACCAAAAAATATTTAACACGGATTTTTTCATTTCTTGATCGAATCAGTTTATTCCAGATCTGTGAAATACATTCCTCAAAATGAGGAACTAATTTAATTGTCCACAATTCGTTCACACAATCCCATATGGTTGTTTCGTTTGCCCACCCTTCAAAAAAAGTTAGGTGGAAATATCCACTTTAGTCCACAAGTTTATTTACATTTGTCCATCCTCCAAAAAAAACTTTGGTGTTAATTAATATAACAACAGTTAAGGATTTTATGGATAATTGGTCTCTTGCCAAAATTCACAATATTTATTTTCAACAGCATGGCGCGCCGTCTCATAATGCTAGGATTTGTGTGACCTATTTAAATGGCAGTTTTGAGGACTAATGGATAGGGACGAATGCGACTGTAAGGTGGCCAGTCCGTTCCCAGATTTTTTCTTCTGGGCTCATATCAAAGAAAAAGTATATTTTACACCACCTGGAAATCTAGACGTTTTAAAAAACCGAATTATTACAACTACAATAGGCGCTCGCTAATAGGACATGTCTTAGACCATTAAGTTGTCGAATTACGGGAAGTGTCCGACTATTGGAAGTAATCCAAAATATCAGAGTCTGGCTTTTAAAAACACACAATTTGATTAGGCTATAGAGTTTAAGACAAAGTAGGGTACATTTATTGAAAAACTATACTTTTAAAATTAAGTAAAATAATAATATGTATGTATCATTTGTATGTACTGTTCTCACATGTTTTAATTTTATTGTAAATGAAAGACTTATCTATTGTAGATTGTTTCTTCCCTTTATACATTTTTACAAGTACATCACTCTTCAACTTTCGTAATGCAGTTAAAGTGCTGGTTGCTGCGGAGTTTTCTTCTCCCCATTTGATACAGGTTTCGATGGCAGAAAGTGAATTTTCAGTTTTTTACAGTTGTCTTCGGTAACACCTCGAATGAGTCTTCATCTTCTTCTCGGTTTGATGAATATAGCTCTGCTATAATTTCATCATCAGCTATTGCCTCTTGAAAATATTTTCTTCACACCAATCTTGAATGTCGACTCGTTGAAGCTCAGTGTCTTGGGCCTGATTTACTGCTGACTCTATCAGGTCTGTTAATGGCATTAAATCTTCTGGATCAAGAGAATCCTGCCTTTCTTCATCTAAGTCCAGTGAAGGCCATAACTTCTTCCACGACGATCTTATTGCTGATTGAGGTACAGTATCCTAGGCTGCTGCAACTATGAATACTGCGTCTTTCAAGTTGATTGATTTCAAAGTCACAGAGATGCCATCATTACGCCTAACAGCCTCAAGCAAAATCTTTTTTTTTTTGTACCTCTCTTTCACCATTTCAATTATGTTATGGTCCATCGGTTATAACAAGGGAGTACAGTTTGGAGGCATGAAAAGGGCTTTAATGCGTCCGTTTTTTTTTACATTAACACGTCATTTGGTCCATGTCCTGGTGCATTATCAAGGACGAGTAGCGCCTTTTCAGGTAAATTTCTTTTTTTGAGAAACGAGCGTACTTGTGGTACAAAATCAGTATGGAACCATTCATGGAAGATTTCTTATGTCATCCATGCCTTATTTTGACCTTTATACGTGACAGGCAAATTTACATTTTTAAATGACCGCGGATTCTTACCCTTACCAAGAACCAAAAGTTTCAATTTGTGCGTTCCACTGGCATTTGAGCAGGGTAAAATGGTTATTCGGTCTTTTGGAACTTTGAAACTAGGTGCACAAGCTTCATTTTGATGAACATAACTTTTTCGTGGCAATAATTTCCAAACTTTCATCTGCATTGCACACGTGGTCACCTGTAAGACCTAGTTCATCTACATACTCTAGAAAAAGTTTAATAAATGGCTCTACAGCTGCATCGTGACTAGACAATTTTTATCCGGTCACAGTCAACAGACGAATACCATACCGCACTTTAAATTTTGCAAACCAACCACCACTTGCTTTAAAATCATCTTTTCCATAGATTTTTCTTTCAACAATTCAGCATTAATGGGGGTATGGCGAGCACGTTCTTTTATAAACCAAGAGTGAAGTGCTTCTTCCATCAAAAAATTCCCCTGCTTTCACAGTTTACCGTAAAAAAGAACCACCTTCAGCATCTTTTACAAACTTCTCAATGTTCTCTCTGCTACTCTTGATCGAGTGGATGGCAGTGCGCGGAATATTATGTGTTCAAGCTATGTTAGCAACCTTCTCTCCCTTGTCCATCTCTTCTTAAAATATCACTTTTAACAATCAGTGTTAGAGTCTCATGTTTCCGTTTGACCGTTGACATTTTACAAAAATCTACTTTAACTGTACAGTACACACATATATGTATTACATACTTTTATTTACGTAAACTCCCGTTAACACTAAACACTCTGAACTAAACTGTAACAGTTACAATCACTTAACAGTTAAGTACACACGCGTTAAGGTTATAATGCTACACTTCACTAAGACTGACTGACACTGTGCAATGAACACTTGCTTTTGTCCGATTACCCAGCGGTCACCCATCAAAACCGTCCGACTATAGAGCTGACCATTCCCACACGAAAAGCGTTCATAACGTCCGATTACTGGAAGTATAGGACTATTGAACATCCTATTAGCGAGCGCCTCCTGTATTAATAATATTAATATACCGCAAAAAGATAATGTACTACGGAAAATTGTAGAAACGTGTGAGACCTGTATTCAAGAAGAAGGTGGTGTTTTTGAAAATCTTAATTATTATTATGTTTTGTTATGAACGAATAAGTTCAGAAGTAAATATGTAATTAAAAATTATTATTAATTTTATTAAATACATAAATAAAAAGTTTACCTCGTGTAGGATTGGAACCTACGACATGTACTTTACTAGAGTACCGCTCTAACCAAGTGAGATATCGAGATACAAGCCTCAATCGATGTAAATTTTGTATTTATGTATGTTAGAGCGGTACTGTAGCAAAGAACATGTAGGTTCAAATCCTACTCGAGGTAAACTTTTTACTTACGTATTTAATACAATTAATAGTAATTTTTAATTACATATTTACTTTTGAACTTCATAACAAAACTTGTAATAATTTAATATTAGTCAAATTGCTTTGGTATGTGTGAATCCTTGCGATATTGCAGGTGCACATTCCATTAATATACGTAATTTACTCATTATAGTTAGAATTTATCAGTTCTACATACATAAGGACAAAATTTACATCGATTGGGGCTTGTATGTCAATAGCTCAGTTGATTAGAGCGGTACTCTAACAAAGTACGTGTCGTAGGTTCAAATCCTACTCGAGGTAAACTTTTTATTGATGTATTTCATAAAATTTATGATAATTTTTTTATTCTTTTATTATTAGTTATACCTAATAAGCTTGTATACCTACCTTCCTATATAATAAAGTAAAATAACAAAATAAAAATTCTTAAAAAATCAGAGATTAAAATACAAATTGAATAATTTGTTTTTGCCTCAGCATACTTCGTTCCTTTTGTAAAATCCAAATGAATCAAAATAGGGGAAAATTTGAACAATTTGCTCAAATTCACAGGTAATAAATAAGTTACCTGTCAAAATTATTATTTTTTAAACCATAACAACTTGAGGCATGGCTAATATGATTGGATTATTCTAATAATACCCAGAGACTATTTTATTAACTTAATGGACCCAAAAGGTATAACAAGAAAGAATAATATCCGTTGTTATAATACAAAATGAGGATATAAATGGATAGAGGATAAAAAAAGTAGGACTGGGTAGTGAAAGTCTTATGGCTGTAAGTTATACCGTTTTCACACAAAAATCAATGAAAATGTTAAAACTGTCATATCCATAATATCGATTTTTGAAAATTGTTAATTTCAGTTTTTTTTTATTCTGCCATCCTAGAGTGCCTTGATTGAAGTACAAATTGCACCATATGTTTTGGTCGTAGCGCACTTCGTTTTCTTGTTTGGAGAATTTAAATAAATGCCAAAATGGGCTAAAGTTTAGAGCTCCATAAGTCAAACTCTAGGACATGCTGCATAAAAAAATGTTTAAAATTTCTCGTAGAATTCAAATATGCAAAAATATACTAGGGTTGCCATTCAAAATAGTAAAATTTTAATTGTTTCCGGTGAAAACGGAAGTGATTGTCATTTCTTGTTTTTGCTTGAAATATATGTGTGTGTGGGTGTGGGGTGTGTGGGTGGGTGTGGGTGTGGGGTGTGTGGGTGTGGGTGTGGGGTGTGTGAGTGCGAGTGCGTGCGCGTGTGTGTGTGTGCGCGTGTGTGTGCGCGCGCGCGGGTATAGCATACATACAGGCTGTCCCAAAGACTTGGATGTGGAAGATTACGCCTATACTGTTGATTAAAAAAATATATAACAAGAAGCACCTTGGTAAAATGTATATTTTTTATATATACAGGATGGCCCATTTTCGAGCACTATACTAAACTTTTTTTTTTTAATGGAACACCCTATATATTTTTATATATTTGAATTCTCTGTGAAATGCTGAACAAAATGATATGAGGTACTATGAGCCTACAACTAATTACTACGTTATTACCATGTTATTGACATTTTTATGTAAAAAAATTAATCAATTAAGTAGGTTCCTGTTCCCCCATCTTGAAAAATATCGGAGGGAAATTTTGTGATTTGTTTTCCAATGTGTCTAGTTTTAACTTATACATTCAGATTGCAGAGTCATTTCTCTACATATACAGGGTGGCCCATTTTGCTTAATGTTATTTTTATAATTTTTTTTAAATGGTACACTCTGTGTTTTATTACAGATTTGAATGGCATTTTTACGAGTTTTAAATATACACTCACTTTGTACTACCTATTCCTAAGTGTTTTTGAATTATTTAGTGATAAAATTGAAAGTTGTAAAATTTTGGTACATTTTTTGAGTTTGTCACAATAGGGCCTATAAAATAAATTAAGACAATGTCATAATTCACAGAAAAACAAAAATGTAACAATGCTAAGTGCAATAAAACTGTGAAGCTATTGGTTTTGTGACACAATACAACATTTTGAACTATAAAAGAGCAACGCTTAATAATTATTTATTCGTAGAATAGCATAACTATAAACTTTAAAATGGAATTAAAAATTGTTTTCAATATTGCGAGGAAAAGGTAGCTTTAGTCCTCGGCAGCATTATGGACGACCTATAGTGCGTACCTTCGAACAAAAAGAAGAGGTCTTAGATCTAGTTGAAATTAATTCGTCCCTTAGCATTCGGCGAATATCTGCAAATACTGGGTTATCTCGCGGGGCAATATCAACTGTTTTGCATGAACAACAACTACACCCGTACCATTACACATTAATCCAAAATTTATTGCCAGATAATTTTTTAGCAAGAGCGAATTTTTCTAACTGGATTTTAAGCCATCATCGACGTGATCAATCTTTTATAAACAATATTTTGTTTACGGATGAGGCAACCTTTACCAGAAGAGGGATATTTTACAGCAGAAATTGCCATATCTGGTCTGACAAAAACCCAAACTCCACAAGGGAGCGCTAGTTTCAACACGAATTTAAAATTAATATTTGGTTTGGGATAGTGAACGATTCTCTTGTGGGTAGTATCTAAACTTCCAGCATAACTTGATTAACCTGCTGGAATAAGTTCCTTTAAATGTTCGTCGTGAGATGTGGTATCTTCAAGACGGTGCCCCTGCCCATTATTTATCCTCTCGCGGTGCAAAATCAGGCCTCCACGAAGTCCTGATTTAAATCCAATGGACTTTATTTTCTGGGGGTACATAAAAACTTTAGTATATTCTGCTGCTGTGATTACTACAAGAAAAGAAATGTTTTGAAAAGATGCCAAAGATGTATTGGGGTGAATGGCGGATATTTTGAGAATACCGTTCATTATAATTAAATACTTGTTCAATGTTTTATAGCTTTTTAATTGTTTGTAAATATGCAAGTGAAATATATACATTCTGCAGAGTTTACTTTAAGTGCATTTTCCTCTAAAGTGCAACCATTTAGCGATATACAATAAAAGTGCCTTTTTAAAGAAAATAAAATAACCTTTCAGAAATATTAACAATTCTTTCAAAATATTTATCGACACAAAAAATACAGCGGAAATCAGAAACATGAGTAAGGTGTTGGTGGTGCCCTCCGCCCCTTAAGTTGAAAGTAAATAGATATTCACGTTTGTCTACCCGAAAAACTCCCCTGGACCAAGTATAAACAAGATATCTTAAAGAATGCGATAGCTATCGAAAAAAAATGAAATAAAAAATGCATCTTTGAGGAAGCAGAATTGGACAAAGGTAAGTTGGCCTAAAAGGGGGGTTATTTTAACCCAAGGAATCTCTGAACTATGGCCCATTCTTTACGGGGCAAACTGTATATTCAGGAGCACCCGTTTAATATCATCATTTGAATAATCCCCAAATTTTAAAATCTTAGTTAACAAAGTATTAAATAAAGTTGATATACGAACACAAAGAATTTGACCTTAAGAAATGAAGGTCAATAACACTTGTCTTAAAGTATTAAGTATGTTAATCAAATTCTCTCAAAACATTAAATTAGACGAATTAATAGGCGACAAGTTCAATTACAACCACAAGTTTACAAAACAGCACTCTGTTTTACGTAATCATTGGATAAACCGTTAAAAAAACCTGCACGCAACATAACGGTCAAAATTAAAATAAATCGATATTTGACTTCCGCTTCAGAAAGTCACTGAAAGGATCATAATTAATAAGTACGCTTAGTATTTTTCAACTTCTATGGCAATGAAATTGATCATTATGTAGTACATTCAAGGTTTATGTACGAAGGAAAGAGCTGTTTATTACTTTTGGCTTTTATAACAATTTCCAGAAGTTAAATCTATTTATATGTAAAAGTGGCGTGGGTCAGACATTTCGATAGTGGGGTTGTCGGATGCCAAAAATATAATACACGTGACTTCTATTTCTAGCCATCAAAGAAAATATTACCTCGTATGA
The DNA here is from genome assembly GCA_036346205.1 of Vesta saturnalis. Taxonomy (NCBI): domain Eukaryota; kingdom Metazoa; phylum Arthropoda; class Insecta; order Coleoptera; family Lampyridae; genus Vesta; species Vesta saturnalis. The sequence goes on from JARFJB010001995.1 coordinate 386,706, forward strand.
ATTGTTCACCAATGTGTTTATGTTATTGATGAGCCGCCAAAGATTTAAAAACGTTATTGATTTGAATGTTAGTAGCAATAAAGTTAATTAAATTTATATTCATTCGAAACTTATAAACATAAACAGAAAGTACATTTAATCAACGAACATGTTGATCTTATAGACTCACCGTTGATAGACATTTTAAATAATACAGAATTACAATTAACATCAAGTTTGCTTTTTATTTTAATGATTTCTTACCATAACTACGTGTTATTATTTTAGTTATACATTTTCTCATGATAATGATAAATGTTGCGTTGAAACGCGTTGAGAAATAAATGTTAATACAAAAGCCCTAGCAGAGTTGGTGTCGTGAACGACACCTTATGTGTAAAGCGAATGCTACGGCTGCATACTCATAGTACTTATTTTTAGCTTTTGGTCATCAAGATAATCTATTTTTCCGAAACCCCAACGAAATTGGTGTACAAAAATATAGATTTTAAACAAAATTCAGTCTAAACTTTGACAAACGAGACGAAACATTCAGATCTGGGCCGTCTAGCGAATCCATTTTGCCGCGACACCAATGAAATTGGTGTATAAATGTATGTTTTGGACAAAATTCGACCCAAGTGCTGACCAATACACATAGACCACATAATTTGGCTCTTGGCCATAGAGGAAAACAATTTTGCCATGACCCCAACGAAATTTGTGTATATAGATTTTAGGTGACGTTTGGCCAAAACCTTGACCAACACTCATGTATCACAGAATTTTGATATTGACCACCAAAAAATTTTGCCGCGACTCCAACGAAATTAGTATATAAATATAGATTTTGGGCAACATTCAGCCCAAATTTGGGCAACACACATGGGGCGCAATGTTTAACTCTTGGTCACCTAGTACATCCATTTTTCCACGACGAAATCGATGTATAAATATATATTTTAGGCAAAATTCGGTCCAATGCTTACTGCATTCATGAAACATAAAATTTGGCTTTTAGCCATCAAGGGATAAATTTTGCAGCGACTCCAACAAAATTGGTGTATATAGATTTTGGGCAACATGCAGCATAAAACACTGAATGGGCACAGAATTTGGTTTTTGGACATCGAGGAAATCAATTTCACTGCGACCCCAGCGATCTGACCAAAATCGCGACAACATTTAACAGTCACAGAATTTGGCTCTTGGCCATTGAGGAAATCAATTTAGCCGTGACCCCACAAAACTGGTGTATTAATATAGATTTTAGACAGCATTTAGCCTAAAAACATTCATGGGCTACAGTTTAGCTCTTGGTATATAAATCCGTTACCCTAACTAAAGTTGTGAATAAATGTATACCTTGTGCTCCATTATTGACAAAGACTCATAGAACACAAAATCGAGGCGATCAATTTTGCCTTCGCCCAACAAAATTGGTGTATAAATACAGATTTTGGGCAACATTCAGTACGAATGCTGACTATCATTCATGGGCTAAAAAAATTTGGCTCTTGGCAATTGAGGAAATCAATTTTGCCGGAAATCCAACGAAATTGGTGAATATCGATTTTGGGCAACATTCAGTCCAAATGTTGCCAAACACCCTATGGACGCAAAATCTTGGTCATCGAGTGGATCCATTTTTCCGTGACCAAATTGGTATAAAAATATCCTCACATATAAGAAAGTAATGTTTTTTGAGTTTTTCTTTTTTAATTTTACAGAAAACGGAAGCTTTAAGAAAAAAGGGCGTTGAATAATAATTTCTTATTTCGTTTTTTTATATCTAGTATTATTACCAAGATATTGACGAACTTGCTTAGAGACGTTTTGGCCCATTATCTTTGATGTTCATTGGGGGCTCTAGTAGGTTAACAATCCCAAACTTTACTTCGTAATAAATAACGTACTGTAAAAATGTCTGCCTTGTATTTCAATTCCATCAAAGATTAGAGTGCGAACAAGAAAATCATGATGATAATTGCATGATACTTTCAAAGACTTTCTATAGACAGACCAAACCTCTAAGTGCTTATGCCCAACAAAGTGCATGATTACCAGGCTTATTGCACCGATAGTTTACTGCACCGTTTTCTAATTCCGTAAGTCCGGTTATAATACTGTAGGTGCGGTATGATATACACAGTTTCTAGCCTCAAAATAAATACTCCCAATACATATTTACCATTTCCGCGAATCATAAAAATACCAAAAAGACCAACCCTTCATCTACATAATTCGAAATTTTGAACTGCACTTTACTAGAAATGCAAGGTAGGTGTATCAATCTAATATAGGAATGGAGACGGATTACCATTTACATGAGATGGGTATGATACTGCCCCAGTATTTGTCTTGATGTATAACGGAAGCGCCTATAAATATGACACCATGTGACATCCGGTCAGGTAGAAGTTGTAAAGTTATGCTCTGCCTTCCAAATGAACTTGCGTATAAACAAAACAACATCTTTAATAGAACGTTATTAGAGGTACATAATTTATTATCATCATAATATTGTATTCCACCCAGTTTGGTTTAATGGTGGAGTCGATTTTTAGATCCTCGGAAAGCTATTATGGAATAGTGACTACAAAGTCTTCAATATCACCTTAAAGGTTATCTGCTACTCACATGTTATTTTCAACAATCTTTATATGATTTATGCAATGTTGCCAATTTTCAATTGTCACTAACCAAATTTTAAAAATTCGTTCATGCCCTTTACCTTAACGACTGTGTTCTTCATTTTATATGATGTTTGACTTATACCCACGCCATTTCTACACAGGTTTAATTCGCAGCAGTATAGAAGTAAACGAAGAACTAAGGACCTCTTTCTTGTGCCATATGGTCGTCTATTCTTATTGTATCCATGCCTCACTGCTGCAGAAGCCAATGGACATTTATTTCTTACAAATTGATAATCGATAATTTGTTCTTTTCGTGCTATTGTTGGAATCCCCGTTATGATAAAAAGCATAGTCGATAACGATAACTAAATCAGTGGTGTATTTGGAATAAGCTGATTGATAAACCACTTCTCGCAAGTATCTGCATCTACTTCGTTATGCACATCAGCAGAGTTCCTTTTATAGAGCGAAAGTAAGTTCCGCGTCAGGAATAAAACTATAATCGTCTCGAAGAGAGGTGTTGATAGACCAAACTTTGAATTATAGCAACACAAATAGTCGTGGTGTCTGAAGTACCCATGGTACGATTTTTAATTTCATCAAGTAAACGTTCATCGTAGTGAATAAGTAAGAATTCAGATTTGAGTAAGCGTACCACATGCTTCCAGGAAATTAAATAACTTCTACAAGTGCGATATAAAAGTAGCACTCTACCTGTTAAAATTTCGGAAGCACTAGAAAATAAAGCAGATTGAATTAAATCACGAAATACTTAACTCTTCCACGCGAGTAAGAAAATCTAGTAAAGAGAAAGTACTGTCTCCAAAAAATCATAAAGTCTGGAAACCGAAAAGGATCAGAATCGGAAGAAACTAAAGCAGGGAAAGTCAAATCTGTACCCTCACGTTCCTCAACAACAGTAGTACAACGTGGACTAGAAGAAGCTAAAGTAAAGAATTCAGCAAAGGTAGTATGTTCAAATGCCTTTACTTCCGACTCGGTTAGAATCGGTGAGAGATATGTCCAATTTTACAGTATTACGTAAAAAATCAACATTAACATCACTAGTCAGACCACGAAAATTGAGTTCATATTGAGGCGATTTACTTCTAACTTCCATGTAATCAACAACTTGAAGAGTGACGGAAAGAAAATTTATTAGATAAGTAGTGAGATAAGTAACGAAAAAATATATTTACTAGTCTGAGAGAAATACATTAATAACGTGCTACAATAAAAAATCTAATAGGGCCCACGATGGCGCCACTTCTTGTAACGGGGGCCAAATATTTGTCATTGGCTTTTTTACAATACTTTATAATGCACAATCTAGCAAGTGAATATAGCATACAAGGCCACTTCTGGCGCTTACGACTTATTATTCAAAAGAAACGGTATGTCTTGTCCTTAAAAATTGCGTAATAAAAATTTAGCTAATATTTCTTAAAACAAAGATATAAAAAAAACATTATTTGAATCATATTTCTTCTTCCGTCCGGAAATACTAACTTTCGTATTGTTAATATCGCCTAGAAACTCATTGTTTCTGGCCTAAGTCGGCATAATAACATTTTCATTTAGAACAAAAAAATTTTTTATATGTACATTCGATGACAGTTGTCATATATATTTGACACGTTGATTTTCAGTAATTTTCAAAAATATTTTTAATAAATTAATAAGTACCGTCAGCATAAAAAAAATTTGTATATGACGCGCACAGAAACTATTTTTGTGAGTATTCACATTTTCAGGCCTTAGCTAACGCTGTTGCGCATTAAATTCGTAATGAATTAATTCTGGAAGATACTATAGAACAATAGTCGGTCCTGAACCGACAATAAATATTTAAAATTGAAATGGAAAACCATTAAACGTCAAATTCTCTTTATGAGATACACTGTATTTCAAAATGCGTACATTATTTAATTGTAGTTTTTACTTTACGATATAGGTCAATTGATTTCTATAATACGTAAGTAACGTCTTAATGGATCAGCTGTGAGTGATAATTGTAGCAAGGCGTTATTAAAATACAAACTTTCCTAAATAATCTGTTGATGCATTAAACTAGTTACTGTTAACGTTCTGTGCGTCAATAAAAAAATGACAATCAAGAAATATCTAAAAAATTTACAGAGAGCGCTTGTCGAAATTTTACTTATTTCAAGCTATAAAAACGTGTGTGTGCTTTTCCTAACAATTTCTAACTAAAGCTATGCAGTTTTACCAAAGAGGTTACAAAAAGCAGAATTTTTTTTTTTTAGATAATTTTAAGAATTTAAAAAAATTCATGCAATAGAGGGTTAATATTTTATGGTCATACTTTTACTAACGTTTTTCGAAATAACAAGTTTTTGTATTTAACTTTATTTCAGTGCAGATTCCCTGTTACTTACTTCAGTATGCGAATATGATATCTAGATTATCCAAAGTTGCCGTATTAAGTAATGATTTTTAAAATTGGAAATTAAACACTTATCTATAAGTAATAAAATCTTACCGCGTGGTAGGAATTTAATATTGAATTACGTCACGTAAGTTATGGAGAGTTTCAAACGGTAACCACCCTGAAGGCAAAATTGACGAACAATTTTATGGTTCAATGGTCACGTGATTGGGATCCCTAAATTGTTTTACGCCTATAATAAAATTATTTGAAGGGGTGACGAAACGATCAAACGACTTAATTCTTCTTGTAGATGAACTAAAAATCAATACTTTCTATAGCATCAATTTTTAACAACAAATTTTACTAAATGATAGCATCACGAAAGGAGGCTTATTTCACAAATTTGTAAATCTCATCTCATTCCCTATACTTAGAAAGCTTATTTCATAATATAAATTAGCATTCGATAAGTGCTTTAAAATTGTAATCCATAGTAAAATGCTGAAGTCGCCATGTTGTTTATTAACGAAAATTAAAGAATCTTCTGAAACACCGATTTAAATCGTCAAATTCACTCAGCGTGAAACTCTTGCAATACTCCCATAAGTGCATAAGTGTTCTCGATATTTTTCGCCAAAATTAGTGAAATGTGAAAGGTATTCGCTTTTGTGAACGGAAACTTATTTAATAAATTAAACTATGTGTTCCTTTTATTCATTTTTACTCGCAAAAACCGGCAGCAAACGAAAGCACCCAGTCCGCCACTATAAATTTTAGATTTACAACTTTATATCTAAAACAGTCTTTAAAATTTTAAATAATTTTATTCTAGGTTCAAATATCGTCATTAATGATGTTACATAATATGTTAAACATGTCAGTGGCGTATCAAAAAGTCGCGTTTCAGAAAATGTACAAAAACAAATTCTCGTGCGCAAATACCCACTCATTCGCGTGATTAGAAAGATGCGTTACTTGTACTATATGGAACGAAATATGGTATAGTGCCAAAATATTCTTACGCCCCCTCCACTAAAGTTTTCTTCCAGAAAAGCTCATAAACGAACGTTCAAAACTTAACTCTCCAAATGAACAAAGCTCGTGAAGCTACAATTAACGATGCGTGATGGAAAGGGGAGCAACTACGCTTACCATCACAAGGACAATGATAAATACAAACACAAATCGTGGCATATTGCCGCTAGTACACCCCAGTCGAGGTTTACGATCTCGAACGTATTCAGTAACCATATACAACGGCAAGGTTCATCAGAGAAGCGACCCCAATAAAGAAGGACCGATGCATCCTAAATTCAAGTCGGAAATCAACCGCGGGTTGCCTACAACTAGGTTATGGGACAAAATCTGTTATAACCCAAAATATGCTTACTACGCATTGGTCTGCAATTCTGCACATACTCGCAAAAGTATCGTTTCTAGCCTAATGATACAAATAACTACTACTACTAGCAAAAAATTTAGGACACAAAGTAAAACAATTGCTTAAAATGAGAACAATTTTGAAGAAAGAACGAAGGAAATACGCTAGTGCCAAAATGCTCTAACGCGTTCCACTGAAGTTTTCGTCCAGAAAACCTCATAAACAGCCTGTAAAGACCAAAAGCAAAAGACCAAAACTTAACTCTCCAAACGAATAAAGCTCGTGAAGCTACAACTAAAGGTGCGTGATGGAAAGCGGAGCAACTCCGCTACCACCACAAGAACAACGATAAATACCAACACAAACTGTGGCATATTGCCGCCAGTACACCACAGCCGAGGTCTACTGCCTCGAAAGTGTTCAGCAACCATATACAACGGCGAGGTTCATCTGAGAAGCGATCCGAACAAAGGGGGACCCATGTGTCTTATATTCAAGTCGGAAATCAACCGCGGGTTGCCTATAGCTAGGTTACTTGAACGGTATGGTATGAAATCTGCTACAGCCTAAAATATTCTTACTACGCCTAGATGTGTATTTCTGCACATACTCGCAAAAGTATCGTTTCTAGCGTAGTGATACAAATAACTACTATTACTAGCAAAAAAAAACAATTGCTTAGAATGAGATGAAACCTCGGATCCAGCAATATGTTAAAACCAAAAACTTTATTTTTGTTTAGTAAACCTGGTAAATTTCATGAATACGCGTGTTAGTTTTTGAGATTCATTTAGTGTGACTGTTAAGATAGTGATCATATTTTTCTAAAATCATTAAACATTTCAACTGAGCTGACCAACAACATCTCAAATGCAAAAAAAAAACGGACATACTTCAAAAACTTTAAACCTCTATAGAAAAGGGGGTAATTATTTACAATAACGGACCACCTCCCGATTACCTTGACCGTGATAAATATTGTCAAGGTCAAGCCTCTGAACAACATTCCGAAGATTATAGTCGTCGGGTCGTTATTCGTTCAAAATGGCAATTATTTAACCCCGATGACCTTGACATATATTGTCAAGGTCTTGACCCTGAACAACATTCCGAAAATTTTAGCCGTCGATCGTTGTTTGTTAAAAAGTTATAAACAAAAAAAGGTCCAAACTAGTTTAGATTAGATAAACCAAACTACTGTAACCTAACAGGGAGCGGTTAGGTTACAGTGGTTTTGTTTATCTTATCTACCTCTGATAGGTAGTAGCAGTAGTTTTGTTTAAGTAATCCAAATTTGATTGGACACAAAAAATTTCATACAAATTGTTTGGTTACAGTAGTTTTGTTTTGTTTTTGTCCATAACTGTTTTAACGAGCAACGACCGACGGCTAAAATCTTCCGAATTTTGTTCAGAGCCATGACCTTGACAATCTGTTTCGGTCAAGGTCATTAGAAGGTGGTCCATTATTGTAAATAATTACCGAAAAGAGTTAGGGACAAATATCCGATATACCAAAAAGTTGTAATTAATTTTTTGTGACACGACGTGAAAACCTGTACACCGGAAGTGAAAGGCAACATTCTTAAACCATCATTGTAATAATCGAATATGTCAAAACAAAACTTTGAAGACATCTAGAAAGTGGGCATAAATACTACCGGTAATGATATCCCACAGGTAATAGATGTAATTCTCCAATGTAGAATGATGAATGCATACTTACACCATGCAACATTTCATAACAGTACTAACAATTTGAGGATTGTAGACCGTGTAAGAGCCCATACTGATCACAGTTTTCTAAGAATTTGTAATATTCGTGTCGTCATAACCACAGCATAAAACCCCTAATCTACAAGCGCAGGTTTTCAAGTTGTTTTTCAAGTATTCTAAAAATAAAATGAGTAAAAATTTCTTATTTATTATCGGACGATATATAACAAAGTAAGCTCAAACCTAAACGTATGGTTTTAACAAAAGATAGATTCTAATTATAACCTGCAAAATAATACATTAGTAGTCGTGTATGCCCTTACACTACAGTGATTATCGTATCTCCCATTATTTTTATCACAACTTCCGTTAAGAATATTATACTATCGACTTCGCCGATACATATTTATTTTTAAACTTTTGAACACTTCATTAACATGACGCACGTGAATTATTTATTAAACTTAATATTTAAAAATGTAAGGTAGTACAGCATGAGTAGATAAAAAACATTGTGGTTGCGCAAAATTACACAATATTTAATAACAGAGGGCAAGACGAAACAATATCGGATGCGTTCCAGTCATGCAAGATAAAAATAATTTATTCGTTCTTTTTTAAATGTTATCATTCTGCTTTGTTTCCTTAATAATTAATTTTAAGTGGCGCATTCTAACCCTTGTTTAATAACTTAAAAAAACAGATTATCTAATTAATAGTTGTTTATTTTGTGTACCACAAACAACGGACCACAATATGACTAAAAGTAGCGGTAATATATGCTATGTATTACAATGGAGCGCGAGGGCCAAAAATGGCGCACATATTCGATAAATATTGAAGGAAAAATTCTCAGACAACGTTGAAACACGTTAATTTTTGTTTCTAGATTCACATTTAGACTTAGGCCAAATCTTTCGATCTCCTTGTAAACTAGCTTTTATTTAATCCTCCTACAGTGTTCGGGTCAATATGACCTAATCGCCTTTTCTAATGTGCATAATTCGTTAATTTATTTAAATGTTTCGTTGCCACTGCATGAGTTTTATTTCATTACTCTAATAATGGTGTACCTAGATTGATATTAGAAAATTATAAATAGTTTTTTTAATGCATTTGTTACACTCACTGTGTTTGGGTCTATATGACCCGGTGATTTGTGTGATTCAAATTAGAAGAACGAGAAGCAGGTTGTTATCAAAGACGAGTGTATTTTATTAGTTTTGTTTTATTTTCATAAATATAAATAACTTACATAATATTGCCACATTATTGTGCTTATTGCATGCGTTATTTGCGTACCGGTAAACAAGTTTATTCCTCTTGAGACTTGCCTGTGGCTACGCGTATAAATGAAGCCAGTGAGCATCTGTGTGTTACCGAACTGGTAGCGTAGTGGTGACACGACCTGCTTAGCATTGGAAAGGTAATGGGTTCGATTCCCGTTAACGTCTACCTTGTATGAGGTTTTTTCAGGGGGTTTTCATCATGCACGTGTAGCGGCATGGTCACTACATATATGCACACCATGTGCGGCTGCTTAGGCGAATGCCGGGGTAGTATTTTCCCCCTCAGGCCCTAACTCCGTTCCTTCCGATCTTATCCTTACCACACCCATTCTTAACCCCACCATGCATATATACGTAATGTATGTATGTATGCTGTGAGTCCATGATTGTGGCTGAAGGAGCTTGGAAAGCTCGAGCAGCCCGCCCTCCCCTTGGAGAGGGAATTAAATACGTGGCCTTTTCCTTTTTTTTATCTGTGTGTTAGTTTGGTAGTAAATACCAAACTTGATGCTATACTCTAATAATAAATACCTAAGAATTGAAATTTATTATTGAAAAAGTGTAGTAAGAGAGTGCTTACCGATATTGAACTTGAAAAACTTTTGTGTGTTTCTGATAGTGATTCTAAGCTTCTGAAGAAGAAGACCATTTGTCCGAAACCGATATATATATATATATATATATATATATATATATATATATATATATATATATACATACATACATACATACACAGGGTGCGGAATTAATGCGTCGAAGTACGATATATCCGTTATTAAAGGAGATGTCAAAAATGATATTTACAAAAATTATAGGCAACTTCAAGCTTCACATTATAAAATTATTTTCATATTTATAGAGTGTTACATATTACCAGGGTGAACTAAACATACTTTTTTTTAAATGGAACACCCTATATATTATTTCAAATTTAGATTAAGCTCATCTTCCCCATACTTCCAATATAGAGTTTCATTACGTTATACAGGGTATTCAAAAGTTATGGTCAATTGTACATGAAAATCATTCTCATTTCAATGTCCTGTATACCCGAGGCAGAACAACCTAACAATAAATTTTTCCAGGTAAAACTTTTTGAGATTGGTACAGTGTTACGAGAAAGTGCCATTTCTTTATTATTGCACCAATTGATTATAGAGCGAGCCAAAACTCGAACACATGATTTTGTCAATTTTTTCAAATGAATCACATGATTTTGTCAATTTTTTCAAATGAATCACCCTGTATTTTATTTTATAAAGTGAAAATACACTTCATGTTCTTTCATTTTTATTAAGCACTCCCTATAGCTAAAATCGTTAATTTCTGAGATATTTTCAATTTAACATACATTTTTTTTTTAATTTCTATTATAACAAGTTAGCCGTAAACAAATAACAGTGTGACAAATTATTATAAAATTAATTAATTTCACAATAAATGTTCAAAATGTCCACCGAAAACATCAATACAGAATTGCAGTCGATCTTCAAAGTCTCGACTGACATTTCTTAACATTTCTAAATTAATACTCTGGAATGCTTCTCGTATTCTATTCTTCATATCAGCTTGTGTGGTTGGAGGTATTTGATACACACGGTTTTCACATAACCCCACTTAGCTCAGGTGAACGAACTGACCATGCAATGGGTCCTCCTCTTCCCACCCATCTTCCAGGAAAATGGGTATTAAGATGATTATGAATTAATCTAGTGTGATGTACCGAAGCTCCATCGTGTAACAACCACATTCTTTGACGAATGTCAAGAGGGACGTTTGCCAACAGTAATGGTATATGATTTTCTAAAAAATCTCAATAACGTGATCTCCAACTACACCACCCCAAATATGCAAAGACCGCCTAGTTTGACAATGAGTTACTATAAGATGGGGATTACTTGTCGAATAATAATGGAAATTATGTCTGTTCACTGTTCCATTTTTATGAAACGTGGCTTCGTCTCCAAAGAGGACAAAATCAAAGAAATCCGCCTGATTGTGGATTTGTTGTTGAACCAAGTCACAACAAGCAACCCTTCTGAGATAGTCATCTTCGAGTAACTCTTGATGGAACTGTATATGGTATGGATGCATCTTACTTTGACGCTATATTCTTCGGACGGACCTGTCACTAATACAGTGCCGACGCGAGATTTCGCGTGTACTAACATGTGGATTATGCGTAACGTCAAGCATCCCGTTAAATTCATTTTCCTCGTAAAGTACAGGTTTTGTCCTTTCCTTTTTTTCAACTACTGAACGCGTACGATTAAAACGATCTACTAACCTTTCCAACGTTATTTTCTCGGGTTGTCGTCGTGCGGGATATCTCTCTTTGTAAATTCTTTGTGCTAATAAACAATTTTTCATACATTCTCCCAGTATCCATACATGTCTGTTAATTCCTAAACAGAAAGTTAATTTCAAACAGTATTTAAGTGTTTACAAATTAATAAACACTACACAATCTCAAAGAAGTTTGTTAAATGACAAGCTACTAATTACTACTGAATAATACCTATCATTTATTCACATATCACATGGTACATTTTTGATTACTTTCATTGGTTAAAATACAAAAACAAAATCGCAGAATAGGCTATCAAATCGGTGATAATTTTATCACTGCATGTTGACTGTCACATGATTTTAATGATTAAAATAATTTACTGTCAAAGTGACAAAAAGTTTCAAAGAAATAAATAATTGTATTGATTATCTTACAACTGTAATATTTACTATCAAAGTGACAGATCGTTTAAAGTTGTAAACTTTAAAAAATATATTCTCTTACCAAATATAACTCGTGTTATGACTAATAATTGATGATACCACTCATTAAAACTGTAGTCATCGATTTTAACTCGAGCTATCAACGGTGATAATCATAACACTAGTTATATTATCCCCGAAAATATTTCAGAAATTGATGAGCTATAGGGAGTGCTTAATAAAAATGGAAGAACATAAAGTGTATTTTCCATTGAATAAAGAATCCTTAGTCAATGATATTTTCACTTTTTAAAATAAAATACAAGGCGATTCATTTGAAAAAATTGACAAAATCATGTGTTCGAGTTTTGGCTCGCTCTATATTCAATTGGTGAAATAATAAAGAAATACCACTTTCTCGTAACACTGTACCAATGTCAAAAAGTTATGCTTGGAAAAAATTATTGTGAGATTGTTCTGTCTAGGGTATACAGGACGTTGAAATGAGAATGATTTTCGTGTACAATTGACCATATGGGTATTTTTCTTATCATTAAACCTAGAAATTTGGTTAAATGGGCAATATTGCGTCATTTTTTGGGCTGAGTTCGATTCCGTTGAGAAACATTTTAATTTCCTAACAGTTTCGAAATTATTAAAAAAAAAAATCGCCGATTTCTAAAAACTCAATTATCTCCGTAATTATAAAAGATATGAAAAAAAGTTTCACTATGTGTGGATTTTCCTGTGCCCAATAGTGCTCATTATGGCGATTAAATAATCCACAATTGGAGAAGTAGGATTCGTCAGTCCATAAAACTTGATTTATAAAATCACCATTTTCTGCAATTTTATTTAAAAACCATCTACAAGATGCTGATCTATGGATATTATCATTTGGTCGCAAAGTCTGGGCAACGTGTAATTTATATGCGTGGAAATTGTATTTTTTTTTTTTTAATTCTCGATGATTTAGTCTTAGACACATTAACTTGAGCTTCAATTTCTCGACTCGAAATATTCCAATTTACTTGCACACAAGCTCATCTTCAGTAACCACGTTTATGTTCCTATTGGTCTTTTTTAAGACATCCATAGTGCTGCATATTTGAATCTAATCTTGCAAATATTTTCATGTCCGGTTGCCTACGCTCTAGAAAATTTGTTAGATATTCTTGAGTAGCAAGATGGGAGTTTTTGTAGCATTTTATGTATGTACAAAACATATATTGTTCATTTGTTGGATCGCCATTACAAATAATTAAAGAAAAAACAATTATTATAAATTCATCACTTAATAATACAACACGGCAATACTAATAATAAATTAATAAAATATTATAATAAATTTTGTTTTATTGTTAATCATGGCTACTTGATTTAAAATGAGAACAATTAATATTTCCCATAATTTTAATTCGTGCATAGGTTGTTATACATCGTTGAAAAGAAAAAAAACATTTAATTGTGCAAAAATCCAATATGGCGCCCATTTAAAATAAGAAAGTTGCCATTAATATCTTGGAAACCGAGATCTTGAATTTTATTTTGACATTTTTAATCATAATATCTTACGGGGATATTTGAGTTTTTAAAAGTCGGCGATTTTTTGTTTAATAATTTCGAAACTGTTCGGAAATTGAAATGTTTCTCAACGGAATCGAACTCGTTCCAAAAAATGGCACAATATTGCCCATTTAACCAAATCTCTATCTTTGATAATAAGAAAGATACCCATACTATCCTACTCTATTTTCAACACCCTGTATGTATATATATATATATATATATATATATATATATAATAGCGAATCGGATGATGAAGTGGAAGCTACGATTCCAGATGAAGCTGATACGGATAATCACGTAACTTCAAAAGACACATCAATAGTGAAGGATATCAGCAGCAAATATTATTTCGTTGATGTCTGGGCCAACAAAGTATGCTACGTTGCGAATAATTAACATAAAATCGCGTAATTCTTATATTTCTCCCAAAATTGTAAACCTAATTTTGAAAATGTCAAATTTAGAAGGCAAAAAGCTTTTTGGGGATACGTTTCAAGAACTAACATTAGTTGAACTAGAAGCATATATTGGCCTACTGTTTGTAGCTGGAGTGTATAAATCTCATGGAGAGGCAACAACCAGTTTGTGGGATTGGAATGTAGGTCGTCCAATATTCAGAGCAACGATGTCCCTACAACGACTTCATGTAATTGCACGAAATAAAAAAACCCGACCACAACGACATCAAACTGATAAATTAGCTCCCATACGGGACTTGTGGGATGGATGGGTTGCAATTCTACCTAAACTCTATAATGTTCAAGAAAATGTAACGGTAGATGAGCAACTGGTACCTTTTAGAGCCGGCTGTCCTTTTAGACAGTACATCGCGAATAAACCTGCTAAATACGGAGTCAAGATTTGGACTTTATGCGATTCTGTAACTGCATAGAACATGCAAGTTTACCTCGGGAAAAAAGGTGAACCTCCAGAGAGAGGTCAAGGTAAAAGAGTTGTGCTAGATCTTACTTATGGTCTAAAAGGTCACAACGTAACGTGTGATAGTTTTTTTTACCTCGTACGATCTGGGGCAGATGCTACTGAAAAGAAAAATAACGACGCTTGGCACTATTCGCAAAAATAAGCCTGAATTGCCAGCCGCATTGGCCTGCAACAGGAAAGAAGTTCTTCAAAATTTTATTTTACCAAGGGCACGTCGATAGTTTCCAATACTCCGAAACGGTATAAAAATGTAACCAAGATCATAAAAGGCCGTTTATGATTTTAGATTACAACAAAACTAAAGGTGCTGTAGGCACGTTAGACAAGTTAATAATAACATACACATGCAAACGGCAAACTAAAAGATGGCCAGTGACTCTCTTACAATATCATGGACGTTTCAGCTTACAACGCTTATGTTCTGGGGTGCAAAGTAACTCCAACCTGGAATGCTGAAAAACTTACAAAACGGCGACTATTTCTTGAAGAACTGGGTAATTCCTTGATCACTCCATTATTCCAAGAAGGAAAACGTCTCCTGCGAAGTATTCCTGCAGTCGAAATGGTTATAAAGTCACGTTCTTCAACCAGTAATGCCGAAGTAAGGGAACAATCAACCACAACCAAGCGTAAAATATGTAATTTTTGTCCCTCTTCACATGATAATAAAACTAATATGGTATGTGGTGGTAATTGCTCAAAATACCTATGTAAAGCTCATGTATATTACTACTGTCAAGACTGCAACAAATAAATGTATATACCTAACTACAACTAGCTATTAGAACAAGGTTTACGAACAGTACATTATTACGCCAATTATAGAACAATTTATAGAATACTACAATTTTCCAATAAGTCAAACTACAGTAGAAGACTGGCTAAAAATTAAATAAGGCGCTATAAGGCTGCCACTGATCCAACACTTACTAGAGAACATAGACGACAACGCTTAGAATTTGTTCTTGAATGCCAGAATTGGCAAGAGGAGGACTGGCCAAACGTATTGTTTTCAAACGAGTCTAGATTTTGTCTTTTTAGTAATGACAGACGTAATACGGTGTACAGGAGGCTAGGAGAGAGATACGCTCAATGCAACTTTGTACCTACTGTGAGCTATGGTGGTGGGTCAGTCATGGTATGGGGTGGTATTTCTATAGAAAACGGAACTGAGCAGGTGATAATAAAGCAAGGGCAATTGACAGGTCAAAAATACGTAAGACATTCTGGAACCACAAGTTGTGCCCTATGCGTTATTCGCGGGGGAAGAATTGATTTTTATGCACGATAATGCACGACCGCAATTGCTGGAGTGGTACACGATTAAGCATTAAACTTTAGCGTATGCAATTTGAATCGTAGGGTTGATTCGCATACGTCTCACCAGTAAACTAGTGTCCATAATTCGCGTCTTGTAAGTTGACTCGTGCGCCGCCATTATCGTACAAATTTAGCCTTACATTCAACACCGCTTATGAGAAACTTTTCCTGATTAAACAAATCCGAGTGTACGTGACCAATCATCTCAATTTGTTTGCTGGTCGCTGCAAGTACTTGACGTTTCGAGAAACGTTATTTGCGTGTCCCAGAGTATTCGTCTGTCCAGCTGTATCATTGTGCCATAAGGTACAACCTAGATGTGAACTCTTGGCCTCCTTTCCATAATTTAGCGGTAAGCGTAGGTGTTGTTTGGTTGTGACACCATCTTCTGATGTAAGTCAACCTCCACTTGTGAAAAAAGCGAATGCATCCAATTGTTTACCGGTGCTACAACATCCGCGTCAGTAAGTGCTGTATCATCTTGCTTTAGAACTTTAGCTGTGATGCACAACATGGTTTGACTTAAATCTATATAATCGTTTCCATTTCCGGGCACTACAAACTCTATTGGAGCACCATCACTAAGAGTTGATAAGGGCTTGTAAAACATTAATTCACCACCCTCGACACTTGTCTGCGTCGACGGTAAAGCGAACAAATCCAATACGGACTTGACGCATTCACATGATTGGGCATGTAGAAAAGCAATTATCTTGAAAATATATCGTTGTAAGTAGGTTTCTTCTTCTTAGCAGCAACAGCTCTCGGTAGAGACTGGTTATTATCGGCCAGACGTACTCTTTTATACCCCGGACCCTCCATCAATTGATCGATTTTCTCATTCGCTGCCTCATGAAACCTTTCTTGAAACGATTCCTTAACAGGTTGATCCTCTATGACGCCACCAAAAATATTGGCACCTATTCTGAGAGCTTCTTTTCTAATGGCCTTTGCACCAGACTTAGATAACGGTATTATACTGTTAAATATATCAACTAGCCAGCTTCCTATTCCGTGACCATGTTAATATGGTGCACCCCTGTAGATGATAGAGCCGATACCGTTACCGGCCTGATTAATATAATATTGTTGATAAGGACAAGCCATTATTGCACTTTCTTAAAGTGTAGCTTCAGGCACGACGTCTCAAACTCGAATGGCATTGCTGCACCCGTATCTGTTTTTATATTAATCTCGATGTTTTCATCTGTTTTTATATTGATCTCGATGTTTTCAAATTCCCGTGTCATCACGGGCATGTAGTGTGCAGGTGAAAAAAACACATCTTCATGACCCCCGTAAGCGTAGTTTTCAGAAGTAATATTTATTATGCGCATAAGCGGAAATAAAACATCACCCACAACTGCGGTTCAACGATGTCGAAATAAACAAACATCTACGTTGGTAATCCTATCCATATACTAGCGGGGTGCGGTGGTTTTGGTTCCATAGCTATGTTTTGATACGGCCGATAACCCAACTGTAAGGCTAAACGTTGTGAGAATCCGAATAGCGAGAGGGAGGTTTTTAATTTCGTAGTGACACGTTTAGTTAGATTATAGTATTCGATTGTTAGCAATTTATGTATTAGCTCGTGGTTATTTAGCTCGCTGGCAATTTCTTCAATCTTGGCATAATTCCCCGAGGCGAAACGTAACACATACCATCCGCCCTCAATGTGTTTAAAATGTGATGCGGCCTTTTTTAATATCGTCTCTAACACATCCTCTTCTCCTGCGGGTAGATCAGTACTATAATAAATTAAATTGTCTGTCGCACTTACAGCGGCAAAAGAACAAGGGTACTAAATTTCCAAAATGCCTACAACCCATGAACCTGTTAATCTTATTCGTTTTGGCAGTTGTGTAATAAAACTTGACGTCATATTGTTGGGAAAATATCTCATGGAACTATTACTTAATAAGGTAAGATAAAACTCCATTTTATATATCTCTCAGCAGCGAAGCTAACACCCAGCTATTAAGTTTGTCACTGTATCCACGCTACTTGACCAGGTATTGTTTATATCGTCCGCGGCACTTCTCTGCTATAATCTTATCGACTTTGAATAGGGCGTCTTTATCAACCGTAACAACTTGCAACTCCTCGTAAACGGTACCCGCAACAGTATCGTTATTAAGATCGCTTATGCGATAAACAGAAGGTCTTTTTATCACTGCACTAATTGTAAAAACTTCCTCGCTCCAGTTCGTTTCATATCCCTTCTCAAAGGTGTACTTAGTTCTGGAAATTCTAACATGTTCACCAGCCTTATGTTTAGGATGGCGTGATGTGCCTAAGCCTTTCGCGTACAGGTTATTCCACACTTCCAAAATGTTTTCATCGTTTACAGCCGCAGGAGCCATCTTTATAATTGAATGAGGGCTACTGTTGTAAGCAGTCACAAGGTTTTGGAACACATCAATATACATGTAGGAATTTTTGTATGTGAAATAACGTCACATCTTTGTTTTCAATGTTTTATTAAATCTTTCAACTACAGATGCTTTTACATCAGGGTTATTAGTTACATAAAAATTGATATTTTGTTTCTTGAGAAAGTTTTGTACACTGACCGTCACAAACTCCTTGTCTTAATCCATCTGTAGATTTGTCGGTGTATTATCACTTTCCTTAAAAATATCGGTGAATGCTTCAATTAAAGATGCTGTTGTCTTCGTTTTAAGAACTCTCGCCCAGGCCCTCTTGCTAAACACAACAATAACCGTTAGTATGTAGTGTATTATTGTGTTTACTTAAAGTTCGTATATCGCAAAGATCCGTTTGCAACAGCTCGTAAATGTTGCTCACAATATACTTATTGCGGGGAAACTTTTTTCTGGCAGGTTTATAAACCGTAGAACCCTCCTGAGCCTGCAGCCCATTTTTCACTTCACCATATCTACCCTTTACAGCATTAACTAAAGATGCTATACCTGCAAAACCTGACGGATGCTCTGGATCATAGTATACAGCATCCATGTTATGTTCTCCGCGTATCCCAATCTAGTGAAAGTCTTCTTCTTCGAAAGGATCTTCACGGGGTTTCCCTCGATTCACTATCGGCACCGTAATTCTCACCTATGAGGCTCAATTTAATGCTAGGTGATACAGTAACATCACGTCTTCGAGTAATTCAGATAAACTCTCGGGGTATATTTATTTCTTTAATGTACGTCGCAAACTGTCGCCAGCCGTGTGGATTTGTAGTTTTTGGCTGTCTTAACGTTTTGCGAACCAGATCGTTAATATTGGAATGAGAGATGATCTCACCTTTTATTGTGATAGTACCCCTTTTATCTCAAAACACATCACCGCCCGCATTCAGTATATGCAAGAAATCAGTACCTTTCTTCCTGTGTGAAACAGGTAGTGTTCATACTATCACGTCGTCTGCCAGACATTTGCGTTTCGGCAAATCTCTAATATGATCATCACCGCTGATTGTTAACTAGCGGGTTGACGTAACTGATTGTAAAAGTATAGATATATTTGAAGAACCTGATTGTACTGCTGCCATTTGTCATGGTCCGTCATTTTGGTTTTTAAAACTTTATCCATGTCGTTACCCAACTGCGTTAATATGTTGTTTGGCGTGACATCTGGCGCTTGCAGATGCTGTATTAAAGCCATAGGTAGAATAATCATCTTCTTCAGATTGTGGTCCATAGTTATTGAATCAAATTACCCAGAAGTCCGCCGAGTAATGGTCCTAACAGAAGCGGTAGAAATGCGTCGCCCTTCTGTACGAGAAACTTCTTTCTTTTTTATAGGTTCACCTCTCTGAGTCATCCGCCTTAAAGTATGCTTATGTTGAGAGAGTCGCTGCTTCTCATTAGCTGACAGAGGTACACGACCTTTTAAAATGTGATGTGCACACTCGCAAATGCATTCCACCTGCTTACTATCCAGACATTTCAATAAAGCGCCACGTTGACTTTTACTTAATCTGGCTAACGCGCGAGGATATCGGTGTTTTCAATTAAAGCGCCAACCATCATATATGATGTAATCTTTATGATGTGATGCTTGAACCCTTTTTTATTCAACGCTTTTATTCAACTCACTTTGTCTGTCCGGTTCAAATCTTGTAATTGAATTTTCAACAACTTCCTGATCTCCGATTGAGCTGAAATTTGGCATACATGCGTATTCTTGATGATAATACACGAATATGTGTTTTTTGCTTTGACTTTTGCGGCCAAATTTGGCCAAATATGGTAGAAATTTTTGTTTGTAAAGCTAGGGCCTTGAAATTTTTGACTTAAGCTGTTCGCATAATACCATGCACAAAAATATGCGACAAGTTGAGTTTCAAGGTCAGGGGGCTGCGTTGCGGCCAAATATGGTCGAAAGTTTTGTTTATAAAGCTAGGGCCTTGAAATTTAGGACTTCAACTTGTGGCATGATACCATGCACACGAATATGCGGCAGGTTGAGTTTCAAGGTCAGGGGGCTGCATTGCGGCCAAATATGGTCGAAATTTTTGTTTATAAAGCTAGCGCCTTGAAATTCAGGGCTTAAGCTTTTAGCACAAGACCATGCACAAAAATATACGACAAGTTGAGTTCAAGATCAGGGGGCTGCGCCCGAGCGGTTCAAAGTATTGTATTCGGTCAAAAAAAGATCAACTATTTTCCGGTCTCCGGTTGAGCTGAATTTTGGCATACATGTGTATATTGGCCAAGTTCGAAATTTTTGTTTATAAAACTAGGGTCTTGAAAAATTGAGTTTCTTTCTTTGTTGGAACATTTTTAAAAAACGCTTTTATTTCCAAATGTACTAAAAAGAATAAACTAATTTTTTTATCTACCTAGTAACATCAAACATTTTTGTGACTAAAAATAAAAGTGTCGGGCATACATGATATCTTATACTTATAACAAACCCTATCAACACCTACATTCAAACAATGAAGTGCAAGGCACTACAAAGAGCGCCCCACACTTTTATTTTTAGTCACAAAAATTGTTGATGTTACTGGGTAGATAAAAAAATTATTTTATTCTTTTTAGTCCATTTGGAAATAAAAACGTTTAAAAAAATTTTTTTTTACTAATTTTTATTACGCTATACATACTTGGCAAATACCTTAAGGTCCGAATATGTTTGTTCTATAGCGTAGCACATCCGGTGTATTCTGTTTTAAATTAAACCACAAATACCTGTGCGGGTTAGAAGTAGCGTCTTGGTACGCAGCCTCTAAAAATTTCGGGTTGTCAGGTGAAATCTGCCTTGCTAAATGCTGTATCTGTGCCCTGTCACGTGGGTTCTTAAACAAGATTATGTAATGAGCGTTGAGAGAAATATCTCTGTCCACATCCTTGATGAAATATGGTTTGCGTTAAGAAAAACACGCTTAGATTTCTACGATGACAACCCTTTGTAAAAATATCAACCACCGAACCGTTAGTCTCGCGCATTAGATCGTCAATTATTATTAAGACCCGTTTTTCACCGTCAAACTGTTCCATATCAGGTAATCCTTTCTGAGAGATCTTTGAATAATGGTTGCCATTCGCCGTAAAACCAAATAATTTTTTCAAAAGCTGTATCGCAGACAGTTTCGATATTTTTTAAAAAATCAACGATAAAATACGATTTCCCACACCCCGATGGCCCCGTTACTATTGCAGAAAAGGGTTGCTTAAACGACCTTCCATCTCGAAACGATAATCGATACTAAAGGTGTTGTCTTTTAAATATTTACAAAAAGCCAGCACGTGCATTAACAATAAATAGTTTGATGTACAAAAAACCGCGGCCAAAGAATGCCTCGTGTCGCGCATGGTTGTTCGTGCATTCGGCCGCACTCGTTAACGCAATAGCGACTGAAAGCATTACCAGTGGCGCCGGTGTCGCGTTTTCAATCATTCGTCACCAAACCACAAGAAATTTTAAAATATTTTATTTATTTGAATTACATATGAACAGTAATAGTTTAAACATTTATAAAATAAAAAAATAACCATGTTGACAAGTAATAAATTTTATATTTCTACATTCGCTTTTAAATCACAGTTGAAAACGAACTAACTAATAAAAACATTTTTGAATATTTGCTAATCTGTTGTTAATGATACTAAGGAATGTCAACTATTAGGATTTCTTTAATGAGAATTTAAGCAAATGCCATTAGCATTACATGCGCCGCAAAACTACTTATTTATTTTACTATGTATGTGAAAGTATTTGTTGTTTATACATATTTGTCTAATAAATTTGAGTATTATGAGCTTTAAAATTCACATAGGACACAAAATGGTTCACCGTCGTTTTGTTGCAATAATTGTAATAAAGTTAAATTAACAAGTACGTATGTAAATTAATAAAAGAAATAAATAAATAATTTATGTCTAAGAAGCTACGACAAGAGGGCACAGACCTAACACAAGTTCCCCATCCTACAAGACAAGACTAGGACCCTTACTAGAATACAACCCCCAATGTATAAATTAATTTTTCGTAAAAGGTCACACGATGTAGATGGGATTAAAAGAAAAGTCATTTATTGCTATTTTGTTTTATAAAACCCTGATGAAAGTTCGTAAAAACGCCTAATATGTGATGGTGCCGTATACAGGTTGTTCCATTAAAACATTTGAAAAATTCAAATTCCGATTATTGCCAATCTAAAAGATCCCAATTTTTTATTTAAAAACGTTTCAGAAAAAATACACTCCCGAAATTCGCTGCATATGGCACTATAATGCAAGCACTAACTTTTAAATCACCCTTTAAAAGATACGGAAAGTATAAATTTTTTAACAGCTCTTACTTCAACATGTGTAATTAAACGTGAGCCGCTCGGTTAAATAAATCTATGTGTCACAACTTTTTGTAACACCTTGCAGAAATACAATAACTAACTGCTACATGTGACTGTGAACAAGCAAAAAAAAACCCCAGCCAGTACAGCCATTATAAGAAAAAGTTTAATGGATTAAAAAAAACCCAGCCAGTACAGCGATTATAAGAAAAAGTTTAATGAATATCTAGGTAAATATCAAATCAAACATAATAAATATTGTTTATTCCGTGCAAGGGGAAGTACACGTTCTTTCTTAACAAAAGTTTCCGGATACCCTTCTTACATTATATTAGCCTTACCTGAACAATGATCTAATTTTATTGTGATGAATCATGTAATTATTCTACATATTAAAAAATTCATATTAAAGTAAACTGTGGAACAATGATTGTTGAAGAGTGTATTAACCCAAAGAAAGAATAAGAGCATTCATTATTCACACACACACTTCTAAAACTTTCGTGTGGTACAAGTTTATTCGAATGTATTTAATTATTAAGGAACCTATCCTTAAAATATTGGTTATAGTTAATAATTTAAGCTGAAAGTTAAAAGTGGTACTTTGGATAACTTCAGCGTTGAGCAAAAATTTAAATGGTGACACTTTGACCTCATGAACACTTAATAGTTGTTTATGTAATCGGTAAATAAAATGTACATTACAATATAATATTTGATTATGATTGATTAATATAACATTTAAAAATGTTTCAGTCGCCAGTACACTGATTTCTGGTTGAATGTCAAAAAAGTTTTCATCGTTACTGTCATTGATATTTTCAATATTTCTCATACCATTGTTAGATGTAGATGCAAATTAAAAACAATAATACATAACGAAGAAAGGTCACTAAATTTATCTATACATTAGAAATGAAATTTAATTTCTTTTACGTTATGAACGAGCTTAAAATAATTTAAAATGTGAGTTAGTAAGCCACAACCATTTTACATAGCTTCGTGTAATTAAATATTGCTTTTAAATTACGATTGATATGTAAGTTATAATGCTGTAATAGTTCCGAAGTCAGTGTGCAGAAGGCGCTCATTACGTGGCTTTGGTACAATGACTTTATACAGGACAGAGGCGACAATAGACTGTATCGTCTTTCATTGGTTGTCTTAGCTCACGTGGTTTTAACCGCCATGTTGTGTCAAATTTGATCGATCTTGTATGATCATATTAGTTTATTCAACTTTTGTGTCATTTTATTATTAAATTTCCTGAAGTAAGTGGATAATTAAATATTAAACATTCTTATGAAATTTGTTATTTTTCTACTGGTTTTCGCAGTAAACTCAATTTAATCGGTGAGTGCCTACTTAATGTTTATTGTTATTGGTTCAAGTCTATTTATTATTTTTATAAATGTTGTTAGACATGTGGTTACAACAGAATGTACTAATTATTTTACAAAATTATTGTTGATAGGAAAACTAATCTTGGTTTCACGTCAGGCTCTAGAAAAATGCCAGACTGTGCTTCGGTGAATTGTAGTAACTCTACAGGAAAAGGATTTCCAGATAGAAGAAAGCATTAGTTAATAAAAACAAGAAGAGAAAATTGGACTCCTACAGATAGTTCATGTTTATGTGAGATATGTTTTATGACTCCTCTTTTAACACATTTCCTTTATTTCGCAAATTTTTATTTGTAGGTTCATTTTGTCCCTGAAATGTAGGAAAAACCCGTGAGGATGGTAGTCGGAAATTAAAAAATAATGCCTATCCTACTATTTTTCCGTTTTCCAAACTAAAAATGTCACGAAAGCCTCCATCCAGTTTCAAGAAACTTGCTGCCTCAAAAAGAAGGTACTTAAAACATTTATTTATCGATGAAGGTATTTGTTTAGGTATTGTAATTTATATGATACATTTTGTACTTTAAATAAAATACCTATGTACTTAGTTAAGTAACATTGATATTTATACTCCGCTCTTTAAAACTCAAAACACAATTATTATTTATTCTACTAGATTTGCTATACTAATTTATTGAAATTAAAAAAGGAATATAAAAACATGAATTTCATATAAATTCCGTTGCACGTCACAAATTTGTATAAGTAGTTCTAACGTTCTAGATTGCTTCTATCTCTTTTTTAATCATACTTAGGTATGAAACAACAACATAAATAATTTGTTGGAAATAGCTAAATAAATTTTAGATGTGCAACTAAACTTACATGAAAGCATCTATATATATATATATATATATATATATATATATATATATATATATATATATATATATATATATACAATGTAGATACTAATACACCTTTTTAAACTGCTTATACCTTCAGTGACTTTAAATTTTAGGTGAATCCAAAAACCCTCAAGATATACGAGCAGAATTTGAGATAAAGCACGAAATATTTCTGAAGATTCAAGGGCACAGTCTACATCAAGTGAACAAATTATACTGGAAAATGTATTTCCCATAACACTTGAAGGTTTATAAAATGAAGCAGAAATTGCAGTTCAACTTAAGAAATATAAAGTAATGCTTTTCCAAGAACAGGCAAAAACTAAAAACTATAAAGAACTTTTTCCTACGCTTGCTATGAAAAGTAGCTCTTTACACACTACTAACAGAACCCAAAGTAGTGCAATGTTAATCAAATGGGATTTACTTTGTATACCCGAGTACGCAAAGTTACCATAGTCCGCATGCGCTGACTTTTAAACATGAAACACGTCAGCTGTTCCACTGTTTGTTTATTATTTCCTAACCTAACATTGCTATCATTAGTTGCGAGTTTTAGTTAGGCTATTTAAGAGATGTAAAAACTTAAGTAAACTTATTATATTTCTACATACATAAAGACAAAATTTACATCGATTGGGGCTTGAACCTTGATGGCGCAGTTGGTTAGCGCGGTACTCTAGCAAAGTACAGGTCGTAGGTTCAAATCCTACTCGAGGTAAACTTTTTATTTATGTATTTAATAAAATTAATAATAATTTTTAAGTAAACTTATTTAATAATGGAAATAAGTGATAGTGAAGTTGAATGTGACAATACTCCTCCACAAATAATTGAAACTGCAAGAAATGTAACAATGAACTTATTACCTTCTAAGTCGCGGGAGAAATATGAAAGACAGTATGAACAATTTCAATCATGGTGCAGTGAAAATAATGTTCATAAAATATCAGAAAATGTTTTAATTGCATATTTTGATGGAAAAAGTAAGGTAATGAAATAAAGTACCTTGTGCTGAAAGCTACAATTCAGATAAAGAATGACACAGATATAAGTATACAAAATTAATAGCATTTGTGAAACGAACAAACGTTGGTTACGAACCTAAAAAATCTAAGACCCTGTCTAAATAATCAGATCGTAACATTTTTAAAAGAAGCCCCTGACAATAGACATTTATTAAAAAAATTAATTTTAATATTTGGAGTTCCAGGCGGGTGTAGAAGAAATGAACTGACAAATATGGCAATACATGATATTGAGGATAAAGGATCAATGATTGTTGTAAAAATTCCAGTTACAAAAATTCAAACTAGTCGGATGTTCACTATATCTAATGACAATCAGCATAGAGTGGATTACTTCTCAGTTTGTAGGAAATATCTTAATTTACGACCCCATACCCCGTCTTTTCTTAAGGTACAATAAGGGAATTTGTGTAAAACAATCTGTTGGCACGAATTGGATAGCAAAAATTCCACAAGAAATAGCCATGTTTTTGAATTTAGAGGAATTTAGTGGAGGGAGGAGGGGATTTACTGCAGCTCAAAGGTCACGGGGGCTGGAAAAGCTCAACAATAGCGGAAGGATATGTTGAGGAATCAATGAGTAACAAAATTGTTACTGCTAAAAAGATTTTGGGACAGCCACAAGAAGCTCCGATAGTATACAAGGTAAACCAGTTTCAACAGCATTCTGCCTCAACTTCTGAATCGGGAATCATGATTAAAGATTGTCAAAATTGTACATTTACTATAAGTGTAATAAACAATAGGTAGTTAGAATAGATGTGTTCAACAATATAACTTCATATAATTAATGTTGTATTAAATTAATAATTATTCAGTACTTTTATGTTACTGTTTTATTACAATAAAATAGTGTTTGATGTATTAAAAACATTTATTTTATTTCTCCAAAATTGTAAAAACGAAACATGTAACACATAGTATAATTAAGGTTTACAGCAAGGGTAGGAAAAGTCTTATGTGCAACACGAGCGCAAAGTGTCTGCTGCATGCTAGGTGGTATTTCAACTCGATGGAAACAAGTGGTGGCCTATTATTTTACTTGTACTTCAATAAATGGTGCTGTATTTAATGAAATTATTGGAGAAATATTTCACAAGCTGGAAGTATTAAATTTAAACAGCATAGGCATACCATCAGATATGGGAGCCTGCAATCAGGCTCTATGGAGAAATTGGGGTATTTCAGCAGGCAGGTATTCTCCTATCAAAAGTAAAATTCACCACCGTCTTCGTAAAGATACATTTGTGGATGTTTTTGCAGATATACCACATTTGTTTAAGAATCTTAAATCAATGCTTATAAATAACAAAAACACATATTGTGGAGAAATATAATTTACCTACTGAAGCAGTATTAGAAACTCACATTAATGAAATATTATTTTATTAAGAAAGTCACACCTTTAAGTTGACGCCAAAATTTTCAGAGGAGGATTTGCTACCTACTCGTTATTCAAAAATGAAGGTGTCAACATCCACAAATGTTGTAAACCACTCTGTAAGTAGTGCACTAAAATTACTTGCCCAAGAGCTAAAAAAACCTGAATATTTGACAACTGTTTGGTTTTTGGACTTACAGACACCCATCATGTGCTATAAGCAAATTAAACATAAAAGTATATGATTCAGTTTTTAAAAACTTTTATGGAATTAATGTCAACTATTGAGGTTGGTTATAAAAAGGTTTGGAAACCTGCACAAACAGGGGTATTAATTTCAACCCATTCAATGATAGAGGTGCAAAGTTACCTATTAAATGAAAAAGGATACAAATTTATTTTAACTAATAGATTTTCACAGGACTGCCTAGAAAATTTACTTTCTGTCCTTCGAAGTAAGCAGCTAGTTCCAAACGCTGTTCGAGTAAAAAACAATTTTAAATTAATTTGCGTATCACAATATTTGACAAATGTCCAAAAAAGCAGCTATGACATTGATGACCGTGAATTTCTTTCAGGCTTATTAGGCTCCATACAAAATGTAACACACTTACGACAGTGTTATGCTTTCTGTTAACATAGAAGAGTCAACATTTAACCTTAGTTATAGTGAATTAAATTCTCTGTATAATGTGTGCGGTTATATTGTTCAAAGTATTATTAAAGCCACATTTTATTTCTTTTTAGAAATGGAAAGTGTTTTTCAAAAAATTGTTGCCATTGTATCACCACAACATATTGATTTAAAAGAGTTTTTCATAAAGAAATTGTCTTGGCTAAATATGGACATATCAAATTGCCATCATTTATTGTAACTATAACTACCGATAAGTACTTCTTCCCCAGAAAATAGGCGTTTTGGTAGGTTTAAGTCAACAACTATTAGTAGGGTCGATTTTTTTTAATGACACTGACCGCACAAAGATATCGACATGAAATTCTTAACACCTGTATTAATGAACTCCACGTAATGAAGTGTCAAAATACACCCTTTCTTAATATTTTCTTGTGGTCTGAACTAAAAAACACTATTTTTAAAACTTCTATTAATAATTTGGATGGACTTACTGCACAAATAAGAGTTAAATACGAAGAAATAAATAGTTCGCCGGCTTTCCTGCAGTGTGTGATCGAGAGCGTTAAACATCCAGCAGGATTATAACAAGGCCGGGGCCACTTCTATCATTTATTATCAATTTGTGTAATTCATACACACGCATGCACCAACGCACGCGCACACTCGCATCCCCACGCACACAAACACGCCCATACGCGCGCTTACACGCGCACGAAATTTTACACTTACACATTCACATAATAAACGCACCTATGATAATAATGCATACTTCTGCAATTAAACCTTTTTACTACATTCCCGTTTCATATTACCTAATACTGTCGAATTGTTGTAATTTTTTTTTCATATAAATTAAATTACTTAAACAATCTCGGGAGCAAGTATTTCATAAAACACACATGGGCTGCATTTACTGTTACCTTAGAAGACTTAACGCGGTTAAATATTTTTCTACATATTTTAATTAAAATTAGCGTATATACCTAAAAATATACAGTTATTATCGCCTTCGAAGAAACAACACTATTGGAGGGGAATGCGTCGCCCAGTATCTGATCATACAATTTTTTGAGGTGAGAACATACCCTTCTCGTATGGGTATTCCAAACTATACAAAAATATTTTCCCCTCTGAACAAATCTGTATTCCTACGATTCCCCTCAGCGCAAATATACTTCGTTTTACCTCAATTGTAGGGGATCTCCTGAAGGTGAGGTTGGCTCTTTCACATATCGGAGGCAAACGCGTATGTATGTATGTATGCATGTATGCATGTATGCATGTATGCATGTATGCATGTATGCATGTATGCATGTATGCATGTATGCATGTATGCATGTATGCATGTATGCATGTATGCATGTATGCATGTATGCATGTATGCATGTATGCATGTATGCATGTATGCATGTATGCATGTATGCATGTATGCATGTATGCATGTATGCATGTATGTATGCATGTATGCATGTATGCATGTATGCATGTATGCATGTATGCATGTATGCATGTATGCATGTATGCATGTAGCATGTAGCATGTATGCATGTATGCATGATGCATGTATGACATGTATGCAGTAGCATGTATGCAGTGTAGCATGTATGCATGTAGCATGTAGCATGTAGCATGTAGCATGTAGCATGTATGGCATGTATGCATGTAGCATGTATGCATGTAGCATGTATGCATGTAGCATGTAGCATGTATGCGTATGTGCTGTAGCATGTATGCATGTAGCGATGTATGCATGTATGCATGTAGCATGTATGCATGTAGTATGGCATGTATGTATGCATGTATGCTGTGCTGTAGATGCGTAGTGCATGTAGCATGTGCATGTATGCTGTAGCATGTGTGGATGTGCATGTGCATGTTGGTGTAAGTGTAGCATGGTGTGGTGTGCATGTGATGATGTAAGCATGTGATGTGATGTGATGTATGTGCGATGTAGATGTGTGATGTGTGTTGTGCATGTATGCATGGTGGGGTGTAGCATGTAGTGTATGTGGTGTGGGTGTGTAGTGATGTGGTAGTGTGCATGTGGCATGTAGTGGGTGTGTGGGTATGTGAGTGTGTGGTGTGTAAGGTGTGATGTGATGTAGTATGTGTGGGTGGATGTAGTGTGTGTGGGTGTGTAGTGTGAAGGGTGTGTGGGGTGTGTGATGGTAGTGTGTAGTGGTATGTGGGTATGTGATGTGTAGTATGTGGATGTGTGTGTAAGAGTGTGCATGTGGTAAGTGGTATGTAGTGGGGTGTGATGGGTGTGATGTAGCATGTGGGATGTAGGGGTGTGTGTGTGTAGATGTAGATGTAGTGTAATGGTGTGTATGTGTGCAGTGTGTAAGGATGTATGTGTATGTATGTGTAGTGTGATGTAAGATGTAGTGTGGATGTGATGTATGTATGTATGGTATGTAGTGATGATGTGATGTAGTATGTAGTGATGTATGTGGTATGTATGTGTATGTAAGTATGTATGTAAGTATGTCATGTATAGTGTATGTGTATGTATGTATTGTATGTATGTAAGTATGTAATGTAGTATGTGTATGTGGTATGATATAAGTATGTATGTATGTATGTGTATGTATGTATGTATGTATGTATGTATGTATGTATGTATGTATGTATGTATGTATGTATGTATGTATGTATGTATGTATGTATGTATGTATGTATGTATGTATGTGTATGTATGTATGTATGTATGTATGTATGTATGTATGTATGTATGTATGTATGTATGTATGTATGTATGTATGTATGTATGTATGTATGTATTGTATGTACGTGTACGTAATGTACGATGTACGTACGTACGTACTGCATGCAGTACGTACGTACGTACGTATGATGTATATATATATATATATATATATATATATATATACACATTCGGAATTTGTCCCAGTTTTTTTGTATTGATGTTTTGCAGAAGTGCAAGGTAACATTCCTTGGACAAAGTTACCTGGCAATTTGATGTGATTTAGTATGGCACCATTCTGTCTGCATGTAAACGTTCCGCGTATTGAGCATTGCTTAGTTTTATATGAATTTTGTAAAGTTTATTTATGATCAAGCACCATAATTAAATTTTAAGGTGTATTTTTATTTATAACCAATTGTATATCATGTTACAAGAAAGTATTTGCATTAACTCTCAGTAAGGCCGATTACAAAGTTTAATAGTCAATGGTGGTAATATATTTTGAGCATAATCAATAAATTTCTATTTTTGTTGAGTATTATTGTGTCTTTAATGAATAAAGTAAACCACTATATTAATACTTGTTTTTAATAGTCCATTTTGAAAGGTCCACTGAGCCTTCATATTTTGGACTTAAGGGTACGGTTAGGTAAATTGAGGTACACTACTCAGAATTAATTAACGTATTTATCTAGAAAGCTTATAGTTTAGACCCAAGTGATTAGTTTACTTTCTTGCTTTAGGGCACCAATTTACGGCCATTTTTGACGTTTTGTAGAACGAGTGCACTAGTAGTTCGTTTGTTAAGCAACAACCCCGACCCACACAAAGGTGGGGCGTTTTTTTTCGTTTGTGTGTTTGATTTTGGGGCTCCTTGTTTGTAATTATTGCGATGTAAAATTTGACCGTAACAGATAATTTGGCGCCCAACGTGGAGCGTGTTTGCTTTTCGTTTGTGTTTAACGTTAGGGCTCGTTGTTTGTAGTTATCGCGATTTTAGACTTTCCATTTTTAAGAATATGTCGAGTTTACGCACCTATATTGCGGAATTTATTTGATCGATTTTTAGGATTTTTGTGTTACGAATTTTGTCGATTATCTAAGTTTACGATTTATCGCTTTAGGATCTGTTACGAACGTAACGCTTAATGACGTTTGAGTTGTAAATTGTGTTAAGAGCTTTTGAGAAGTGCCGTTTTGATTCATCATTTATCGTGTAGTTTTGTACGATCTATTTTGCCTATCAACGCTTTTGAGCGTACCGTTACAATTTTTTCTTTCGTTGCATCCTGCACAGAATGGTTGAATATCTCGATTTTGAATTTGGATTTTTCTGAATTTTGATGCGATGTAGTGGTGTTTTGAGTGACCAAAGTGGTAGACCTCGAGTTTATGGGAGGGAATTAGAGCGGCCCTCGTGTAGGTTCGAGTGTCTCATGTTCGGAAGGCAGAGTTATTCGGCGTAATGGTGAAACATCAGAGTAGCCAATATAGCGTTGTTCGGAAATACAGTCGTCGCTGTTTTGCACAACTTCAGCGTTTCGGTTATTCGGTGAAACCCAAACACTGGATTAAAAGTCCACCAATTTGCATAGTACTCCGTACTATTATTAACTATTTTGCGTTAATTGTTTACGGCTAAACATCATCAAATAGAAAGGTCTATGAAATGGATCGCTTGAGTGGGTCTATCCAAATCGAATAATTGCAAACTCGTCGTTTAATCTAGATTAAAGGTGCAGAACAATTAAATTATTCTGTTACACATTTAATTAGTCGCAGCGGTTGCTCAGCGACAATGTAATGTTTCAAAACGCTACCCCTTTTTTCTATGAAATAACTCACAATTTTATTATTTGCCACCCTTTGCCAATCACCTCGTATATCAGTCGTGACAATTTTATGTGACAGCATCTATTCTAATACAAATGCATACATTACTTACGCATTATCAAAATGTGGGATATTTTCCGGAACGCTATATTTGCGGAAGTATGAGTTGCAATCGTTACCGTTGCCATAATGTGAAACGCTCGTATTAAATAATTAAGAAATGTATATAAAAAACATACTGATAAAAGTGCAACCTAATACATTAAAGTAGGCATGTATTCTGGTATGTATTTAGTATAAATTGTTCATATAGTACATTCGCAAAATGTTGTCAACCACAAATTTTACCGTTCGACCGCATTATTCATCCACACAAGTTACTCAGGCTTGTGCAATAATTTATTTTAGTAACTGTTATATACCTTCTACTTGTAATCTGTTATTACTTCACTTATTTTTACAACGAATTATAAGTAGCTTGTAAATTACATATGAATTATATATGAATTCAAAATGTTCTCCGATCGATGTTGGAGTAATGCGATTGTCCTACTAATGCAACTAGTAAGAGACTATATCTAACTCATATTTTGTTAATGTCAATAGTAATCAAAAGTAAATCAACATCTCTAGTTTCTCTATATTTTTAAGGACAGTTCACTTCGTGAAAATTGGACCCAGCTCCTTTGTTTACGATCATATTTTTGCTATGACCTACCTAAGCCGTATAACATACAGGGAGTCCTGAAACGAACTGAAACTATCAAGTTTTGAAATTATAAAAACTATAAAAAACTAATGTCGATGGTGGCCATTCGGCTAAAATATTTTCAAAATGGTGTTATTGGATTCTAGAGAGAAAATATAAATATTGTAATTATGTAAGTCATATAAGGTGATCATTATTGAGCTCAGTATACCGTTGGTAATCGAATTTATCGTCGATTTCCCAGATCCAGAGATCCCACGCTAAAAACAGAATATAACAGACTAAACGCATGCATCAGACTAGAAACTAACAGAATTACACGAGAAAACTGGATATGAGAGATATCAAAACTAGACTACCGAGAAGACCTCAAATTCTGGCTCCTACCTAATAGATCCACAAGGTAACCTTATTTTTCCGGACCAAGGAAAAGCCGATCTATTCGGACTTCGCCACCAAAACACATTTACGTCTCCCGATCACATCCGACGAAGGAAGAAACTCGGCCCCAGGACAAGATGACTCAATATATTAATCCTAGGAAACACCCCCAAACTATCCGGCTCTTACCTAAATATTAAAACAATGTCTATACCTATCCCATTTCCCAACGGCTTGAAACCTCACTGCCCAATCTAAAACAGATTTCAAGTGTTGTCTTTTATCAGAACCTGCAAGTAGGTATTAAATGTGTATAAATCTTCAGGTGAGTTTATATTCAATAACATAGGAAAGCGATTCAGAACAAAGGTCTCTGAAACAGTTGGGTCAAAATTAGAAAATAACGTGCAAAATAGTAAAACTGAACTAAAGCAACCCTCTGATAAATGCCATTATCTTGAACTCAAAGCTTGTGTGAACAAACATATAAAACCAAAAAATTGCTAAAACTGAAAAACAAACCTACTGAAATATTCAGAAACATTTCATAGCAAAACACATTAATGTAACTAGAAAGAAAGAACTGCAACAAAAGAGATGCTGTATCTGACCAAGAAAATAGACAATTAGGTGTTGGACGATTCCTATACTTCCAGTCTCAAAAATTGTTTTCTGAAGGTGGGCATAATAATAATGTTAGAAAGCAATCTGAAATAAAACCACAAATTAAAAAATAAAGAGAGATCGAGGCAATAATAAATTTATAGGAAAATCAGTTTCTTTTATTGAAACATTGTAAAAATTGTTAGTGCAAATTTCCAAAAAAACCAAATATACCAATTCTTTTGGCCACGTTATACAGAAATATGCATTATATCTCTATTACGCTTTATGAGATTGAAAGGTAATTTATGTCAGAGCACTAGTGTTGACCCCCCTCCCACGCTAAACCAATGACGTTATATCACAAGTAATTGTATCAAATTACGCAGGGAAGTTTGTTTAAACGTTTGCCGCTTCGTGCACACTCCCCTTGACCGTTTCTGACCAGCTCCAAAAGCCTTACTTGAGATGTTTTGCAACTTAACGATCTGAAGTGAAGTAATATCTTAAAACGATAACCGGTTCAGATCCAGTTATTATTTTCTGTAAAATGAATCCAGACAAAAAATCTTATTTCAAAAGAGAATTATGTTTAATATTTTTACTTTAACATAGATAGAAGTTCCATATAAAACTCAGTTTATCTTAACCACTACCCCAGACATAAATACGCTTGCTTAAAGCAATTTTTCCTGTTTGATAACTAATAGCTTAAAAAGTAGCCCTGATAGAATTTATTTAGGTAAAACAGATTCCCTTGTTTATCTCTTTTGTAGAAGTCCGCCGTGGTAATACTAATATGTCACATAAGATAGCAGTGCACTTATAGCAGACTACAATAAAAAATATTACATAATTTGTTACTTATTTGTTGCTAATTTGTACCGGTAAAAAAATTTTTTGCACCATCAAAGATTTCCAAAAAACGGCACACTCGTAACTTAAGTTTAAACTGACAGTCCTTAATGTGATCAGTTATGCGAATGAAATATCAATTATAATATGTTGCTTAACCTGTACTTTAAAACAACATATGCCGTTTTTCTGTAAATGCGTACAAAAACCTTATGTCATCTGCACCGTTATGCGAAATTTTTTTCACAACTAACAGGTAATATACCTTATAACAAATTCAAAAACACAATTTTTTAGGTCAGTCGGCGGCCAAGGGTTAACAAAAATAAAATCGTTTCATGTACGTACTGGAAGAACTGTACCTGTGACTGCCAGATGCAGTTTACTGGTGTAAACTGCACGACCGGCACGGGTTCGAACCCGACCGGATGGTGTAAAGTACCTTCGGATATGGATGTTTGTAAGCGTATAGGGCTACTAACCAAATCAGTTGATGCTCTCAACCTTCTTAAAATTTTTTTTAGTGGCAGTCATCTGCGACAATGTGAATTAAAATATAGAGAAAAGTAAAAATAAAAAGATAAGTATATACATAATTACTTGAAAAAGTATAAAAATATGAAGACTATAAAACTATTTTCTGTTATTTACACTATAGTGTGGCTTACTGAATAACAGATGTACAATATGTACATAGATAAATAAATGTGGAGTAATTTGATACGATCCTATTCTATTGATTGGCCCTTTTGCCAAGTCATCAAACTCTTGCCATAAGCTATAAATACCTCTCCTGTATGCTATAGCGACATAGTGAGCATTGGTTGGAACTTTTTGCGGTTGCTTGTTTGAGTAATTTTCCATATACGCTCTTAACAATGATTTGGGGTTATGTACATAAAAACTAACTACCCCTAATAAAAGCAAGGATTTTTACTCCAGTTTATTATTACAAACAATTTTTGGAATGACTTCCAACTTAACCTTCGCACAGTCTTCGTCGTCTTCTATATACAACGTTACGATTTCTACTAAAAAGAGATATATTTATTTTGAGAATACAGTATACAGCTTGATAAAAAATAACTAAATATTTTGAGGAAATGAACTAGGATGAAAAATTGGTGAGTTTAAATTTAAGTTTGCAAATCAACACTTTTAAAGATAAGAGCGATTTTTTTTAATGTGTGATATTAAAACGGAATTCTATTAAAACAAAACATAAAAATTCAATTGGCAATTTAAAAGTAATTCATTTGATATGTTTAAAGATTGTAGGCATACCCATCTTGAGCACAGTTGTGCTTATCTCGTTTTGACAAACTGGACAATAACCAACACGAAGATGTAAATTTTTTTTGTATTGCTTTCCGTCCTGATGTTTGTATATAGAACGCTAATTGCTGTTAATTTTCGTTTTCCCTAGTAAGTACAAGTACCGCATTCTTAAAACTTGGAAAATTACCGTATAATTTTTTTTGTTAGCCATCCTACAGTACTTCACGTGTGTCAGAGATTTCTGGTGGGAATATTTTAGCCAAAATTTTGCCACGAAGTTGTACGTGTTTAGCCGCAGTCCATATTCCATGAAACCAATCATTTCGAAAAAGTGTATACCTACCTTTCACCGTTTTAAACTGAAAGCAAGTGTTTTGTTTGATATACTATGTAGTTACTTTATAAAAGGTTGTAATTATTGAAACATTAAACGTAAATATAAGTTATACCTTTTGATTAAGTTCTTCAAAATCCAAAGCTGCGATTATTGATAAATGTAAAACACTATCAAAAGCGGAAGTGTTTCTTAACGAGACAGGAATACCATTGACTGATATAGGCGCAAGCGATGGAAAATTGCCATTTTTTATTACTAGTATATTCCGATGCTTGTCCCACTTCATGCAGTGTCGGATTTTGTCTGCTTGCTGACCCAAATACCTCGCGTGAGGCCGAAGTCGTTTTCCCCCCAGTATTTTTGATTTGTAATATCCACATTGCAAACAAATTTCTTTTTTTAACCATAATTCTCTTCACTTCCTTCGACGACTCAGATGTTTTCCTTTTACGTTTAGGTTCGCCCTTTCCTCTCTAATCTTCTATTTCATTTAAAAATTGCTATGTTGTTTCTTCTAAGCATTCAGAAACATGACGCCCTTCGGTGATTTCTAAATTTACATTTTTAATTTCCCTAACGAATATTCTATACATTTTGAAATCCCCTCATCCACTCTTATTTGGGGTGTGAACGTCATGAAAAATTACATTTTTCCTTTATTAATTTCACCCTCTACCGGTGCACCAGTCGCAGGAATTTTTCCGAAATAAAATATGCCTTTTGAAAATTTGCCCACAAATGTCCTATTTTCTAAGAAAAAAGCGGTGCCTAGTTATTGAAAAGCATTCTTGGCGTGAGTAAAAACTTCCCGTCCTAGTCTTCCCCACATATTGCATTTCTTGTAATATTCTTCATATTTACCATTCCACGTAGGTTTATCCAAGATCTCGTTTTGGGATTCTTCTATTCCATCGTAACTTATTTTAAGATGACAGTAAAGTTAATCAAAAATTATCTGTTAACTTGCTTATCTTACCTATTATTAAGACCTTCAATTGATTTTTTTCCAACATACACTGTGTGGGCAAACCAGTGCTAATTGAAAGACCTTCCGTAGTACAATTAGCTGCAATAAATAACCCACGTAGAATGTCTTTTGCCTCGTCCAAATTT
Organism: Vesta saturnalis; assembly: GCA_036346205.1. Lineage (NCBI taxonomy): Eukaryota > Metazoa > Arthropoda > Insecta > Coleoptera > Lampyridae > Vesta > Vesta saturnalis. Next base: position 424,529 of record JARFJB010001995.1, read on the forward strand.
TGGCACATAATTAATTTGCCAATAACAACTAAATAAAAGCATTTTATCCGGATGTTCGCAAGTTTTAAAAGATCGCAATACTTTTTTATAAAATGTGCTACATTAATCCGAATACGAACTTTCACATTTGCAGAGCTTGTACATTTGTCTGCATATTCTTCAATGTTAGCGCTGTACGAAAAGCAATTAGCTGCTGCATTTAACAAAGCACGTGACTGATCACAAATGATTTCTTTTGGCCATTGCGCACCAGACATCAGCCATTTATTTAAAAAACTTCTTATATCTTCTGTCTTATGAGTTTCCGATATCATTTGCCGACAGAAAATTGTCCCTCTGAATAATTGGTTACAATTAAATATAAAAATACGGATCTTTCTTTGAAGTCATACTTATGCTGTATTATTATTAGAATACTCTCCTTAACAGGCATACTGTGCCCAATTACTTAGGAGAAGAACAAGGGGTATCAAGTTTGAAATAAACAGAAATTATTATTTACTAAGTAGAGTCTAAGATTAAATGCTTACCTACATTCAAAAAAAGATTGGTTTAAGGTATATTATGAATGGCTAGATTACAAGTTACTAGAGTTGATTTGATCTACTTTAATAGTGCAGTTAAAAATATCCAGATTAACTTCGATTGAAGAGTAAGCAGATACCATTCTGTACAAAGGGAAATTATACTATATACACGCATTTACCGTAAAGTGTGTCAGTACATTTCTTTTGCCCAGGATAGTTTCATAGAACATCGCTCTACTGTGACCAATCTTGCTTCTTTTACCCAATTTGTTTCTCAAGCCTTGGACAATCATCTACAAGTAGACGTGCTTTACACGGATTTTGCCAATGCTTTTGACAAAATTAACCATGCGATCATTATTAGTAAGTTAGATAGATTTGGATTTTCAGATTCTCTAAAAAGATTTTTTAAATCCTATCTAACAGACAGATACTCATATGTAAAATATAATAATTTTAAATCAGATACTTCACTAGTTACGTCGGGAGTCCCACAGGGATTTAACTTTGGTCCTCTTTTGTTTTTGCTATTTATTAACGATCTGCCTCAATTGTTGCCCTGAAATGTTTTGATGTACGCTGATGATTTAAAAATGTATTGTTATTAATTCTATGCATGATTGCGATATACTTCAAATGCAAATCGTGGAACTATATAAATGGTGTATTAGTAATGGATTACGATTTAACATGGGTAAATGCAAAGTGGTTACTTATTCCAAAAAACTCCGATCTATATATTATCCATATGAATGTAACTCAGTTTTATTTAATCGTAGTTCTGTGGTAAAAGATCTTGGGGTTACTTTTGATTGCAAACTCTCTTTTAGCGATGATGTTTCTTCTATATGTAGTTCTGCTATTAAAACTATTGGATTTTTGATTCGTAATTGTCGCTCATTTACTAACACGGTGGTATTGAAATCTGTGTATATAGCTCTTGTTCGTTTGAAGCTGGAGTATGGGGCGTTAATTTGGTATCCCTGTTATGAAAATCAAAAAGCATCATTAGAAACAGTATGAAGAAAGTTTCTAAAAAATTTATCGTACAAAGTTGATGGAGCTTATCCGGAAATTGGTATTGAACAAAACACCTTACTGGAAAACTACGATGTAGTCATTAGAAAAGAGAGGGGGTGGTCAGCAACATTACATTCTTGTACAAACTTTTACATGGAAAAATTGATTGCCCGTATCTATTATCTTCTCTTCAGTTTCATGTTCCACGTTTCTCGTCTCGATCTTTAGTTACCTTTAACTGTCCTACGGCAAATACTAATCTTCTACTTAAGTCTCCTGTATTTGTTATGTGTAAAAACTTCAACACTGAAATAAAAAACGTCTCTCGCTAGTTATAAGATTAAGATCAGTGATAGAATTCTTATTAGTTAGCACAGTAGTCAAATTGCGCATTCCAGTGGGAATTTAATTTAATTTTAGATTTAAACATTTAGAAACATGTAATAGGTAAAGTATTTTATTTTATTTTAATAGCGTCATTCCTATTGTATTTTGTCTTTTTCTCGCTACTGCTGTAAAGTATTGTCCTGTAATTGGATCAATCGATCTGTTGGGCATTAAATTCTTTATTATTATTATAACAGGACGTTAGTTCGAGTGACAGGTAGGTGGAACACATTACTTGAACGAGAATTAAACCTTGGAACTCTAAATTGGATATATTGGCCGAATAGGTAAAGTAGTGGCATCTACGCAAATAGTAGCACCGTACAGTTGGCATATTTTGTTATAGGCTTGGATTTGTTCATTTGTCCAGAAATGAACGAAGAAAGGACATTGTCCAATGTCATGAATACTGTTTAAATACTTCGTAAATTTCATAATTTCGATAGCTTGAATAGGGTTGTTGTGTAAGTATGAATTAGATTTACCTTACGGTTTAGCAGTGTGAAGCACATTACTTTTATATAGTATCGGCGGTTCTTGTTGATCGCCATCGTTTATTACTTCTTTGGCCTGTTTTGCCCTGTACAATTATACTGGTTGTTTGCACAATTCTGCAACTACTTGTTTCCTTTCTTCGCCCTTTGTCTCTTTAGCCATCTTTTCCACATTCTTGGGATGATCCAAGTGCAAATGTACAAGTTGCAAGTAATCTTTGCTTACAAGGACTTTTCGATAGAAGGCATTGCAGTGTGGCACCGCAGTGGCAATATGCTGTAATTATACATAATTATACATGGGTTCAGATAACAAAGACAGTTAATCATGATTTATAGGACCTACTATCGTGTCTCAGTGAAAGCATAGATCTGATCGTAATAATATTTACGTTGCCATTTATTCAATGACGTCGCTAGATCACAAAATGAGAGCCCTGTCATACAATATTTGCTCTGAAATAAATTAAAGTACTTATTTGAAGGTGTACAATTACAAGACAAGTTTTGAATTGCTCAAAAACAAAAATTTAATAGTGAACAACCCAACTCAGGGTAATTGCGTCTCTTGGTTTTATTAATGACAGAACGTTCTTGTTTTGTGATTAGCCTACAACGGGAATTAGATTGTTCAAATTAACTTACCATTAATCAATGGTTTTATAACCAATAACTTCATGTCCATTGTGTCTATTATATTACTGATATTAAATATCTATACACACACAATCACAAATATTCAGACGTTCAACTACAAAATTCCAAACACAACGAAGGCATTTCTAAATAAAGAGAGTATAAAGTCGGGCCGGCGAGAGGTGTCTTATGACTCATCTTTTAGTAAAGCATGGTTTAAGATTTTAAAAACGTATGTCGTTATTGGTTCATATAATTAGTAATTTTGAATACCAACAAAACATCGTTAATGTTTCTAGGTTATTTTCAAATTTAAGCCGCGCCGTCAAATTTAAACAAAATTATTGTTCGAATATCTCGGGATTTAGCATCCTAAAGGTCTTAAAAATCCCCGTCCACTCGTATAAATAAAGTCGAATTTCGTTTAAGGTCTTTTCGCACTTATTCTGGCATGTACAGTCCACAGAGTGTGGGTAGTAGATCAAAATATATTGTACAACTGTAAACGATTATCAGAACCGAGACCGGGTCAACAAAATTTCGTTTTGGATCTGTTTTTGGTTATCGAAGCCACTTATAAACAACTGATTTTGTCATAAATAAATACACTATATTGGATGTTAAAAATGATATTTATTATTAGTTAATAATATAACCGATTTTAAAAATCTCACTTTACAGTTTGTCAATATATATATATATATATATATATATATATATATATACATATAACGAATATAAACCTAAATACAGGTAGAGAGGTATATATTAAATATAATAATTCTTTACAATGTTATAAAGTAACTAAGATTCTAATTTTTGCTTTAAATTCAAATATTGGACATCTTATAATTAAAAGTCATCACCTTCACTTTCACTATCACAAAATATTCATAAAATATTCTCGTCCCTGAAGTCCTGTCTTCCAATGTTTTTGTTGTAATACTGTTTACAATTTGCCCATATTAACTCGATAGGGTTCAATTGGCAGTGATACGGAAGTAAACGTAAAATTTGATGTCTCCCCATTGATGAGCGATTTCATCAATTACATATATTTTTGGAACTTGTAAATCCTTGGCAATTTGTAATAATTCCACTTGCAGCATATCATTCGAATGAGGAATGTTGTGTTTTCTTAGAAATTGAAAAAGATCTTCTTTCTCCCAACTACTTGGAGGTAATTTTTCTACTAATGTAGAAAACTGGCATTGTCAAGAATTATCAAACTTGGTTTTTCTAAATTTAGTAAAAGCTGTTCTTGAAACCATTTTTGAAATAAATGAGCCTTCATATTATCGTGGTAGTCTGCTATCTTACTTTTACTGGAAAATACAAACGATGAATTAGGTATAAACCATCCTTGTTGCCAGTACTCAGTACGATAAAACTAAAATTTGTTCGGTTAAAAATATTTTTAACAAATCGGACTATTTTAATTACCGTTTCCCTTCTCCTAGCGGTTTGTTTTTTGTGCTTTTCAAATCATTATCATGCCATGATTTTCGAACGCTTCGTCGACTAGAAATCCACGTCTTATCCAAAAGACAGTTTCGTAATTAATTTCACAACTTTTATTAGCAAAATATTTTCGCAAAAATGTTGCTCGAGCACCAGCAATATGAACCTGCTCCATAAACGCCTTCTTCCATGGTCAACTTTGAATTCAAAACCAATTTTCTGTAACAATTGTTTTGTGCTGCAAAATAAATAAATGCATTCAATCAATTGGAAATACATTTAGCATTATAAACTTACCTCGTAATAGTGAATATTAATAATAAGTTTTGAAAAAAAAACTGTTGTTTACAAATGCAATGGAAACTAACAAATTACGAAGCGAAAGATAAATTATTATAACTACAAAACACGATGCGATTATACAAAACGAAATACGAAGAATAATTTGAGGTTAAATATCCAAGAAGACATCTGACAGCGTCATGAGCTTTGACTTTAGAACCGACATACGTTTTTAAGTCTTGCATTTAAAATATATAGCAGACGTATATTATATAACCCGTCTTTCTTTAAATGGGAAATTAGCACTAAGATAAAGGGAAACAGATGCATTTCACAGTAATAATTATATCCCCATTCTCGAGTCCGTCATGACACCTCTCCCCGGCGCTACTATAATATATCGCCAAATATTAATTTTATGGTTATTTTGGTATATTACAGATAAATAGCGTTCATAATTTTTACTGTAAGTCACTACCAGGGATTATAATTCAATTGCTTACTTCGCTTACATTGTGTACCTAGATTTCGGTATAAGTTAAAAGAAAAGGTTTCGTACTACAATGCATAAATGAAATAGAGTCAAGTGTTGATAGTCATAAAATACCTTTTAAGTAAGAAAACTGACCTGCCGGATATCCTTATGACAACTGAAACTGATTAGATAGGGTTTATATGGATTGCAACTACGAGATTATTTAATGTTTCTTTTTCTTGTGGGCGGGCGTAAACTGTACACCACTAATGAGTTGTTACCTGCTGTAATTAAGCGTCCTCAAAATCATGCAGGTAAACTGTACACTGGATTTTAAAATTCTCAATATGGAATTCCCTTAACCTCCTCGGGGCTCAGTAATCTCTATACACAAATGTATGTCTTATAAATAAAATTATTGTCATTTACTTACTAGATATAGGTAGTTATCACATAAGTTTCGAGTACATATCTGATCAGTTTATTGTTAAATAAAGCTTAATTTATCAATCAAAAGTACTTTTCAAGAGCTTCCAGTGATGTATCGCAAGTGGGGTTCCATTTAAGATTAAAAAATTGAGGTGGTTAGGGGGTGAAGAAAATACTTATGGCCAATTGAAGCTTTCCAAAAAGAGACATTGTATTTACCTAATGTCCATTTCTTTATTTTAAACTAATGTTAGTTATTCCTTTGTCAGTGATACTTTAATTGGGAATAATGCAAACTTAAATATCTGGTGTGGAAAAGCACGACCATCCAACCTACAAAATGGAAATTAAAAGAAGTTTTGTTATAATTATTATTTAACCCTTTTATAATAAGTTCATTACGAAAATAGGCAACATTGTACAAACAAAAACAAGAATCTTTGTCAAACAGACGTTTAAAACCTCATGTCAGATAGAGGTTAATAGACATCTAGATGCTAACTTAAAAATATTCCAAAGCCGCCAACTTCTATAAAAATATCTATAATACAGATTAAGCAATTTCACTCACATTTATTTAATTTTTACATTTATTTCGCTTTATATTAAGAACCTTGGCAAATAAACGTTACGCATGAGTAAATTTTCTCTCTAATGAGTTTTACCTTTGATGTACACTTTACCTGCACCTTTCTTGTAACTATTTTTGGTTGGTGTACAGATTACATATCGGAGTTATCCCTCAGGTAGTTTGGTGTACACTTTACATCCGCCCTTTCTTGTTGCCGAAAGGTAAATATGTATATTTAGTTGAGTAAGACCATTTTAAGTAAATACGTTTATAAAACAGTATTAACTGATTCTAAGATATTGAAAGTTTCTTGCATGTAACGTTCTCCTCAACGAGAGAGCCTTTAGCATGATTTGTAGAAAGGTTAATTGTGACCCTGCAGTGTTGTAAATTTCCAGTGTGGTTTCATTATAGAATAATGTACAAAAAGGATATAACATAATAGTTAAAATTGTCAAAAATAATATGACTCTTACGGTAATAGACAATAGAAATATCTTTTTTTGCCGTTAACAACTGATTAGTTTACTTTAGTTCGTACATCAAAATTTTATTTTTGTTACTCTTGGCCGCCGACTGTTAAAGTATGTAAACTTCTTCTAGAAACTTGGGAAATTGTATTTTTTAATTTGTTACCGAATTTAGTGCGCGTAACTTCCGATAAAAAGGTCTTTTGTCCTGCCAGTACGTGAATTAAACGATTTTATTTTTGTTACCCTTGGTCGCCGACTGTCAAAGCATGTAAACTGCTCCCATATAGAACTAGAAAATTGTGTTTCTGAATTTGTTATAAGGTATATTACCAGTCAGTTGTGGAAAAAAAATTCGCATGGCGGTGCACATGACAAGGTTTTTTGTACGCATTTAAAGAAGAAGGGCATATGTTGTTTTAAACTATAGGTTAAGTAACAAATTATAATTGATATTTCATTCGCATAACTGCTAGCCTTAAGGCGCCATCATGTGGACTGCCAGTTTAAACTTAAGTTAGCAGTGTGTCGTTTTTTTTTTAATCTTTGATGGTACAAAACGTGTCCTGTTAATCTGGAAACTCCTAATCCTGTTAGACTTGACTTAAATAAAGTCTGCTGTTTTGTCTTTGTTAAGAGACTCGCCGTAATAATGTGTTCCAGAAATCTTGAATTGTGGCAGTAAATATTAAAAAAGCCCTTCCTGAACATAATCCAGCCCACTGGAACATTCAGTAAGATTAATTCTAATCAACTTCGAGCAAGGTAAAACCGCAGTTGTTTACCACTCGAATGTAAATCATTTTCCTGATAAAGTTCAACTTTCCGTTAAGATGTTATTATGCAGACCCCACACATTTTACACCGTTAATGTAAATACATTTCCTTAACAAACATCAATGTTCTATTAGTATAATTTAACAAACCCCAGAAATCACTATCCATAATCCAGCAGTACGAATATTTTGTTATAGTAGAAACTAAATTCGTTTCGATAAATAGAAGCCCACTTGAACACAAGAAACCTACTAACACCCCAAAAACATGAATACTTTTAATTAACATTCAATATTTACCCATTGTACGTATTGTATACAATTCCGTAATTATTTTAATTAGTACTTTTAAGCTTAGACGATCCCGTAAGTAATAGAAATTAATTTTAACTACGTACATAGCAATCAGAATTGTTTAGTTATAAAAATATCGATTATTTTCCTGCCATACTCGAATTCTATAGAAAAGGATATCAATCGAGAGTACCTGTTTTTTATATACTAAGAAGTAACAATATTTAAAAGAAAAAAAATAACTGTGTATTTATAGAATCGTTATGCTCCCGTATTAAACAGAATCGTACTGCAAACGTTTAAATACATTTTTCCAGTTCCGTTTTTCGATTTAGAAATAGTCCGAGTATTGTGAAAGTATAATATTTTTTCAGTAATCAGCAGTTTCATTAGACCAGTCTTGAACCACGAATTGAAGTTTAAAAAACGAGTGGCGTGGCCACGAGTTGAATAAAGAGAGAGTGCGCCAAGGTCTTATGAAACATGTTAATCTTGCATGTACGCCCCCTGAAATACGTGAAATTGACAAAAATATGGTCGCGAAAGTTTTCCACTGGACGCATCCTGTTTTTGACACATTTTGTCAAAGTGACACGCATGACATAATTCTGGATCAAGCTTGGTCAACCAAAAAATTTTCGTAAAATGTTCCCTGAATTAATAGCTATAAAGACATCGGAGATGACGTTGCGTGTCTATTAAAGAATCAAAATGGGGCAAATTACAAAAATAATTTTGATGTTTGTGAATTGTCTGTATTTTGTGTATGATCGATTGAACCAATACATATTATTATTACAAATGCGAGTTTTTTGAAGCATCATTAAAATTGTTGTAATAATTAATTCACTTCTAAGAAAAAAACATTCCGTTAAGGTTAGTCATACAAATGCAAATGGCCAAACCACTTAATAGTTCGATAACTTCCAGAAGTTAAACCAGGCATAAACGAACTTCTTATAAGTATTTTTTATCTCGTTTTTTATTCAATAGTTAAAATATGAAATCAGTACCCTAAGAATATCTAATTTGCGGTACTATGTTTTCTAGAAACACTGACCTAACCTAGCACACTCTTGTAATAGTTTACCTTAATACTTTTAATAATAATTGAATAATTTTATAACTAATCAAAATATTCTACACCTTTCCCTATTATGAAGGTTTTAAACGACCTACGCTAATGGCCATTAAACTTTTAATTCTTTCTTTTATATGACTCAAATCGCAACATCAACGTACAGTAAAAAACTTAGACAGAGTTAGATGAAGCAAATGATTATCAGAACGTAGCCAAAAAAATTTTTTTTACTCCACTGATACGTAAATCATTGGTAGAAAACATACTTTTTTACGAATCCGTAGAATAAACAGAAACTGGTTTTCAATTAAAGGAGTAAGACTATCTTACTGTAATTAAATAAATGACAGAAAGGCAAAGTTGTAGTTACGCGATTTTTTCACTTTTGCTTCAAATTCATTTATAAACACGGTTTTAATAAATTAATATAATAGAGCATGAAACAGTGTAAATGTTGATGTTTACCGATCGAAATAATAGGATTTGCTTTCTGTATTGCGAGTTCAACTCTTATAGTGGTACAACATAATGGCCAATAACATTAAATCGAAGGAATTTAAAATGGCTCCAATACAATTTACAGTTTTCCAATAAAAGTACTCACCCTTCTTCCCAACGAAATTAGTTTATAAGTAAAAATTTTAATGTGGCAGAAATCAGTCGATACAACATTTTTTTTCAATATGGCGGTTCCAAAACAAATGCAGTAAACTATCGAATTTAAAGCAGAAAATTTGTAATAACCATTCGGACAATTTTTAACCGTTTGAATCGTTTTTCATGTGCACTAACTGTACCCAAAGATTAAAAGTTCTTGGCAGTTTTTCACAAAATGCTTGCTTTGGACTTACACAGTCAGGGTAGATATTATAGAACGTATTTTCTTTAGTTCTTATAGAAGCACCCCATTGGAAAACAAAGTTATATATTGATTAATGAGAAAATTTAAAATTTTATAGTGATCTTTCGAGCCGAATGTAAACCAGATAAATTTGTGTAGTAAGTTGACGAGGTGGGATTAAGTAATTAAATATTCAGTGTAGTTTATTAATAGTTAATTGACGATAAAATTGTTTTAATTAATTTTTTAAGATCGCGTCTAAGACGGTTTTAAATAAACGCGCCGTGGCACAAATAAAGTGCAAACTAAAGCAAATGACGTGTTTAAAAGGTTTTATACATTAGGTATAAAATAAAAAAGGAAAGTCTCAAATAATAACCCTTTATAAAGGTGTATTTTTAAAGAAAACGATTTATGTAAAACCAATTGTATGCCATGAAGTGCACTAAAACGTGTAATAAACTTGTATTAGTGGAGAACATAGTGTTTCGTACATAACGACTATTAATTTACACGCGCAGGATTATCGAAATTAAATCAATGTTGTTTGATTTTTACTGTTCATTAAGGAATAAATGAAGTGTATGAGGCGAATGAGAAAAGTTTTGCTAGTTATATATTTCAGTTAAGTATTTATTGATAAAGATATTAAGTAACCCGGGTATTTTTGATAAACTTTTACGTTTTTCTAAATTTAATTGAGGATTGTTTTTTACTATTTTGAATTTAATTAAATTCAATGAGCATATTTATACAAATTGTTGAGATTTGAAGTGAATATTTTAGAAACTCAGAAAGTGAAAGAATTTGTACTGTATCAAATATTATTATCTCATGTAAACATCTGCTAACGTTACGATTAATTGCAACATTTTACCTATTCTAAATTTACGACTGAACTTATTCCTGTAAACCTGTTACACAGGGTGATTCAGGAGGAAATGGAAATATTTTAAGCGCATGCCCAGGAGGCCAAAATAAGCAAAATAAGCTCATATGTTTTGCTTGTTTCAGAGATACTTTGATTAATTGTAATTTAAACACTAACGAAATATTTATTACAAAACTAAAGAAAGAAAACAAATAGCATTAATTCGTAACAAATTTTCGAAAACATGACCTCCCACTCCGATACACTTATTTGCGGGTTTATAAATTGATCTAGAAGCGAGTTTTAAGCGAACGATGGTTCGCTCTAATGAATGCTGCAGCATTAAGAATGCGATCTAGTAACGCATCTCTTGTGTCCACTTTCGTAGCATAAACCACTGACTGAAAAAAAAATATAGAATGAGATCCGGTGATCTCGGTGGCCAATCATCTAAAAAATGTAAATAACCATCCCCAGTAAGGCGCCTATCCTATACGAATGGACCGAACAGCTGATCATTTAGAATACCGCACCATACGTTAATACTAAACCGACGTTGAAAATTGTGTACTTGCGTAGCATGGGGATTTTCCTGAACTCATCGATAACTATTGTGGCAATTGTTAATTCCATCTGGAGTAAATTGATGTTCGTCCATAAATAAAATGTATTTACGCAATCTTTCGTTTTTACGAATCCATTGACAGAATTGTAAACTTAAAGGAAAATTGCCTTCTTGGAGATTTTGTACTTGTTGCACATGAAAAACCTGTAAACCTTGTTTTAGTGCTCTCCAAACCATTTTTTGTGGAATTTGAAATTGGAATGCGATACGCTCTGCACTTATCTCTGAATTATTGTTCACAACATCCAGAATATCTTCTTCCCAAACCGAGCCCCTGCAGTCTTTCAGAGACAATACTTGCAGTTGGAAACATCCAAGTTTCGCCAACACGTCTAAAAACAGTTTGAAACGCTTGTCTGTTAGGAGCTCTTCGATGTGGAAAACGACGTCGGTACTCCTCTACTGCACGAACAGTACTACCATTGCAGAAACCATAAACAAACATCATATCTGCATATTCTTTATGACTAAACTTATGGGGCATTTTGACAATCTTATACACAAATGTGTTTTTAAGACACTTGCCTACTATGTGTTTCAAATTGTCATTTGTGACAAGGTTATCAAAGTTAACCTGATTATTTGTAATAAATATTTCTTCAGTTTTTAAATTACAATTAATCAAAATATCTCTGAAACAAACAAAAATCGGACTAGAACATATCAGCTTATTTTGGCCTCCTGGGCATGTCTTTAAAATATTTCCATTTCTTCCTGAATCGCCCTGTATTTAAGGTGGATACTAAGAACTTGCATTTGAATTGCCATCTTAACCATTTGGGCTCATGGAAAAGTACTTCGCCTACATTTATTTCTGGAAATAAGTTTTGACTACAGAGGCGCCTTTGGACTACTTATTATCGATTTTGAGAGTATGAATGTTTGAAATCATTTTTCAGTTAATTTATACCTTATGATGATCTGCGGCCCTCACCATTGAACTTGGCAACCGGCTTATTTAAATAACCCTAGTGCGAATTGACCGTGAAACACAGTGTAATTACAGGAAGGGAATAACAATACTTTTTCTCGAGATACAAAAATTTGCAAAAATAAGCTGTATTTGTTTTGTAACGTTTCTTTGACGTAAACACTTGTTATGTAAATGATGTTATTATAGAACCACGGTAAAAAACAATAATTGTACTGAAATTATTAGTAGTATGTTAGATTATTAATATAACGGTATTATTCCTATTAGTGTGGAATTATTGGTATTAGAGTAGAATTGGTTGGTATTGTGAAAATGAAAACTTGCAAGAGTATTATCCATAATTAAAATACTTATCTTTTGGACATTACATGTGTATTTGTGTTTCTTATTTATCTTTTATATAAATTTAAATGTTTCGATAACAACTACAGTTATCGTCCACAGTAAATGGTAATAGCTTTAAAAATAAATTTTTGTGCATAACGCTTGTACAACGTTAATTCAGAAAGTTTTATTTAAGAATATCTTTAAAAGGCAATATCGCTTTTCCTTTCGGAAAAATAACTAAAAGTTTATTTTTCCTTTTCATACCGACATGATTCATACCCGGACGTTTCATACCCGGTCGTCTCATACCTGGACGATTGATACCCAACACGATTCAAATACAGGACGATTCATACCCAGGACCATTCATACCCAGGACCGATCGTACCCGGACGAACACAGGTCAATTTTAATCATGTCGGACGGAATTCATGCCTCGCACGTTTCATTCGTTAGGTATTCAAATTTAGTTATTTATAGCATTTCATTATATACCCAACATTCAGTAGCTTCTAATTAATAACTCATAGTCGCCAAGAAGTATATTAGGGGCGATTAGTTCGTATTTATCCTCTGAAACGAACGATGCACCACTATTTTTCATTTGCTTACTCAGTGGAGGAGGAATATATTACTACTATTCGTATATATGATTATCAGGAATAGTAGAATCCTTTATATTAGATCTTCAATTGTACAATTAGTATGATAATGATTTGTCAATGACAATATCACATTCGTTGTAGAGAGTGTACTAGAATTAATATGTTTTTAATGCAATTAATTAAATGTTATTTCCATTATGTCTTGACTTAACATAAGGGATGACGAGGTGGTTCTAAACAACCTATATTTAATGGGGTTTTATGAGTCTTTATAAGTAAGATATAGAGAGATTTATCAATTCTGCTCAATTTTATAATTTTTGGTCAGTCACTGTATTATTGTTCATATTTACTGCATATACATAATGGTCCAATATACGCCCAATAGCGTATATATATATATATATATATATATATATATATATATGTATGTGTGTGTGTGTGTGTATATATAAATTGCAAACCAGCGACGGCCAAAGAAATATTGACAAATGCATTCAATTTTATTGCCTATTTGAGCCAAACCTAAATATTTCGCTAACAGAGGGTAGAAATACAGAGTGGACCAAATGTCTGAAAACGCCCAATTATCTCGTAAATTGTTAGTCCGAATTGTACAAAATTTGGGATATACCTATTTTGGGACACGGAGATTCCAGATTTGACATTTGCAATGTTGCCAGATTTGCCGGTTCTCTGATATTATTAGTCACTTTGGTTTTTTAAATACATCATCCTCTATATGCAGTGATTATTGGAATCTCCTCTTCAACACGAGTTCAACCATATGTAACACTTATGATTTTATGTAGTCTAGAAGGTCTTAAATACACAAAACAAAAGTCTGGCAACGCCTAATTGTCTCAATAAATTTTTTAATACAAACTATTTTCAACTACATTAAAACGTAACAATTGAAAGATTACAACACTTTTAACATAATGATTACTTAATCAGGTGTTCAAAATGTGCTCCATTTCATGAGTTTACAGTACCCTAATCGATGATAGAATGCGTCTACCACATTTCTCCATGATTGTCTAGAAATGAATAGATAATTCGTTGCGTTAGCTCTACAAGACTTGCTGGTTTAGTTTTGTAAACTGAAGTATCCCCAATAAAAATAATCTTTAGGATTGGAATCGGGTAAAGGTGGAGGCCATTCAATACTACCTCGCCTACCAATCCATCGTCCGGGAAACATCTCATCTAAATAACGCCGAACATTTACACCAAAATGAGCTGAAGCTCCATCTTGCTGAAACCATATCTGATTAAAATTGGCTCCAGTTGGCTTCTCAGTGTAGGTACAATTTCATTTCTAAGTTGCATTTCGTACTTATTTGACGTTAAATTTCCTTCGATAAAGGATGGCCCAATTAACTCAATACCCACTATACCTGACCATACATTTAATTCTTGTGGTCTATGAGTATGGTTTTCACGCATCCAGTGAGGATTTACGTCACTCCAGTACCTTAAATTATGTCGATTTACACATAACCTACGGCCGAAGTCATCTCCACTTATCTTGCAATAAATGAATTTAGTATGGTCGAAATTTATTCTTATGTAATATACGTAAGACTGAAAAATGACCTATATCATATAATTGTGCAACCCTGCGTAAGGATGTATGTGGATCTTCAACCAAACTCTGCATTACACTAAAGTTTTGTTGTCATTTATAACTGTTTTTGGTCTACCCGATCGGTTTCTATCTGTTACTCCTCCAGAGCCCTCAAAGCGCTTTACAGATTTTGTACCGTCGCCTTATGGATAGGAGAACGGTTTGGGAAAGTATCGTTGAACAAGTTAGCTACTTCACTATAAGATATTTTTCTGTCGCCGTACCCTCTCATCATTAGAATAGTAATTCGTTTTTTTTTTCATTAACAACCATTTTAGAGACACAATTTACTTTGCAGAACTTTTCAAAACACATCGAACTACTGTCAGTTTTATTTAATAATGTAAATGGTGAACAAATATCAAAATCACAGCATTCTCTATTTAAACATTTAAATTTCTTAAAATCTACATATTTTGCACTGTTTTATGTATTTAAGACCCTCTAGGCTACATAAAATCATAATTGTTACATATGGTTGAACTCGTATTGAAGAGGAGATTCCAATAATGACTGCATATACAGGGTGATGTATTTAAAAAAATCAAAATGACTAATAATAGAGAAACCTGCTGCGGAACGTATTTCCAGGTCACTTGATTTCAAGATTTGGAGATGCGCACTGGCCTCCTCGATCTCCGGACCTTAACATGTGTGATTTTTATTTGAAAGAGAAAGTTTATCGACATAAACCCTGTACTTTAGATGACTTGAAAGCGGCGATACGTACTGAGGTGGCGTTGATCACTGAGGATACACTGGAACGAGTGTGGAGGAGCTTCCTGGACAGAATAGAAAATTGCCTCAGGGAAGCAGGACGTCACCTTCCTGACATCATTTTCTCTACGTAAAGTAAATGGCGTATACCCACAACTATGTAACTTAAGTTAAATAAATAGTATCTTGAAAAATTAATATTGTTTTTTATTTCTAAAATGTAAATGTTTCTCGTGGTCACCTATTAACTTTTAGACAAATAATAAAAACGTTCACATCACCAAGAAAAGTTGAAATTTAGTTTGAGAAAAGTTAATGCTGCAATAATTCTCCAAAATACTACGTATTAGGAGATAAAGAGAAGAACTAGAATCCAAAAAACTGTAAACTTCAAGACACAACCCTACAAAAATTGAAAATTAATAACTATTTATAACAATTGCTCAGTGACTATTTTATGAAATACATTTCTGTGTTCTTTTCCAAATATGGAAGCCAATTTTCAAAATTCTGATATACAGGGGTTGTTTTGAAGTAAACTACATTTGTTAATTTTCTTATGTCCGGCCCTCGATACGTTTTTCATTTAAGATTGTGAACCACAAACAAAGTTAATAATAAAAATGTTGATAATTTTATTAATTACAACTGGAAAATTTTATAATTATAAAAAAATATTTTTTTTTTAAATTTTATACTGACTGTCATCGAAATATTTAGATTTAACTCACATTAATTAGTTAAAAAATCGTATGCAGAAATACCGAAGACATTTAAAATAATTTAATTTTCTCTGCACTTTTCAAATATGCCAACTAATTGTTTCCGAATTCTGTACTGATCTGGATTCCAATTTTTATTTATACGCTATCTGGTCAGTTATTGGACGAAGAATGTATGTACTAAATATGAAAAGTAGATACAGTGTGGTTCATAAGTCACAAAAATTAAAACGTTGAGCGAAATGAATAAATCTGGGGATAAAGGATCCGAGAACTATTAAACTAATGATTATTTGGAACCACCTGGATGTCTGTTACCTCTAAAAGTATGCGCATTTCTGAATGAAGCACCCTATATATATATATATATATATATATATATATATATATACATTCATTTCTAATCGAAATGGAATCAGAAAGTCAAACTCATGTCTAGAGGAGACCAACAAACGTCCAATGAAAGGAGGTCTGATATAAATTCAAAGGGTATTTGTCCCTTAAAAGTGGAAAGTAACTGGGAACATAAGTAGAATGTTTGGTACCATCAATGTAGAACAATCTTTCGCGCTAATAGCCTTGAAGAGAAATTGAGGGTAGAAAGGTCGCTATTTTTCCATTACATTGGTAGTGATGCTTAACCATATTTTACTTCAGTCAATATGGATATGGACATATGTAGTTGGAAGGTTGGTGTCAAGATTTGAATTTCTTTGTGAACCTAAAAAATCTTAACTATTCAATCTTACAACTTTTTAACAAGAATGCAAAATCAAGGTGAATCAAATGAATCGTGTAGCCCTGGTTTCGGATCTTATAAGGGATACATTGTAATGGGTACGGATAAAGCTGGGTACGAATCGTCCTGGGTATGAACAGTCCTGGATACAAACGTTGCTGAGCGTGAATCGTCCTTGGTATGATTGCCCACAGTATGAATAACCTTAGGTTTGAATGGTGCTGAGTTTGAATCGTCCTAATAATGTAACATCCACGTATGAACTGTCCCTAACCCATAAAGTACATGAAAAATACTTTGTAGCACACAGAGTTAAATGAAAAATGTAGGCTGAATTACACGAAAATACTTTAAAGAATGTAAAATTTCACGAAAGGCTTTGCAGTACAATAATGTACGCGTGAAGCACTGACCTCTACGTGAAATACTTTGAAGATGAGTTCCAGAAGTACATAAAGTAAAACTTAAAATAAATGTACAAATTATTGAGAGCGGTTTACCCCTCCTGCTAAACTGTATAATTAATAAAACTATAATCTTTAATCGTAAGGTAATATTGTAGCTTTGTTGCGTTTTTATTTTAAGTAAAATTTGAATAATATACAATTTTCAGATATCTTATCTTAACAATAACACGTATGGTAACGGGTTAAAAATGATTCGATATAGTCTATCAGCTCAACTTTTGTGTCTTAATTTTATATAAGAAAGGTCATTAGACATCCGCCGCTGGTAACTTACGCCCTCCTGTTATGAGTCATTATGGTAATCACAACCACGTGCTGTTTATCACGTAGTTCAAATTGGCGTTAAAAACAGACCACTAACTCTAACTGATGTTTGGCTAGGTTGGTTAGCCACCATTTTTTTCTTCACAAAGTAATTTCGGTAATACTGTTTATGTATTGTAGAGTACTGCACTTGCACAGTATTGAATGGTACCGGCGTACCGTATACGTAAGTATTGTATAGTACTTCATAATATAGATATACTGTACTTTTTGTGGACGTATTATAAGAACTCTACAATACCGACTTATTATATGGTCTTTATTGAATAAGGACACCTTTCGGTAGCTACGAACTACCTTCCCTTCTAAAGTGATTGCCTTAAGCAAATAATACCAAATCGTTAACTATTTAATTTTGGACGCACTTCCCCTTCCAACACACAACAGCTGACATTTTAATAAACAGAAACGTTTCGTTTATCGTTACATAGCACTTCATTTCATAGTGTACAGCCAATTTTTTGTGATCTACCGGTATATTTATACCTATTAACAAATTGCTTTTCAAAACTGAAATATACATTTAATAACCAATGATAGTTATTTCTTAAATAATCATAGCAGAAATTAACAAATCACCTAATGAGAATGACTGTCAAGAAGGTGATGGTATCTACCAGTGAATGCTTGTCTTGTCAATGACATTCAGCGATATTTGAAACATGCTTTAATATACTATTAGTAAGAATGTTTTTAAAGTGGTAAAAGAATGCGCTATACACAATACTACCACTTTCTGTTTGTTACTGCTATATTGCTTTAGAAAGTGGTGTCATGTTTTTAAAGTAAGCATTATGTAAAATGGCGCCACAAAGAAAAATCGTCATATCATTTTAGTGAAATAATTAAAACCTCTAGAAGCGTTAATTTTTACGAAATTGAAATGACACACCAATTTACCGGTAAAAAACAATACAAAATCAATAAGTGTAAAGTTAACATCCTGAAAACTATTTTTCAAGGAACAAACCTAGAATTTACGAATATAATAAAGACTTATTTTCAATTTGATGTTCCAATGCGTAAACAAGTAGGTTAGTCACTTTCTAATACCGAAACATTAATTTTATTAAATTTTTTCGAAAAGTCAATTGTTCTAATCGATACTTACATTAGTGGTAGATATTTTCTCGAAGACAGGTGTCGTGTAAAACTTGGACATGTCAGTACACCTTTGTATATAGATAAAATTAAACTTATTTAAAACCACACATTTAGAATACTTAATTTTACAATTGACAAAATTTATTAACTAACTGACAAACAGCACAGCTCATCTCAACATCAAGATGTGCACTAACCATAACCATCAGTTCACAGTGACTACTGCTATTCAACATACATGATAGTAGGGAATCCCAGTTTTTTCCGTTTTAAAATTCCCAAATGTATAACAATACGAAAGTAACAGGTTTTAATAATATTCAAATAGAACATATCAGTTTAATTCGCGAACAGAAAATACGCGTCGTCATTAGAATACCAAACATTAATTGGCATTACAGAAATTAATTACCATTATGTATCAGCAACATCTTTAATGATATATTAATACAATTACTAACGTAAATACTACTCCAAATAAATATTAAAAGCCAAAATGTTTCATTATTCTACACTAAAAGTAAGACTTTTACATTTTCGTGCGTCAAAAATAAATAACATATATACCACCAATTTAGACACTAAAAAATCATTTTAGTGGAATCAAGTTTGGAAATTTTCAAGAGATTTTGGTTAAGTTTTTATGTAGTTTACTTAATGGCCTTCCAAATATAACTTTTGTGTAACATAGAACTTCCTAATAAATACGCTATTACTCAAAATAATAATATTTTCTATTTTGTTTTCTACGTATGTCTCTTTATGTAATGATCTTGTGCAATGCACATTTCCTAAAATTGCTGTTAAATACATTTTATTAAATAATTGTTACCCTAGCTAGTCCTTCATGAAAGGTTATAAGTGTAAATTATTAATTAATTTGTTATTGTCAGTAATTGTGATTAAAATAGTTACACCTATTCTATTCACAAGTATTGATATATGTGCGAATTTATACAAACAGTAATTTCGTTAACACAGATAAAATGTTATCTGTCTTTAGAAAAATTATCCTAAAGTCAGCAATATAATGATAATGTATTTTTGTAATTTGCTTCCATTTTGATACTCTAATAGACCGATTAAGAAACGCGACGTCATCATCTCGCATGTCATTATAACCATTAATTAATTCACGGAACATTTTGAAAAATTTGTAGGTTAGCAAACCTTGATCTGGAATTATGTCATGCTCGTCACTCTTACAAAATGTGTCAAAAACCAAGAATCGTAGGAGACTGTAAACAAAGGAAGACATAGGATATGCCAATGCGCTAGCAAGTACCTATTTTAGATAAGAAAAACAAAACTACTGTAATCTAACATAATTAGATTAGATAAACAACACTACAATAACCTAACAAAAGTAGATTAGATAAACAAAACTACTGTAACCTAAGAGAAAAAAAAGTGCACGAGCCGGGAATCGAACCCGCATCAACAGCGTAGAAGACGACTCCTACCACTACACCACCAGCGCGCATGAGGCGATAAACAGAGCAACATAGGAAGGTGCCGATGACAAATTGCGGATGCGTTATCTACATAAATAGGAATTTTTACAAATGGTTTAAATATAACTTTCAATGTTAAAATGCTAGAGCGCTGGTGGTGTAGTGGTAGGAGTCGCCTTCTACGCTATTGGTGCGGGTTCGAATCCCGGCCCATGCAATTTTTTTTTAGGTTACTGTAGTTTTGTTTATCTAATCTACTTTTGTTAGGTTACAGTAGTTTTGTTTATCTTATCTAAAGTAGATACTCGCCAGCTACGATTGCCGTCACACATCGGCATCTTCCTATGTTCCTTCGTTTACCGCGTCGCCCAGCGCTCTAGCAGTTTGACATTGAAAGTGTTATTTAAACCATTTATAAAAATACCTATTTATGTAGATAAGGCTTGCGCAATTTGTCATCGGCAGCAGATTACTATGTCTTTCTTTGTTCCTTTGTTTACCGCTCATGAACCTAATAGGATTGCTGAACCTCAAAATATCGATCGCTCGGTTCGGTTGTGACGTCAGTTGCATTCCTAGACCGATTTGTTTACGGCAGTGCAATAGTGCGTTTTTATAGGTATGAAATTGGGTGTTTTTCTGTTTTTAGTGTTACTTGAACAATCTCAACAATCATAATTATTTGAATTGGTGCGTAAATACTTTTTTCTACTCAAGTATTGAAAGACACGTTTTCTGGCATAAACTTTAACCTTGAAAGTAGGCATTTGTTACAAGGAATATTAAAAAATTGAAAATAATCATTACCATAAGAACGAACTATATTAATACCTGGAATTACAGATTTAGTAACTGAATTAACTGCAACACTCAATGTAGAAGAATCTGGAACACCTGAAATTTTGGTGGATATGTCCTCGTGCTCTTAGACTGGTATTAGATGTGCACCCAATATGCTGCATTGAAGATGAAGTCGACGTGCACGGATCATCAGAAACATTACCTATTATTTGTTTGGACACTCTGCTACCTTTGAAGATTCCCAGCCCCCGTGACGTTTAAGGCTTAACAGGTGTGCACCAGCATTTGCAAGCAGTGTTGCAGAGGTACGACGAAAACAATGTCCTGTGAACTCAGCAGAATTGGGCAATTTAAGGAAATTTGCAATAGTTTTTGGAATTGCCCTAATTGTATTTGCACCTACTGGTTATTTTGTGCATTTCCCCATTTTATAATTTCGTAATAATCTGTTAGTCTCAACGTTATTATGACGAAGAATTATATACTTTTTATAAATACGCGTAGTTATCCAATTTTCAGGACCTTCGGTAACGGAAAATGTTCTACGAAGATGTGTTTTAGAATCAGAAATTGTTACGAGTAAAATTGTATATTGTTCTTCAATATCGTTCACCATGTTTTTGGTTAACTCATCCCTACGACAGACTCCTGCTACTCCTAGTATTAATGCGATCTAGATAGGTATTCCCTACAAATTTAATAAGTTCTTACTTACTTTCATCATTAAATAATGTTCATCAGTTGCTTCATCCAAAAATGTATTGATTTGCTCTCTTGTTAGAACTCGTGATTTCTTCGATTTGAAACCTGCAGATTTACGTTTTAAAAACGACTGCAGCTTAACGAATTTGGAAATATCCACGTTATCTTGTAAAATCAATGCACTTCTTAGCATAGAGTACATTGACCACAGTGTGGAACTCTCAAGTCTTTCTGGTTTTTCCTTAAAGTAAGCGAGTAACACGTTTTCAGTGTACAGCTTAACATTTCCACCAATCTACGAAACATTTTTCGATTTTTGATGCAGTAAATCGGATGTAACTGCGGATGCAATGGCTGCAAGTTCCGGTGAGGTGTTCATCATCTGTTCACTATCGGAATCCATCATTATAATTAATCTACGCCAGTGTCATTATGACATATTTATCATCTTCATTTGGGTGTCATTATGGCCTTTATAATAGCACCCAGTGCCATTATGAACTCATAATAACACCCAAATTTTAAAATAAAAAACAGGCAAAAAGAAAGTTAGTTACTACTTTTACTTATTATTATTCATTATAAAATCTTTACTAACATTTATTTATTGTAAACATTAATTATAAAGTCTGTACAATTTGTTAAATTCAGTCCATCAGTGCGTGAAACTCATGTAAAGCACAAAATTGAACGCAAATAATGACGTTGTCAACGTAACAATTGCAACAATCAACAAGCGCGGTTACTATAACATCGATTAATATGGGCACTTAATAATTTTGAATTTTTATTTACAAAAACGTTTCTGATATTATAAACAAATCGAATATATGCAAAGAAAATCTATTTGGACTGGCGTAGATTAAATTTTGAATGATACACGTTCGATATGAACTTCGTAATGAAACTTGTGTAAATAAACCACTCGGGTAACGCCTCGTGGTTTAACTTTACACCCGTTTCGTTATGACGTTCATATCGAACTAGTATCATTAATAACTATAAGCTATTTCGCTTATTTATTTATAAACTGCGTAATACTCGTGACAAGCGATACTTAATTTTTTGACGTTTCAATAAATGACTGACATTTATTTTAAATCAATGAACAATTTACACCAATTAAAAATTATTAAGGCGCTACTCTATCAAAATAGATGTCGTAGGTTCAAATCCTACTCGAGGTAAATTTGTAAGTAGCGGACCGCGAAAATTTTATTACTGTAATAAAAGTTTGTCGAATCGCCATAGTTACCAAGAGAATTTTTGGATTTTTAATATCTTGATAATACATCGTAATTTGCTAATGTTTTCAAAATATTTTATTTACATATTTTTATGTAAGGAATGTGGGATTGTTTGAAACTAATATTTGTCTAGGGTTGTAAAACACATGCTGGGGGGTGAGTAGCAGGTGCACGCTTAAAAAATGCTTTACAGAAGGGAAGTAACGAATCATTGGAATTTCTTATGCGCGCTCTTGATGCAAAAAGTCATTGATCTAATGATTAATTACGGCTGAACAGAGTGCAAATCGAAAGGGATCTTTGTTTGATACGTTGAAACCCGACACGTAAATGTAGGGTTTGTTACGGACGAATGCACAATTTTGAAATTAGGAGGTCGTGCAGTGATTAATACGAAACTGTTCCAACGGAAATTAATGTTTCTTGGTATTACATTACCTTTGAATAAATGGGGATTGATTTCGGGAGTAAAGTTAGTTAGGTTTGAAATCGGGGGAAAAGTTAGTTACAGTTAGAGTGTCAATCGAGTCAGATCTATTTGTGGGTTAATTAAATACCTTCATTGTAAACAGTTTGTATTGCATGTACATTTTTCTTCTGAATTCGCCAACACTAAGTTGTCTTTTCTTTCGGGGTTAAACCGCGTATGTTAACGATTTGTGTCTGTGATCAATTAAGGGAATATTTATTCTAGTGTAAGTATGTATTTTTATATAACTGAAAGCTCGCAACGAATCATTTTACCAGCCTAGGTAACGTATTAAAAGAATCAAACATTGCCTTACAAAGGTATCTTATTCGTACGTATTGTGCGAATTAGCACTGGTGGTTGTTGGTTATATTTATAATGCGGTATAGAGGTGGCTGGTGAATGGATATAGGATGCCGCTGGTTACTAATTGTAAAAGGCAATTACCAGTAGGTACACACTCCCAAGCCAGACCATTAAACACCTCGAATTTTTATTTCTATTGTTTTTATTTGTTGTATAGAGGACGGTATTTTTCTAACGCACTCAAACATATATATATATATATATATATATATATATATATATATATATATATATATATCGGTCACGATGTTAGTGATTTATTTATAACATACCCTTGTAAGGTTTTGTTTAATGAGTATTTTATCAGTTTGTTTAAGTAGAATTATTTGCCTGCGAGCTGATTTCTCTTTGTATCTGCTTTATGGTAATTTGATTTATGTACTCTGTGCTTTAGTGGTCACTAAACAATTGGGTACGTGCAAATTCCTTGTCTATTTTCTTTTGTCCTTGCCTTCACCTTATTATCACCTGTAAAATTGGAGCACTCGCGCAATACTCATTTTGCAATACAGCCCTTTCCGCACTGGTATTACAATATACTATTGTCTTTAGTGTTCATCTAAAAAAAATTGTGAAAACAGTGTTTTTCAACTTTCGCAGAGAATTTTAAAGATTGAATCCTTGAAATTAAAATAAATTTAATTTTTCAGGTTCGGTATTTTATTTTCAAAGAAAACTCCCAATATACTTTAAGCCAATATTTCGTGTTTAATTTCAATTTAACCTTCACCAGGACAAAATATTTAAGGGTATAAACCAAAAATATAAGCTAAAACTAGAAACAATTTTTGTTTATCACTAATTATTACTTGAATCCCTGGCTGTTCGGATCTGTCTTTCAGTGTCGCTCAGCTGTAAAAGGACGTTGCAGTTTTACCTAGTGAGCTATATTCTTAACACTAAAGAGGTAAACAAACAATATACATACATATTTCAAATGTCGTTTTTTAATGCGATAAAGTAACATCCAAAAAATAAGCATGCCTGGTATGAAATGTGCCATGTATGGGTGTAATAACACATATTTTAATCAAAATGCATATTTCATGTAATTATTTTTAGTAGTGATGTAAAATTTCAGAAATTTCTCTAATTGAAAAATTTCATGAAAAATTTCTGAAATTTTTCAACGAACGTGATCATCGTTGATGATATTATAAATTGAATTCTAGGAATTCCATGATTCATCGAATTCTGCTGGATCAGTTCAGCCTTCCCCCCATAGATGAAGTAGAATAATATTTTTCCTTCATTCAGTTACGATTACGACAAGTTTACCAAAACTTATCAATAAATGTTGTACTTTTTATAAATAAATTAATCATGAGTCATGACTCATGCAGGGTTTTGTTAATGGCAGTCTACAATCCTAAAATCTTTGCCTTTATCAGCTTGGTTTGTTATCCTCGTAAACTCGTCTGATGTTACCTCAACTTTTTACTGTTTCATTATTCCTTAGACAAGAAGCATTTTTAGTCGGTCTTTCTTTCGTGTGCATCTTGTTTACTTCTTATAATAAGCGTTGTATTCCGGATATTTTTGTTCTTTTTTTTTCGTGTTTTGTAAGTTTTGTTGTAAGTTGTTACAATTTAAGAATCGGTATGCCTAAAAGAGAAGGAAGTGGTCGGAAAAGGACCCCACTGTTTTCATTATTTACAGAAATCGAGATAGTAGGCAAAAAGAGTCAAGTACAATACTCTTTTTGTGCCAAAAAGATGTTTAAAAACGCAACACGTATAAAGCAACACATTGAAAAGTGTAAAAAATGTGGTGGCAATATTAAAGTATGTTGGAGTATTGAAAAGCCGACAGACAATGCTACATTTTTAGGCGGAAAAGAATTGAAAACCTCTCAGAAAGGTAAGCTATTATTAGAATCTTTTAGCAGTAAGGCAGTAAAGTAAAACTGTTCCGACAACCGGTTTGTTTGCAAGAATATTAAAACTGATTAGATTAGGTTAATTATGTTTTTAGATTCCGCTCATTCCAACACTGAAAGCACAGGATCGAAAAAATTGTATGCATTCGTAGACAACATGGCTGAAGAAGAGCAAGAAAAAGGAAACGAATTGCTTGGTAGAGCAATTTATGCAAGTAGGGCCCCTTTACAATTGGTAGAAAATCCTCATTGGAAGACATTCTTCCGATTCTTAAGACCTTCATTCACTATACCTAGCAGGTATGCGGGCCCACTCTTGGATCAAGAATGCAGCAATGTAAACACTCAAGTTCCAGATAGTATTGCTGCGGCTAATTCTGTAGGACTTGCTGCAGACGGTTGGAGCAATATCAGAAACAAATCGGTGACGACACCAACCCTTTACCTGTATAAAATTTTGCGAAATAATTTTTTTGGAAGTGCACAATCAAATAACCCCAATTTCTTTGTGGAGTGGTTTCTGCAAAAGTATGCCACTGGCAAAACTAACGCTAAGATTTTTGTCTGCCTGCTACATCTGCTTCTTGTGAAAGGAGTTTTAGTACATATGCGGATGTGCAAACTAAGAAAAGAAATCGCCTTACAAATAAAAGAGCAGGAAAAATTGTATACATTGCTAACAACTTGAGACTATAGCTAAAACAATCGAATAAAAAAAATTCACAGGAAGATTACAAGTCTGAAGCGAGCTCATCAACAGGAAAATTATCACCTAAAGCTAGAGTGAACCTTGCTGATGAGAAAACCGTGACGCTAGTGGAATCTTCGAGTGAAAGTTATGAAGATACTTTAGAGTCCGACTTTAGTCTTCATGACACTAAGGACTCTGAATGGAACGAGACTCCCATGAGTGTCGAAGAGGAGGAAAACGTTTTATAAATTTACTATTTTTTTATTTGTTCATTTAATTAATCAACTCAATATATTCATCTTTCGATTTATGTATAGATTTATTATTCCAGTACCTAAGCAGAAAAAATACGATTAAGTCATATAGAAAAAGTCTTCCTTGTCATTAAAACGAGGATAAAATATAATATAATAGGGGTTCTGAAAAATTTCAATTGTTTTTTAGGTTAGCAAGTATAAGTGCACTGTCCGTATCTGAACCTACCATTCTTTGTGATGCACTTTATTTTAATTTAACGTTAATTTAAAACAATTTTTTTTTAAATATAGACAAAGTTGAGTAAAATTTTATTTCGAAAGATCACACTTTTATTTTGAACTCTTTTTTCCCAAACAGCAAATAAAAAAGTTGAGTGAACACATTTATTCTATAATCATTATCATATCACCCTTTACATGAATACCTGTGTTAAATTCATACTACTACCTATTGTAAGTATCACTTTACATCAATCGATGTTTAATGCATTTCCAATTATCTAATATAAGCCCAACATAGTTGTAATAATAGATTTTTTATATCCATCTTACCTACATACCGCTAAAGTAAGGGTTTATTGGATATTAAAATGATTCGATTAAACGCAGAAATATTATTATTGCTTATTAGTTCTAAAATTATCGTAAAGGTAAGCTATTCACAATCATATAAATACAAGTTTTCTATCTCGTCCATTTAAGTAAAGGCGCCATCGCGACCTAGATGAACCTGGCACCCCAAATTACAATAATGCAATTACTTTGATTGCATCTGATTTATAATAGTTTGTACCCGTTTGTACCAAATTTTTTTACCTTTTGTACATCAAGGTGTTCAAATTTAATCCGGGGTAAAAAATGTCAGCACCCCACTTGAATATTTTTATCGTTCATGACGGCATTCGAGAGAGGATCGTTTGTACCATTTTTGGTTTGTACCGAATTTCCAAATTTTGTTAAAGGGGTAACTTCTTCGTTTAAAGAGATTTTCAAAATCAGGAAGCGGATACTGTTTCGTTTTCGTTTGTACCGGTTTGACCACTTTTTTTCCTTCGTATTTCAAAGGGTAAAAATTTAAGCAGGGGTTAAAAATGCCCACCCTACGTTAATATTTTTTATCGTTCTCTACGGAATTCAAGAGAACATCGATTGTTCTCCATTGTACCATTTTTCTTTTGTCTTTGTAAATCCAGAAGTTCAAATTTAACCAGGTGTTAAAAAATTTCAGCACCTCATTTTAATAATTTTAGTCGCTTTTTACGAAATTCGAAACAGTATCGTTTGTAATGCCACTTTTGATTTCATGTCCAATTTATGAATAATGTTTTTACCAGATTAAAATATTTCTCAGATTTTTAATAGATATAAGATTGTATTGTCCCAAGGTACCCTATCTTTAAAAGTGTAATTTGAACTTATGCGCAATAATGCAGCATCCCTTTCTCCGCTTACACATTCATCTACACAAAATAATAAGAACGGGTTCGTTTAGCACTAAAGATGGAATTTGAGGAGTTTTGTCATCTGGACCGGTGCCTGTAAACTCCGGTCTCGTTTATAACGAATTAACGGAGGTCTATCGTGCCACGTTTTGTCCACGCATTATTTCCTCTACACAAATATTAATAAACAGTCAATAATGCCTAGTCATACAAGCAATGATGAGGGGCACTGACGCGGACTCCTTTTATTTTAACAGATTGCAACTTAATAAGCCTGCGTGCGTAATTAAATACATACTTCTTGCAAGGCAATTATTGATTTTTAATAGGTTACAATAGGCTTGTTGAATTGTTTGCTGCGAGCTTTAATTTACATTAAAATACCTACTTACGTTTGAATATAATCCTTTAAATCACTTATTGACCAATATTTAACAGGTTAAGATACGCCGTTTAAACAAAAGACGATAACGATTATTTATAGATATATTGTTTACACGTCCACCCAAATATTTAGCGATACGTTTATTTATACGATTTTAAATTTTGTGAAAAACTTACATGAAAAACCAACACAGAAATGCAAAAAATAAATTCAAATTTGTGTTTTAGTTTTACTAAAATATACACGCTAAAATATTTATAGGCATAAGGGTTTACAATGAGGGTTTGTAATTCAACCATCAGATCGATCCAACCTGAATCGCAACTCTACTGCCACTAACTATCCTTACTCCCCAAATCAACCCCTGTTTTTAAAAGTTATAAAAAAAACAAGAAATATTACGTGGGAATATTTTCATATTTATTACTAAAATATGCACTCGTACGTACTAAACCCGACATTTAGGTCTCGAATTACAAAGTACTAAACAAAGATCTCTTTTTATTTGCTGTATGTTCCGATGTAATTAATTATTAAACAAGTAACGTTTTTACACCAAGAATGTGCATATAGAAATTTTCAACGATTCGTTACTGTCGGTAAACGCAGTTTCGAGAGAACACCTGTTTTCTACCCCAACATATGGTTTTCTTTTTCCTTTCAACCCTTAGTTACATACATTCAAAATTTCTTATATAAAATGCATAAAATAAAACATGATCAAGATATTTAAACCCATTAATAATCTTTTCTTTCGCGGTAACAATTGCGATTTGAAAATGTTTATTACAATAATAAAATTTTCTCGGTCCGCTACCTGCAAGATATAGGTAATATATAAGATATAACTTTAGCGAAAAATAAAAATTAAATTGTCTGTAAGCAATAAACAGATCATATTACAAACACCGTAGAGCAACCTATTGTTCAGTATCTCTTTATGTGCGCGCCGCAAGTGTCTTACCTTTCTTTCGAAAAGCCGCGTATTCTTACATTGGAATACTGTTTCGAATTTTGTCAAAAGCGACTAATATTAAAATGAGATGACGAAATTTTTAACAACTGGTTAAATTTGTACTCCTTGATGTACAAAGGAAAATGGTACAATGGAGTACAATCGATGCTCTATCGAATTCGGAGAACGAGAAAAAATATGACAGTGGGGTGCTGGTATTTTTAATCCCTGCTTAAATTTGTACCCCTTGAAATACGAAGGAAAAAAACTTGCACAAACCTGTACCAACGAAAACGAAACAGTATCCCCTTCCTGATTTTGAAAATTTCTTTAAACGATATCCCTTTATATATCCCTTTAAAAAAAATTGGAAATCTGATACAAACCAATCCCTTCAGGTACAAAGAAAAGGAAAAATAGTACAATTAGGTACAAACGATCCTCTCTCCATCATGAATGATAAAAAATATTCAAGTGGAGTGCGAACATTTTTTAATCCCGGGTTAAATTTGAACACCTTGAGGTACAAAAGGTAAAAAATGTGGTATAAACTATTATAAATCAGATGCAATCAGAATAATTTCATTATTTTAATGTGGGGTGCCAGGTTCATGTAGGTGCCATTGCGCCACAAAAGGCAGCCAGAAAACTTTGATGTGAGCAAAGTCGTAACCGTATTTTTGGCAATTTCACGTATTTCAGGGGGCGTACATGCAAGATTACCCAGATTATCTTCCATTTTCGTATTTTGTGGCAGAAATTGGAGAAAACAAAAAGCGACTAGATCAAATTTTTACTTTTAAAATTAAGACATTACCAACCGGCACAAATCCCTAAATCAACTAAAGTAAAAAAGTTTGTTTAAAAACGGCGTAAAAGGGCAAATTACAAAAAACAGCATAAAAACGTGTTTCATAAAACCTTGAAGCACTCATTCTTTAATTTCATTAAATTTGAATTAGTGCGCCAAGATTGATCTTATGAACCTTGTTTTTAATATCCTATTATTTAATTTGTTTTACGCAGGTAGACAATTTTAAGGCGATCGTACTATAATACTTGTTTTCATTTGAACTCTGACCCTGTATAATAGATAAGATCGTTTCTCCGATAGTATTAATCCACTTAGTAAGATCTTCGAATGTTTTTATTATAAAATTGTTATTATGTCTGTTATTATAAAATGATAATAAAAATTAAATAAAAAATAAAGATGAGTAATCTTTACTATTATTTGACTTTAATGAATATTTGCCTATATCAGCATCTTGCGTTGATTTCAAATTTGTATAAGTTTGTCTAAAAATTTGAGTCACTTGTATAAAGGTTGTAAAACACATTATGATTAAACGTAAACAAAAAAAAATGGTTTAACTTCGATTAATGTAAAACAATTTAGTACATTCGGCATTACTTTATTTATATTAAAGCTGCCACATTATGGCAAAAGGTACGTAAACAATTTATGTTTCCTAAAAAAAATCTTATTTCTATACACAATTCACATAAAATTTTAATCGAGTTTCCAAATTTTTACCAATACAATGCAAACACATTAATAAACAAATTGAAATTGAAATAATTGCTTTAGTATTAGGACTTGGCTAGTTAATTTCAACATTTAAGAAAAAAATATACTTAATAATTTCCTTACTTTACTAGAAAACGAAGTATATCCACTTATGTTCTGTTTCTTTATAATATCTATAGCACCTTTTCGGTAATCCATTTGATGCACATCTTTCCTTAGTTGATTCTTGACAAATAACGTTCCTTCTTGTTTAGTAATCGCTGTTGCTTAACGGTAAACTGTATACTAGTTACTCGCCGATCTTCGTTCACAAAGTTACTAAACTCTCAAAATTCGTATTATTTGCTAATGTTCTTGCACTTATTTAGTTTATTTTACATGTACAAAAGTATTGATATACATCCCTTCGCGGAATTCCTTTTAATTTCACTTATCGGCAAATTTGTTTTTTATGCTTCGCAACCGCTTAGTTAGTTCACTTTATAATCTTGTAATTTGACGTTTTATTTACATCAGTTTAAATGATTAAAACTATTATAAACGGTTTGATTATGTTCGTTTAATGGCCCGTATTATTATTATTATTATTATTAATATATAACTAAGTACTCGGACCTTTAGTTTAGTTTGAAGAAAAATTTCCTTTAATTTTTCATTTATTTCATCAGTAATTGATTGCGTGTATTGGTTGATTGACAATTACTCATTAATATGAATTTTTACTGTATAACTTAAATTCTTATATATAAAATTTGAGTACCATAAATTTTATTATTGATTTAAACACGATTACTAATGACCGAAAAAAACAAATATTCTACGGAGCCGCGCCATTTAATCTTAGACTGCCTCATCCCTCTATTAATTTCTCTTATATAGGTCATTTTCCTCTTCCTTTTGTTTTAGCTTTATTAGCCAATAAAAATTCAAAACCTTTCTGATATATTTCCTTCTATTGATTTTGTAATGTTGTGCAACATTTTGTAATAATTCGCAATAATGCCCATAACTCTAATAATCTGTTATCAAATGCAATCTGGATAATTTTCCTATGAGCTTCCGGCCCAAACAAATATACATTACCCTTTTTTAGCGACGAAAATCGATCTTAACTTCAATTTGTTACTAAATTACTATGAAAAAGCGTAACCCTAACTATATACATAACCTAGTAGGCATTATGCATTTGCAAAACTAAAATGTGATTTTTACTAAGTAAAATATTGTTCACATTATGTCATTTAAATTTTTTTATTCTGTAACAATTCATGTTAAATCCATACTTATTTTCATTGACAGGTGGTGGCAAAATCGGTATCTTTTGAAACTAATTCTGTTCAAGGTTTTATCAGTGGTAGTTCATATATTAGTCTTTTTATTTCTACGTTGTAATTCGAATTTATTTTCAACCCTCTTCAGTGGCGTATCGTGAATTTGTTTTCACAAAAATTTGTTAAAAAATGTATATTTGAATATACATTACGTTTCCTAATTCAATCTGCATTATACTTTTTTGCCTGAAATTCAAGTATCGAACTTATTTAGTATTTTATCAGCAATATTAGGGAACGTTTATTCTGAATATCTTTACAAACAATCGGGAGAAAGTGCACTCGCAGAACTTTCATCTCTATCTTTCTTATCAACATGACTAAGCTATCTTAACTAACCTTAAACGACTAAAATAAGTATAGATGACAAAATGAAAAACTACCCAACTATAAGTAAATACTATAACAACTTTCAACTACACTTTATTTCGACCATGATATACTTGGCATTTCTACACCATTTATTTAAGCAAATTCTGTTACACCTTACCATATTGTATCAAATCCACTATAGTGGAAGCGCATGTGTCATGGCGTGGGAGATAAATGATTAAAATTACAAAACATAATTTTTCTATTGAGTTACATCGTTATATTTAAGATAACTCATGTTTCCACCCTCGGATGAGCGGGATTCAAAATTCACCCCCACCAAAGAGTGTTTTCACCAATCTTTCATATCTCGTGGACGGTATGAGTTAGCGACATTATTTTTTTTTAAATGATTATATTTTTCTATAGAAAGAAAAAGGTTTAATAAACACATATTTCGAATACTTAGGGAGGTAATTTGGAAAATTAGGTTTTTTTGTCGCACTTGAATTGAAACATGCTGTTGTAAGATTCAAAATGGTATGGATACCTGGCATTAATTTAGTTTATTTATGCGGTTGAACACTCAACAGAATAAGGAGAATGTGAGATATATATCTACGTTGCTTTGGTGGAAACCATACAAATTGAGTTTTGAACTAAAATGATGCATTATTTCAAAATGTTCTGTCCTGAATAGATGAATTGCATTTATACTAATATAAATGAACAGCAAGTTCAAGGGATTCTACAAATCTTCCTCAACGCTGAGGTCAGTTATTGACGTTTCTTCTTGATCCTCGTCACTACGTCATCGTGGAAGCCAGTTATTGGCCTTTCTTCTTAGTACATATTGTTCTTACAGACTTGTTCATCTCCTTCGCAGAGACAAAGCTGTGTACATCGTAAGTGATTAAGTTACTACAAGTTGATTGGTATTGGTTACTTCATAGTTGATTGCTTCCAAGTTTTTCATAAATCTTATTTGACTAGATGTATTTGTATGTGCCATTAATTAATGACATATTCGTGTCTTAAAAATAGGAACGTTTTTTGTCGCTAAAGAGTTGTATGCCAACCATGTTGGAAGCAGAACGCCATTATCAGAATTACTTTTTAATAGTTTGTAAGAAAACATATCAAATCGTATACTTGATTATATCTGTCAACCACAGGCAAAGTTTCATATTTCGGCTTCTCCGTTTTTCTCTCGGTATAGGGAGTATCCGTAGATAGTTCTGCAGGAATATTTTTTTTAATGTTCAATCATGATGTCTGAAGGCTCACAGCTTCATAGATAACCATTGCAGTACCATGAAGAGTATTTTTTCGTCGTATCTTCCATAAAATCGATATTATCTGCAGCATAACATATGAATCTATTTTGAACTAAATCGGTTGGTCTATAGTCATAATTACAGGAAATGAAATACTGTAAGACGGACTTTGCCATTTGCGTATCAATATCATAATTAATCGAACATCCGAGATAATGCAAACATTCTATTTGAAATCTACTTCTTGTTATATAATCTGTCAAACCTAAAGCTACTTATAAAGGATAGTCCCTTGATTTTCTTGTGACCTCAGATCTACTTTTAGCCTGCCTATCTGTTCGCATTTCGTACATCAATATCTGGGAAACTTTAAAAGCACATTCATTCACTTTTTTTTTTCTGAGCGATTCCTCCTTATGCACCATTTTAAAAATATTATTACTTGTTCAGGTACTACGGATTTGTCTGCGAATCTACTGAGCCCTGAAACTTCCATTTTTGATGAGCGAAAACAGATTTTCTTAATATCATGGCTGCATCATGAAGCACTTTCATATTACATTCCCCAGTTCCAAAATCACCTGTACACGATTCACTGAAAGTTTCTTCTCTAACACTAGTAAGACACCATTTTTGGGGTTAGTTGGGATTCTTTGCGTTGAAGAAATGAATATCATTCCCAAAAAAATCTGAAAACATTTTTTTTTGAGTTTTGCTTGTCCGTCTATTCCTTTCGGGTCAACCATTTACGACGCAAATTTCATTGTATCAAATCTCAGCTTATCCCATATCAATAATTTCTCTAGATAAGTGAGTTTTTGTTTTTTGTATTAGTATCACATCTGCAGAACAAACTTTACTTCTGATATCGCTAAAAGAATCTGGTCTACGAAGGACATTGCTAACAGTATTGGTACAGCACCAATTATGGTACACAACATCGTTTGCGTGAGCATCTGTCTCAGAGATAAATGAGCACAACTTAATTTTAGGCCCTTCATCAGAACTTTTATGCAAGATATTCTTACAGTGTTTTTTTTTCATAATCTGTTTGCGTTTTATCACAAAAAAAAACATTTTTCTTTGGATAATGTACATTCCATTTTTGATCTTGTACCAGTTTTCGACGTTGTCGCTTGTTACAAATGTTCTAGAAATGTTATATAAAGAGAAAGAACTGTTAAGAGAATATCTATGTTGAACGTGAGAAAGCGATAATAAAATATATTTTTTTTGTGATTCCGTCTTTTTCAATTCTCAAAATCCTCCAGAAACGCATTGTTTCTTCCATAGGGCGGCAAAACGCAAAAATGTATAAATTGACACCATTGCTGTCATATGTATTAGATCCATTTGACACGTAAATATTCAATGCTCATACTGGCAAAATAATCGTTTCTAGCCTAGTGATAACAAATAACTGTCGACACTCAGTCTGCTAAGTGTATCCAATCCTTGTTTCCAATATTTAAATTGTTAATTTTGTTTTGTAAGAAAAGAAAATAAATAACTATTTATGATTTTCATTTGTTTTTTTATTGTCTCGGTAGGTAATCATAGATTTTTTGGAAAAATTGCAAAAGTCAAAACAGTTTAGCTGATTGTAAAAAAAATAAGCATTATTATTGTAGGGCGATAACGATATTTGGGTTCGACCTAGATGATATTATTGTGAAGGATGCACTACAACGCAGGATTGAACCTGTACCAGATATAAAGATATTATTTTGAAGTATTTACTACTACCAAGAATGAACCTATGCCACAGATGAAAATAGTGTAACAAAGTATTCTCGATGTATTAATGAAAATATATATTTTATCTTTAATGTGTGATTCAAATGTGTTATTTTTAGTCTTACTTGTAAAAATATTTTTAATGCATTTTTTAAACATTACCAGCACGTTGTCCATCTGTTATCATTTCTAACAAATTGAACTAGACTTCAGACAATTGTCCTATACAGTCAAAACTATTTGCCATAGATATCTTATACCATAAACGTGTGCCAGACGGCTTTCGAATTGTTTCGGCGCCCGTGGGTGGGGAGGGAGGCACATTTATTTCGTAAATAACTGCCATGACACGTAAAACGTCAATAACTTCTACATGCGATGACGGTACACGCATGCCTCTTAGAAGTTCCCCGTGCCACATTTTAGGTGGACACAATCCGACATGAGGAAACTTTGTAATTAAATGTCAATTATTTGGGAAAAAGGTCTAACGTTTTGTCTCGATGTGGGCAAAAATTATATTTTATGGTTTTAGGGTGTTGGTCATCATTTTAAATCAGTGATAGCAATAATTTTTATTTATACACCAATTTCGCTGATAAAAAGCCAACCGTATTGGCTCAATAACCCAGAAACTAATTTTATGGTGTGACCGTGTTCGTCATCCTTTGGCACCAATGCTGTCAACATTTTCTATTTATACAGCAATTTCGTTGGGAAAGTCACGCGTATCCCTTCGAAGAACACGAACGAAATTACATGGTTTTACAGCGTTTGTCATGGTTTGCGACTTCAATTTCATTCTGAAAAAGGCCAAACGCATTGTCTCAAATTAAATTTTATAATTTTACAACGGTCCGAAATGATAACCAAAACCGTAAATTCATAAGATTTACTTCTTTCCCCGTAAGTTAATGCTTTGAATCTTTTTCACAACGAAATTGTTGTTAATAGATTTTTGACACAGCTGGTCTGAAATGATGAACACCCTACAGCCAAAAAATTTAGTTCTTGGTCACCGTGCCAATACCCTCGTCCTTTGGTCAATGAAATTGCTGTATGAGTAAGAATTTTTGAGATCGCCGATCCCAAACCATAACCAACACCGTAAAATCATAAAATGCATTTCTCGTGCATCGAAGTAATCGGTTTGACCTTTTTCCAACTAAATTAGTGTATTTGTAAAAAAAATTGACATCACTGGCCTTAAATGATGACAAACATTGCAAAACTATACAATTTAGTTTGTCCCTATGGAAACTATACGTTTGGGCCTTTTCTCAAGAAAATTGGTATACTTTTTAGCTTTAATGATAACATTTTTGCAGGTATTTCTAGCAGTAACGTAGTCTGCATGACTCTCCACCATTTCATGGGATTCCCATTGGTATAAAAAGCGAAAGCACTATTGGAAGATTTTTTTGGGAATACCTAATTTCATGTCCATGAGGATTACTTCAGACACTAAAACAACAATGTTCGAAGACTACGACATTATACAATATTCATGCCATAGGAAGGTTGCAAAGAAATCTCGATCACTTCATTTAGCTGACTAAAAACATCACAAGGTTCTATCAGTGCAGTGAACAGAGAATTGTGGGACCGTGGAAGTTATTTCTATTACACAATGATGAGGTAGATCTAGTGGAGAAAGTACTGATGTTTTATAAACAAGCGTGTTTGATGTAAGAAAAGGTCTGGAAGATGTGAAGTATGATTAGAGTTATCAGAGGGATTCTAATGGATTCAGAAGTCATTTGGGAGAGATCACATGAAATGCACTATGACCAACCGCATTAGTGATATATGAAAAATCAGAGAAGTCTTTAAAGTTACTGTCATTGGGAGGCCCATATATGCAACAGAAGAATTTCAGAAACTTAGGTCTAAAATGTTTTAATTAAATCACATCGAATTTTTTTATTTTCCAAAGAAGAAAACCTCTTTCAAGCGATGTTGAGATAGGCGCACACTTCATTATACGGAAAGTTAGCGTGAAGATTGTATTGATGAAATTGCAAGTCGGGCGCATCGCACTTTCCAGAGGAGAGTTATGTTTCTGATAAAAACAAAATAAATCTTGAGAGTAGTAGAACAGCATTAACATAAGACCTTGCCGAGCTCGGAGAATCAATATTAAGGAGTGTAAAAAAGAAACTAACTAACTCTGAAGTTATTTCACCAAAACTATATGGTTTACCAAAAATCCATAAACCTAATATTCCTTTAAGGTCTATTGTTAGTGCAATTGGTTCTCCTACATATAGTCTTGCAAAACATCCCACATTTTTATTGCAACCTCATATAGGAAAAACACCCCATTACATTAAAAATTCTGTCGACTTTGTTGAAAAAATACATAGTTTCAAAATTGAAGAGAGTGATATAATGGTCAGTTTTGATGTTTTCACATTTCACAAAAGTGCCTCTAAAAGAAACTATTGAATACAATGATCATCTTTTTCCAAAGGACATAACCATTCTTTTTCAGCACTGTCTTACTACAACTTATTTTCAGTGGAATAGTAAATTTTATGAACAGATTGAAGGTGTAGCAATGGGTAGTCCCCTTAGTCCTGTTATAGCTAATTTTTATATGGAAAAATTTGAAACATTAGCGTTACAAAATGCACCTAAAAAACCTTCAGTTTGGTATAGATATGTAGATGACACATTTGTTATTTGGAGACATGGAGAAGAGGCACTGCATGAGTTTTTGGTTTTTATAAATAGTATACATTCTAGTATTCAGGTTACCATGTAAAAAGAAACTAATGGAAGTTTACCATTTCTTGACATACTAATATCTAAAAATAATAATTCACTATCTTTTAAGTAATTAAAAATTATTATTAATTTTACTAAATACATAAATAAAAAGTTTACCTCGAGTAGGATTTGAACCTAATAATTTTTAATTACATTTTATCTTTGAACTTATTCGTTCATAACAATATTTACAAAATAAACTGTCTTTTAAGGTTCACAGAAAGCCGACAGCCACTGACAAACCGTCATAAATTATCCAACCTCCATCCACGTCAAAAAATTTGTGTAATTAAATCTTTACTAGATAGAGCAAAACGAATTTGTGACTCTGAATTTTTGAAGGATGAATATAAATATTTAACAAAATCCTTACAAGATAATGGATATTCTCTTACAGATATGAATAATGTTATAACACCTTCTAGACGTAACCTTAAAGAAAAACCAGTTCTTAATGTTGGTACTGCTTTTCTTCCTTTTATAGCTAATGTTACAGATAGAATTGAAAAAATCTTAATTAAATATGACATTAGGACTATTTTTAAACCTACAAGAAATGAAAGAACATTTAAGATCACATAAAGATGTTTCATCTGCCGGAGTGTATACGTTATCTTGTTCATGTGGAAAAGTATACATTGGAACCACAAAACGTATCTTTGATACAAGACGTAAAGAACATATGAGATTTTGTAGATTAGATCAACCAGAGAAGTCTGCGGTGGCTGACCATGCCTTGAATGATCTAAATCATGACATTCAATTTGACAGTATGGAAATATTGTCAAGACAAACTCATTATTATGTTAGTTTACAACGTTCAATTTATGCGTTCAACGAAATTATTATTATTGTTACGATTTATTTTTGTTGTTATTTATTTAAAAATTTAAGGTAGATAAATCGACATCAGCTTTATTAGAAATTTAACGATACAAAATAATGTTGAATGTGTTTCGGACAAAACACCAATCGTTTATTTTAATTCTGATTAAATTTCAATGTATAGTGTTTATTAAGTGGGTGTCATTTTTTTTTAGTGTACACATTTGTAACCTTAATCTTTTTGCACAACGTTCGCATTACTACGTTTATTCAAAATTGATTGCATCCAGTTATTGAGTGATTTGCAGGTTTTACCGAAATTGTAGATTTACATAACTTTATGATGGCGTTTTTTTTCTTTGTTGCTTTATTATTTAATTCAAGCCGACCGAACAGCTGGCTTATTTGCATGCCAGTGATAGTTTTGCGAGTAGTCGCAATTTTTTTGAAGTGACTCTTATAGGAATCAACATACCGATTGTGGACGCCGTAGTGCCTGAGCTTTTTTTTTACTTATAGTATTCCCAAACACGCTAAGATTTGCCTAACCTGCTAAAGCACTCAGGAACACTGGGAGGGTTTAGGGATGTTGTTAGGCTGCCGAGAAATGTTTATGAATGGCTACCTTAAATTGACTTAAGTCAAAGTTTGGAGGAAAACAGGAACTGGGTAGTGCATTCCACAATTTGGTCGCGGTGTGGAAAATGTAGATTGAGCCCGTTTAGTGTGATACGATATCATTTTGAGTGCGTAGTTATGGTGTGAATGGACTAACCCAGTGTTCCTAGCGAAGATGGGCTGCGAAGGTATTAAGGAGTGTATTTCGGAGGCACACTTACCATGGTAATAGCGATAGAACAAGGAAACAACCGAAACTATTTTTCTATGCCCAAGAGGCTGTAGGTTAGAAGTCAAAGACGGGTGATTTATAAGCCTTATAGCTGTTTTTTTGATACGGTTTACCATATCAAGAGCGTATTGGGGAGCACTGACCCAGAGGTGGGAATTGTATTCCAGATGAGGTCGAATTGGAGCCTTACACAGTAAAGGAGCTGTTGCTATGTGAAGTACTGTTTAGATCTGTATAGAAAGTCCAGTTTACGGGCAGTTGTTTTGCTGGCTGACAAAAGGTGGTCAACGCATGAAACGTTCGATGATACGGACATCACTAACATAGAAATAGAGTTTGAAAACTTGAGTCCTAAGCAGGAAATAATCGGTCTTTCTTGGCGACAGAAGGCAACACTGCGTTTTGTCAGCGTTGAACGTGAGTAGATTATTCCTTCCCCATTCAAGGACCCGTTCTAAATCACCGTTGATTGTGGCTGCCAATTTCACCTTAACGACTTATTGTTGTGGGAAAACTGAAAAGAACTACAATGTAGAGTGCTGTCGTCTGCAAAGCAATGGATCAGCATAGTTGTTGAGGAAATGAGGAACTGAGGTCATTTATGTATGTATTATGGATTTATGAGGGAAAGTGTGGGAACTATCACTGATCCTTGGCGTTTCTTTCGAAAAGAAGCCATCGACGACAACGCGTATACGTCTCTTGTCAAGAACGCTGGATATCCAATTAATGAGCGTATCGGATAATCCAAACGAAGTGAGCTTGGAAAGTAGGCACTTGTGCCAAACCTAGTCAAAAGCCTTTGAAATATCTAAAGCTACTACGACTGTTTCACCGGACCTCTATGTGTTATTCCAAAGTTGGGTGACATATGAAAGAAGATCACCCGTTGAACGACTCTGTCTGAACCCATACTGGTTTAAGAGTTTATTGGACTCGAAGAACGAAAGTAGTTGGTGGTTGATGGCTTTCTCCATGATTTTCGACAGAATGGAAGTGATAGCTATTGGTCGAAAGTTTGAGGGATCGGTTTTGTCCCCCTTTTTAGGAATAGGTTGGACATTTGCCAATTTCCACGATGAGGGGAAACTCTCTAGATGACATGGAGATCGAAAAGAGTTTGGACAATACAGGTACTAGCTCGGGTAGCATTTTTTAAGGACGATAGCTGGAATGCCGTCAGAGCCACTCGCCTTGTTTGAGTCAAGTTTATTGATAATTGATTCTAGAAGCTTGTAACAAAAGTAGATTGGTTTAATAGCGTATGGGGTAGATTTGGGCGACGGCACAGTTTTACCAGAATCATAGATACATGAATTTGCTGCAAAGTAATCGACAAAGAGGTTTGATTTTTCAGCAGCATCGGCTACTACAACTCCGTCGCGAGACGTCATGGGAGGAAAGGAAGATGTACTAAAGTTTTTACTGATGGCTTTAGCTAATGACCAAAATTTACGACCACCCAAAGGACATGAGGCCAATTCTTTGCATTTACGTTCTTCAAACATATTATTGGGGTAGCTGTAAGGAATAGATCCCGGAGACGTGGAGCACGGTTAGGGTTGTCAGGGGAGTGAGAGTAGTGAACATTATGGTTTCCCGTTAGATCATTATTAAGATCTAGTTCATGACGTTTTCCCGCTATAAATGTATTTAACAAGTGGCGCCTTTATGACATTTTCTCTTGATTTTGACGTTTTTAGTTGTGACGAGCGCCCTTTTGCAGCATTAAGTAAGAACCCCGCCCACACCACTGAGCGATGCCATGCACACACATTGCCTTTACGGGCTGATGCACTAATGGGTATTTGGCCTGTAACAATCAGTGCATGAATCTTACGAACGCAACAATTGTGCATGGTAAGTAAATATAAGAGGCAAAATACGGTTTCTGCCTACCCCGTACGGGAATGGCATAATGGGTATGCATGTCTTTAGCCCACAAATACTGCAAGACTGTGTCTCTATTTGCTCCATGTTGAGGATGTTCGCTTGATGTAAAATGTTTAATTCTTTACAAACTTTAACAACTGTCTTAATTACTTCAATTAATACGGCTTGTCCCCAATCCTTACGTTTGATAAAAGTTAGAACAATACATCGTTGTACGTTTAAATGTGTATTACGTTAAAGCAACTTAACAGAATACATTTACACACATAAATTCGAGTACAATTGCTACATATTTGTAAAGGCTACATGAATTCATTAAAATATAGAAATCGCCCTGAAAAAAATAAAAATTACTTTCATATTAAATCTGGTGGGTCCCTTATATTTAACGTTATGTACTAGTATTTACAATGTTTATCTAATTTACAAATTATAAAGGTTATACAAACAGATAGTGTTAAATAGAAAAATGATAAAAGCAGCATATTTTACTTAAAACCTAATTTCATTCTGTTTAGTAACGAAGTCTTTTTTGCTACAGTTAGACTATGAATATTTCGTTATGATTTCTCTAAGGTATGTTCATTATATTTGTTATATTGCTAATAATATAATAACTATCATTGCATAAGAAGTCAGTGATTAATTTTTTTTCTAAAATATGCAGTTTTATTGCAATAAGGTATTATAACAATAAGACAATACATAAATAAAAACCGAAAACAATAAGATGTTGTTTATACACAAGTAACGCGTTGTTAAAGCGTATTCATTTTAGATTGAAGAAAAAACTGATCATTTCACAATATCCAATTAATTAGATTATACTTCAGCATTAGCTTAAATTACCGGTGTGAAGTTAGCAATAATATTCCAGCAATAGCTGTTGCACATTTATTGTGAAGTTAGCATTTCCAGCAATAAATAATTATGCAAAATGTCTTTAGCACTTAAGAAATTTTACTACTTACGTCAATTATAAATAAAATAAAGAGTAAAAAGCAAATAAAAAAGCGCACATATTTTTTGTTGGTTCTAAAAAAAATTTGCACTTTCAAATTATTCTCGTACGTACGTGTATAAACGAGTTTACTAAAATACTTAATTCGGGGTGTTTAGCCATTGATACAGATCAGGACTTTTATCTACACCTATTCTACATGAAATACAGAGTAAATGAAAGCAATAAAAAAATGCACATATTTTTCGTTTGTTCTAAAAATATTTTAAACTTTCCAATTACTCTCGTATGCTTGTAGCGGGACGACTAAAATGGTTAATTTGGGGTATTTAGCCATCGATATTTCACAGGATTTTTATCATCGTACATTCTACATGAAATACAGGGTAAATAAAAGCAATAAAAAAAGGCACATATTTTTCGTTTGTTGTAAAAAAAGTTTTAAACTTTCCATTTACTCTTGTATGCTTGCGTGCAAACGGGGTTGACTAAAATATTACGTTGGTTTAGTAGTCGATATTTTTCAAAATTTTTATTATCGCCTATTTTAGATGAGACAAAGTGCAAATAAAAATAATAAAAAAATGGGAACATCTTTTCCGTTGGTTCTAAAAATCTTCCCATTTCTCGTATGCACGGCGGGGGAGGGGGTAAATAAGATGCTTATTCTCGCGTGTTTAGCTGACGAGATTGTCTAGAATTTTTATCTCTAGCCTACCTGAAATACAGAATAAATACAAACAATAAAAAAAGGGGGGCACATATTTTCCGTTTGTTCTAAAAAAAAAATTATCTGACCAATTCCCGTATGCACGGGGTTTACTGAGATGCTTAATTTCGAATGTTTAGCCGCCGATATTATACAGGATTCTAACTACGTCAAATACGGAACAAATAAAAGCAACAAACAAAGGGCACGTATTGATATAAATAAAATAATTAGTCAATCTTGTTCATATGACAAACGGAAATACGTAGAATAGACGATAATAAAAATGCGGAACAATTATCGGCGGCCAAACACCCGAAATTAAGAATCTTAGTTTAGCCGTGGAGCATACGAAAATATGAAAAAATTTTTTAGAACCAACCGAAAAGATGCCATTTTTAGTGCTTTTATTTACTCTGTATTTCACGTGAAATAGACGATAATAAAAATCCTGTACCATATCGGCGGCTAAACACCAGAAATTAAGCACCTTAGTCAACCCAGTGCGTACGCGTACGAGAACTGGACAAACACATTTTTTTTTGAACAAACGGAAAATATGTACCTTTTTTATTATTTTTATTTACTCCGTATTTCACGTAACATAGACGATAATAAAAATCCTGAACTTTTTTATTATTTTTATTTACTGTGTATTTCACGTAAAATAGACGATAATAAAAATCCTGAACCATATCGGCAACTAAACACCTGAAATTAAGCACCTCAGTCAACCCAGTACGTAAGAGTACGAGAACTCGACAAATAAATTTTGTTTAGAACAAACGGAAAATATGTACCCTTTTAATGTTTTTTATTTATTCTGTATTTCACGTAAAATAGACGATTATAAAAATCCTGAACCATATCGGGGGTTAAACACTCGAAATTAAGTACCTTAGTCAACCCAGTGCGTACGCGTACGAGAACTGGACAAACACATTTTTTTTTTGAACAAACGGAAAATATGTACCTTGTTTATTGTTTTTATTTACTCTGTATTTCACGTAAAATAGACGATAATAAAAATACTGAACCATATCGGAG
Source organism: Vesta saturnalis (assembly GCA_036346205.1). Lineage (NCBI taxonomy): Eukaryota > Metazoa > Arthropoda > Insecta > Coleoptera > Lampyridae > Vesta > Vesta saturnalis. The sequence continues at coordinate 469,231 of JARFJB010001995.1, forward strand.
ACTAAACACCTGAAATTAAGCACCGTAGATAACCCAGCACGTATGAGTACGAGAACTCGACAAATAATTTATTTTATTAGAACAAACGGAAAATATGTACCTTGTTTATTGTTTTATTTACTCTGTATTTCACGTAAAATAGACGATAATAAAATACTGAACCATATCGGAGACTAAACACCTGAAATTAAGCACCGTAGATAACCCAGCACGTATGAGTACGAGAACTCGACAAATAATTTATTTTATTAGAACAAACGGAAAATATGTACCTTGTTTATTGTTTTTATTTACTCTGTATTTCACGTAAAATAGACGATAATAAAAATACTGAACCATATCGGAGACTAAACACCTGAAATTAAGCACCGTAGATAACCCAGCACGTATGAGTACGAGAACTCGACAAATAATTTATTTTATTAGAACAAACGGAAAATATGTACCTTGTTTATTGTTTTTATTTACTCTGTATTTCACGTAAAATAGACGATAATAAAAATACTGAACCATATCGGAGACTAAACAGCTGAAATTAAGCACCGTAGATAACCCAGCACGTATGAGTACGAGAACTCGACAAATAATTTATTTTATTAGAACAAACGGAAAATATGTACCTTGTTTATTGTTTTTATTTACTCTGTATTTCACGTAGAATAGACGATACTAAAAATTCTGAACTTTTTTATTATTCTTATTTACTGTGTATTTCACGTAAAATAGACGATAATAAAAATCCTGAACCATATCGGCAACTAAACACCTGAAATTAAGCACCTCAGTCAACCCAGTACGTACGAGTACGAGAACTCGACAAATAAATTTTTTTTAGAACAAACGGAAAATATGTACCTTGTTTATTGTTTTTATTTACTCTGTATTTCACGTAAAATAGACGATAATAAAAATACTGAACCATATCGGAGACTAAACACCTGAAATTAAGCACCTCAGTCAACCAAGTACGTACGAGTACGAGAACTCAACAAATAAATTTTTTTTAGAACAAACGGAAAATATGTACCCTTTTTAATGATTTTTATTTATTCTGTATTTCACGTAAAATAGACGATTATAAAAATCCTGAACTATATCGGGGGCTAAACACTCAAAATTAAGTACCTTAGTCAACCCAGTGCGTACGCGTAGAGAACTGGACAAATACATTTTTTTTTTTTTAGAACAAACGGAAAATATGTACCTTTTTTATTATTTTTATTTACTCTGTAATTCACGTAAAATAGATGATAATAAAAATCCTGAACCATATCGGCGACTAAACACCTGAAATTAAGCACCTTAGTCAACGCAGTACGTACGAGTACGAGAACTCGACAAATAATTTTTTTTTAGAACAAACGGAAAATATGTACCCTTTTTAATGTTTTTTATTTATTCTGTATTTCACGTAAAATAGACGATTATCAAAATCCTAAACCATATCGGGGGTTAAACACTCGAAATTAAGTACCTTAGTCAACCCAGTGTGTACGCGTACGAGAACTGGACAAACACATTTTTTTTTTTTTGAACAAACGGAAAATATGTACCTTGTTTATTGTCTTTTTTACTCTGTATTTCACGTAAAATAGACGATAATAAAAATACTGAACCATATCGGAGACTAAACACCTGAAATTAAGCACCTTAGTCAACGCAGTACGTACGAGTACGAGAACTCGACAAATAATTTTTTTTTAGAACAAACGGAAAATATGTACCTTGTTTATCGTTTTTATTTACTCCGTATTTCACGTAGAATAGATGATACTAAAAATCCTGAACTTTTTTATTATTTTTATTTACTGTGTATTTCAGGTAAAATAGACGATAATAAAAATCCTGAACCATATCGGCAACTAAACACCTGAAATTAAGCACCTCAGTCAACCCAGTACGTACGAGTACGAGAACTCGACAAATAAATTTTTTTTAGAACAAACGGAAAATATGTACCTTTTTTATTATTTTTATTTACTCTGTATTTCACGTAAAATAGACGATAATAAAAATCCTGAACCATATCGGCGACTAAACACCTGAAATTAAGCACCTCAGTCAACCCAGTACGTACGAGTACGAGAACTCGACAAATAAATTTTTTTTAGAACAAACGGAAAATATGTACCCTTTTTAATGTTTTTTATTTATTCTGTATTTCACGTAAAATAGAAGATTATAAAAATCCTGAACCATATCGGGGGCTAAACACTCGAAATTAAGTACCTTAGTCAACCCAGTGCGTACGCGTATGAGAACTGGACAAATACATTTTTTTTTTGAACAAACGGAAAATATGTACCTTTTTTATTATTTTTATTTACTGTGTATTTCACGTAAAATAGACGATAATAAAAATACTGAACCATATCGGCGACTAAACACCTGAAATTAAGCACCTTAGTCAACCCAGTACGTACGAGTACGAGAACTCGACAAATAAATTTTTTTTAGCACAAACGGAAAATATGTACCTTGTATATTGTTTTTATTTACTCTGTATTTCACGTAAAATAGACGATAATAAAAATCCTGAACCATATCGGCAACTAAACACCTGAAATTAAGCACCTCAGTCAACCCAGTACGTACGAGTACGAGAACTCGACAAATAAATTTTTTTTAGAACAAACGGAAAATATGTACCCTTTTTAATGTTTTTTATTTATTCTGTATTTCACGTAAAATAGACGATTATAAAAATCCTGAACCATATCGGGGCTAAACACTCAAAATTAAGTACCTTAGTCAACCCAGTGCGTAGTATGAGAACTGGACAAATACATTTTTTTTAGAACGGAAAATATGTACCTTTTTATTATTTTTATTTACTCTGTATTTCACGTAAAATAGACGATAATAAAATCCTGAACCATATCGGCAACTAAACACCTGAAATTAAGCACCTCAGTCAACCCAGTACGTACAGTACGAGAACTCGACAAATAAATTTTTTTTAGCACAAACGGAAAATATGTGCCTTTTATATTGCTTTTATTTACTCTGTATTTCACGTAAAATAGACGATAATAAAAATCCTGAACCATATCGGCAACTAAACACCTGAAATTAAGCACCTCAGTCAACCCAGTACGTACAGTACGAGAACTCGACAAATAAATTTTTTAGCACAAACGGAAAATATGTACCTTGTATATTGTTTTTATTTACTCTGTATTTCACGTAAAATAGACGATAATAAAAATCCTGAACCATATCGGCAACTAAACACCTGAAATTAAGCACCTCAGTCAACCCAGTACGTACGAGTACGAGAACTCGACAAATAAATTTTTTTAGAACAAACGGAAAATATGTACTTTTAATGTTTTTATTTATTCTGTATTTCACGTAAAATAGACGATTATAAAATCCTGAACCATATCGGGGCTAAACACTCAAAATTAAGTACCTTAGTCAACCCAGTGCGTACGCGTATGAGAACTGGACAAATACATTTTTTTAGAACGGAAAATATGTACCTTTTTATTATTTTTATTTACTCTGTATTTCACGTAAAATAGACGATAATAAAAATCCTGAACCATATCGGCAACTAAACACCTGAAATTAAGCACCTCAGTCAACCCAGTACGTACGAGTACGAGAACTCGACAAATAAATTTTTTTTAGCACAAACGGAAAATATGTACCTTGTATATTGTTTTTATTTACTCTGTATTTCACGTAAAATAGACGATAATAAAAATCCTGAACCATATCGGCAACTAAACACCTGAAATTAAGCACCTCAGTCAACCCAGTACGTACGAGTACGAGAACTCGACAAATAAATTTTTTTTAGAACAAACGGAAAATATGTACCCTTTTTAATGTTTTTTATTTATTCTGTATTTCACGTAAAATAGACGATTATAAAAATCCTGAACCATATCGGGGGCTAAACACTCAAAATTAAGTACCTTAGTCAACCCAGTGCGTACGCGTATGAGAACTGGACAAATACATTTTTTTTTTAGAACGGAAAATATGTACCTTTTTTATTATTTTTATTTACTCTGTATTTCACGTAAAATAGACGATAATAAAAATCCTGAACCATATCGGCAACTAAACACCTGAAATTAAGCACCTCAGTCAACCCAGTACGTACGAGTACGAGAACTCGACAAATAAATTTTTTAGCACAAACGGAAAATATGTACTTGTATATTGCTTTTATTTACTCTGTATTTCACGTAAAATAGACGATAATAAAATCCTGAACCATATCGGCAACTAAACACCTGAAATTAAGCACCTCAGTCAACCCAGTACGTACGTACGAGAACTCGACAAATAAATTTTTTTAGCACAAACGGAAAATATGTACCTTGTATATTGTTTTTATTTACTCTGTATTTCACGTAAAATAGACGATAATAAAAATCCTGAACCATATCGGCAACTAAACACCTGAAATTAAGCACCTCAGTCAACCCAGTACGTACGAGTACGAGAACTCGACAAATAAATTTTTTTTAGAACAAACGGAAAATATGTACCTTTTAATGTTTTTATTTATTCTGTATTTCACGTAAAATAGACGATTATAAAAATCCTGAACCATATCGGGGGCTAAACACTCAAAATTAAGTACCTTAGTCAACCCAGTGCGTACGCGTATGAGAACTGGACAAATACATTTTTTTTTTAGAACGGAAAATATGTACCTTTTTTATTATTTTTATTTACTCTGTATTTCACGTAAAATAGACGATAATAAAAATCCTGAACCATATCGGCAACTAAACACCTGAAATTAAGCACCTCAGTCAACCCAGTACGTACGAGTACGAGAACTCGACAAATAAATTTTTTTTAGAACAAACGGAAAATATGTACCTTGTTTATTGTTTTTATTTACTCTGTATTTCACGTAAAATAGACGATAATAAAAATACTGAACCATATCGGAGACTAAACACCTGAAATTAAGCACCTTAGTCAACGCAGTACGTACGAGTACGAGAACTCGACAAATAATTTTTTTTTAGAACAAACGGAAAATATGTACCTTGTTTATTGTTTTTATTTACTCCGTATTTCACGTAGAATAGACGATACTAAAAATTCTGAACTTTTTTATTATTTTTATTTACTGTGTATTTCACGTAAAATAGACGATAATAAAAATCCTGAACCATATCGGCAACTAAACACCTGAAATTAAGCACCTCAGTCAACCCAGTACGTACGAGTACGAGAACTCGACAAATAAATTTTTTTTAGAACAAACGGAAAATATGTACCTTGTTTATTGTTTTTATTTACTCTGTATTTCACGTAAAATAGACGATAATAAAAATACTGAACCATATCGGAGACTAAACACCTGAAATTAAGCACCGTAGATAACCCAGCACGTATGAGTACGAGAACTCGACAAATAATTTATTTTATTAGAACAAACGGAAAATATGTACCCTTTTTAATGTTTTTTATTTATTCTGTATTTCACGTAAAATAGACGATTATAAAAATCCTGAACCATATCGGGGGCTAAACACTCAAAATTAAGTACCTTAGTCAACCCAGTGCGTAAGCGTATGAGAACTGGACAAATACATTTTTTTTTTTTAGAACAAACGGAAAATATGTACCGTTTTTATTATTTTTATTTACTCTGTATTTCACGTAAAATAGACGATAATAAAAATCCTGAACCATATCGGCGACTAAACACCCGAAATCAAGCACCTTAGTCAACGCAGTACGTACGAGTACGAGAACTCGACAAATAATTTTTTTTTAGAACAAACGGAAAATATGTACCTTTTTTATTATTTTTATTTACTCTGTATTTCACGTAAAATAGACGATAATAAAAATCCTGAACCATATCGGCGACTAAACACCTGAAATTAAGCACCTTAATCAACCCAGCGCGTACGCGTATGCGAACTGGACAAATACATTTTTTTTTAGAACAAACGGAAAATATGTACCTTGTTTATTGTTTTTATTTACCCTGTATTTCACATAAAATATACGATAATAAAAATCCTGAACAATATCGGCGACTAAACATCCGAAAATAAGCATCTTAGTCAACCCCACGCATGCGAGAATTGGGCAGAAATATTTTTTTTAGAACAAACTGAAAATATGTGCCCTTTTTCATTGATTTTATTTACTCTTGTACCTCATGTAGAATGTACGATGATAAAAATCCTGAAAAACAGCCGCAGCCAAAACACCCCAAATTAAGTATTTTAGTAAACCTCGTTCATACACGTACAATTGCGAGCAGAAAAAACTGAGACGCCCTAAATTTTAGTTGTGTGAATTGTGGTGGGATATAAAAATGCCTGTCAAATTGGCATATCTGAATTCCTTGTCAATTTGAAAGTTGTAAGAATGCCGCAACTAAAGCAAGTATAAAAGTCAGTATAAAAGTCACGTTTGAGGTAGGGCGTTTTGTTAACAAAACTGAAAATTGAAAAGAACGGGATCGGCAGTAGAAGAACCCCATCCGGCCGACAAAGATGTTCAACTGCAAAAGAACACGAAAATTGCGTGAATTTCCTCCGTGAAAACCCTTTCAGCACTGCGTTCGATGCTAAAGAAGCCGCCAATTTTTCAGCGTCAGTGTGGACAATGCGTCGTAGGATTAATGGATCTGAGCTGAAGAATCCAACCGTAACCCGAAAGCCGTTTTTAACAGAGGAAAACAAGGCTGCAAGAGTGACATTTACCACAGATTACCGCAATGAAGTTAACATATTTGGGACCGGGTGGTTTTTTCCGACGAGAAGAAGTTCCAGTCTCGTTCTGATGGACGTGTTCCTGTTTACCGGCCGAGAGGAACACGATATGAAGAGTGTTACGTCTAAAAATTCCGCAACAGCGATCGCTTCTCGAAATTTTTGGGCGTGGATAAGTGCTAAAGGTCCGGGGGTGTATGCAGTAATAGAAGAGCGACTAACAGCTCCTGTACTCTGCAGAATCTTGGATGATATCATGGTCGGTCCCCTCTGTAGTGCCTGTATTTGGCAACGACTTCACATTTCAACATGTAAATATTATTGTTATTTTATTTTACTATTTTCTTTACGAAGTATTTATTTTCCGTACAGGGCAACTGTTCTGTACATGCTGCGAGATTGGTTACCTAATATTTAGAAGAAAACCATATACAAGTTTTGCCTTGCCCTTCACGCAGTCTGGATTTAAACCCAATAGAAAACGTTTGGGGTTGATGGCATTAAGCGAACACAAAGGCAAAACTTGCAGCCCCGAAACCAAGAAGAACTGACGCAAACGATTGTTGAATCGTGGGGTGATGTGACTCAGGAATACACAAGATCTTTGGTTTCCTCCATGTCCAGGCGTTTACAAGAAGTTCTAAACAGCAATAGAGCCATGACAAAATATTAGCGTCCTCACGGAGCAAATTCACCACTTTCTCGTCTTCATGTGCAGTTGAACATCTTGGTTGGCCTGGCCCGGTTCTTCTAGTGATGATGCCGTTCTCTGCAATGTTTTGTTTTGATAACGAAAACAGTATTCTCACTAACATTTAGATCATTCGCAATTGCTCTCATTTTCTTTGTAACAGAATTAAGAAAATCCAATGGACTGATCATGTGAAGTGTTGTGTTAAAAACGAAATTTTTCCTTATTGATTTATTTCATTCATATATTATGCCGCACAAAACATCGATTATGAAATTTTTCCACACTGAATTAATATTTTCAACATATCATACTTTTCATAATTTTCATAACGATTCATTTTAACTATCAACAATAAACTTGTGTTATCTGTATTTTAATGCACAACTGAAGTTTTCACTTTGTTTTGACATATTTGCTGTGTTTCATTGTTTTAAATTATTGCATCGCCTACTTACAAAATTGCAAACTAACAAATTCGCTTGTAATTCCGTAATTTTCTAAAAGAACCTCCATAAACTATATATTGTTGAAAAGCTTATAAAATAAGGATTTTAATGAAGTCGAAGCCAACTATGGTTTCTATTTAAAAAAAACTAAGTTTATGTGGCATCTCGACTATTGGTGACCAAATTTAAAAATTGACTACTCCATTTGATTCTACGCTAAAAACTGCACAAGAAATGTGCTTACACTTTTTCCTGAATTTTTATCAACAGATGAGATATGGAACCCTATCGAAATTTGAAAAAATTCAATTTTGGTCCCTGCATCAAAAATGAAAAAAGATAGCAAATTTTTGTTTTCGCTGTTTAATTTGTCTCAAAAAGTTGGCCTAATGCTACGTGAACAGTTTTGCTCTAACAGTAATAGTTACCGAGATACCCTGCAATCCCATCGAAATCGGTCCACCCTGTACATACGAAAATAATTTTCAAGTGTAAACTTTTATTAGAACAAACGAAAAGTATGTATTAATATTACCAGCTAAACGCATTTTGCACATTTGTTGTTGAAAAATTATACCTGACTTCACAATAAATATGCAAAAGCTGTTGCTGGAATGTTGTTGCTAACTTCACTCCATTGCTTAATTTCTCATTTATTTTTAAAACCAACTTAACAAGAACTTCTAGACCATTTAGATTTTAACATTAAAATTAAACTTGTGTTTCTTATGGTCGATATATTAGATTTTTGTGTGCAAACAAAAAAATCGTCAAATTTGATAGAATATTCTCGGAAACAGATGCGTTCAGTACAGGCCACCGTATCGCGGGAGTTGTGACAGATCGCCCTATTTTGTTAGAACCAAACATTTTCTACATCTTTATCTTTAAAAAAAAACTAAAATCTTTTCAACTATGTCGTCATCTGTACATCATGCACATAAGACACAACCACAATCGTACATAGCATGTTCCATATTTTCCTAAATTCGACAGATCATGAAGCCATAATGGCATTAATTCTAATACTGTTAAAGACGTTCCAGTCAAAGCTTTTAAAACCCTGCCTTTAAATTTTTAAATAAAATATGTTATCATTCTTGAGAAACTACTGGAAATAGTTATGAAAGCAAGACAGTAATTTTATAAATAAAAGCAAGTTTTTTTTAACTTTTCAGTACTTTTTTCGAGCAGATTAAAAAACGTAAATAGTGCGACAAACACTTGTTTCCCAAACGCTTGACGGTTCTAATAATTCACGTAGCACTAAGGAGACTGGCCCATTGTAACACAAGAAAACGCTTTTGACACAAATCATTATGACATTTAAAAAGTACGTACCGTAAATTAAAAGTAAACTGCGATTACAGCTATTAGTGGTTCATTTAGGTTTTCGATTGTTTGTGAAACGCGATCCCGTTAAAATTCCGCTTAAAATAAACAGGTAACTTAAAAAGTTCAATGTTAATTATATAAATAATAAATTATTTATATTGTGGGTACATTACTTAGACTCATTATATAAAAATTACTTAAACTTTATGCAGTATCCACATGCTGCACATAACAAAAACTACCATGCTCGATATGTATCCGGAATTGGCAACAATGATATTAGGCGATCTGTCGTAAATATCGAAAAGTTTGACCTTTTTATGGTTATACGTACCTAAAATGTTGTTACGAGCGCGAATTGTGTTGTTCTGTGACTTGAAGGTTTCTTGTCGGTCAAGAAATGGAGTTGACTCGGGAACAGTTTCGGGCGATGATTTTCACGATTTCGACGTGGATTAACTCAACAACAGTGTATCGATCAACTCACTTCGACTTTTGGTGATGAAGCTCTCGAGCTTCATCACCAAGATGGACATCGAAAGCAACTGTATATCACTGGTTTAATAAATTCAATCGTGGCCGTCGTTCGCTCACAGACGGACTTAAGAACGGTCGTCCAAAATCAGTTGTTGTACTCGAAAATATCAATGCTGTGCATGATTTGATTATGCAAGATCGTCTTGTTACATACCGCGAGGTGCAGACGACGGGAATACACGCGATTCTACATGAACACTTAGCCGCGAAAAAAATTTGTACCCGTTTGATACCACACAATTTGACAATCTCTCAAAAAAAGGTTCATATCGTTCGGTGCAAGGAAATGTTAAAAAAAATACAATCGTGGTGCGTCAAAAGCCGTGTATAACGTCTACACAGGTGACTAATCTTTGAGCTACGCGTACGAGCCTGACAGTATCCAGCAATCAACTGTTTCAACATGAGCCAAAATGGGCATGTTGCTAAGGTGCCACTGGAGAATCTTAAACAGCCAATTCTGAATGGTGCACAACTGTTTGTGTAGTGTTATGTGTGTAACCATTAAAGAAATTAGAAAGAAACGACGCAGGATCACTCTGCATAATAACAATGCAAGCTCGCATACAGTGGCCCAAACAACCAAAACATCGAACTGTCGGGTCATCCACCGTACAGTCATGATTTGGCTCCCAATGTTTTCTTTTTGTTCCCGTCTGTGAAGAATAAAATACGTGATGGACGTCAGAAGAAGCGGTTGATGCGTTCAAAATGCAAGTTTTGCGGATACCTCAATCGGAATGTGAAAAAATGCTACGAAAATTGGTTCAAACGCATGCAAAAATATATTGATCATCGTCGAGAATGTTTTGAAAAACAATAAAAAACATTTTTAATGATATATCTTAGTTTTCATCTGTTATTCCGGATACATATCGAGCAACCCTCGTATTACGGTTATCCTCGTTACAACCAGAAGTAACCAAATTCAATAAACCGCGTTTCATAAAACGGAAATTCGAAACTGTCAAATGGTGGAGTTAGTTATTCGATTCGCAAACGTCCTATAAATAAGGCTTACTCGGCAGGTGTTAGAAGCATTACGTTAAAAATTAATTTGCTACCATGTAACCAAACGCGTTGATGCGAGTGATGAATAAAACAAGTTGCTTTAAAATGGTCTCGTGTGATATTCCTCTAAACACTATTTTTCTTATTTTAATTAATGACCTTCTTTCCAGACCATTCAAAGGTTAAATTACGATATTTGCAGATAATGCATTTATCAAGACTCACTACAAATTTAACACAGTAAACTATTTTAACTTGTGTAATGCCTTCAATTATGTTAATTGCTCTTTCGTCAAATCTTTCTCTGATTCAAATGATGCTGGTGCAGAATTTTATAAAACAATCACTGCTATACTAGAACACGTACCTTTGTTCACATATGCTAAACGGTGATTACTCAAGTGGTTTACCAACGAAATTAGGAAGAATATTCATCTGAAAACTAAGTACCATAAACAATTTAAGCAATCAAACATTATTATTTATTATCACGAATTTAAACAACCACAATGAAACGTCAAATATCTGCTGCTTATAAGATTTATCTCCAAAATGTTGAAAACTTGATATCACCAGGTTCTAAATCTTTTTGACAACATATACACGCAAAAAAAGAGTTGTACCAAAATTCCAGGTAGAATGTTTTCTGGAGAACAAACACTTGATGGTCCTGAGAAGGTTATGAATGGCTTCGCAGACTTTTTTTTAAGGAAAGAAACAGTTTCTTGTACAGAAGAGTGGTGCATTTCTACCACTTCTGTTAGGACCGTACTTGGTGGTATTCTGGGTAATTTGTTTCTATGGACCACAACCTGAAGAAGATGATGATTCTACCGTTGGATTTTATACAACGCTTGCATGCACCAGATGTTACACAAAACATTTTAGCGCAGTTGGGCAGTGATATGGATAGTTTTAAAAGCCGAAATGACAAATGGCAACAGTACAACCAAGTTCTCCAAAGATATCTACACTTTTCCAATCAGTTACGTCAACCTGCTAACATAACCATCAGTGATGACGTTGTTGGAGATTTACGGAGATGCAAAGGCCTGGCACACGAAATAATATCAACGCTTCCTCTTACATATAAGAAGGTGAGAATTTCTTGTGTATACTGAATACGGTCGGTGATATATTTTATTCTCCGGTACGGGTATTCATTTTTTGAATGAGGGTAACAATATATCGAAAAGCGATTATCCCACGGCTACTGTTTAATGGTCTTTGACCTAGCTCCTGACTTGTCTGCACATGCTAGGTAGCTGGAATTTAGTTAGAAACGGTTCTCTGCGGCTAGAAGTCGGCTTTGAAAAAGCTCTTGCGGAAACCGTTAAGTGTATGGTGTATGCCGAATTTGATAACATGGTCGAGATCGATAAACATCGGAATGTCATCGTAGATTTTACCTGTTAAAAAGCGTAACTCTAGATCAAGCTTCAGTGGACAGCAGCAGCTGAAAGAAGATGGACTCACACTTGAACGTACAAAGGTTTACAACGAATTCAGACCGATAGAAATTGCCGTAGTTACAGATCGTGTTGATTTATTGCTGATGGTAGTAAAACCACCTCGAAAGTATTTTATATCAAAACCCATGTCAAACCAGATAAGATATTTAGAGAATAAATATCATGAACGGAAATGGCGGTTGGGGTATATACCCTACAACGATTTCCAAGAGAAGTTGATACGAGCGATGGTGCCCTTTAACAAAATTTACGTTAAGGGTAGTAAAAAAACAACAGTTTTTAAGATTTCGTAACAAACCAATACTAAACCAGGACGAGATGGGTTGTCCATCGATTAAAAATTAAAAAAGGAAACAAATGCGTATAGTTGTTTAAACTGTAACATCGAAGCGCCTATTTGTGCTGTGGACTATTCCAGGGTTGGAAGCATTCAAACTCTAAAGATGTATGCGGTACAAGTGTTGAAATTGATCCCCAGCCACAAGAATGTATTGCGACTTGTATGTACTTCCAATCAATTATAGCGGATCACGCTCCTTGAATGTGTGCAATTACTGTGAACACAGATCCAGCAGATAAACCAGGTCAACATTGGACAGCTATCTACATTGACTAGAATGGTAACGGGGAGTATTTTGACTCCTTTGGACGATTCCCGCTAGGATACCACTTACGCTTCCTGGAGAAGAATTCTAGATGATACCATTACAACAAAGCGACGCTTCAGGATTACCATTCGGATGTGTGCGGACTTTATATACGATAATGTTTTTGTATTTTAGATTAGATCATTTACGAACGCTTGATTTTGTAAATAAATGATGCAATAATCAAGCTATTGGATAATGCTTGTTTTTTTACAATTCTACTCTGATAAATAAAAAGAATTTTAGTACTTGTTTCAGCTAGAGGAACCTAGATACAGAGACAAGCCGAAAGTCTGATGATGTGTAAACAGTTTCTACGAACATAGTTTCTCAAAACAAAGGTTATATAAAAGATGAGGTGTATTATCAAAATTGTATATGAAGGTCAACTACTTGTTTACCTTTTATGTAATTTTCTAATTCAGTTTTTACAAATACGTTAAAGTTATTTGAATCGTGAAAGGTTGTTATTGTGGTTACATAACTGGGGAAATTCAGAAACTAATTACATTACATTAATGATTGGGGAAAACCCATTAATTTTATATTACTTTGCGATTTGTTAATTGGACTGTAATTAAAAATCTGTTTATGTATTTGATTGAGATAGGTTTGATTGATTGATTGGTTTAATTCACTACTTTTAATTGGCTCATATTTAAATTGTTTGCGGTGTTGTTGTCAGACAATACAAAAATGGTCGCTGTCATTAACCGATTTTATTAATTTATTTAATTGATTTGATCCACTACTTTTAATTATGACAAGGGGCGAAGGCCAGAGAACAAGTTCCGGAGTCCTATACCGGGGACGAAGACCCGATAACAAGTTCCGGAGTCCTATACCTGTCTTCTGACAAAAGGGCGAAGGCTTCCTTATTAGAATATTATTTCAAATTTCCCGCCATAACAATTACAAAAATAGCCGCCAAAATAAAAATGACCGACAAGCCACGCCCACAAAATGGCCGCCGGTCACGCGGCTCCTTTAAAATTATTGAATTTTGACCTGCACCACTCCCCCCACCGGATCACGTGAATACTTCTGCCACAGGGGCACGTGACTACTCCTCCTTCCCCGGTCGCGCAAATACCCCCCACTCCACCCCGCGCGGCTTTTAATTATGACTCATAATTAAAAACAAAATAGCGGCGATTAGGACCCCCTTCTACTCTTATGTTTGTATAGTTAATTATGTACAGGAAAATGAATATGCACTTGTGAGGGATTTAAAGCATTAATGCTAAAAACACTACTTCCATTTGCAAAAAAAAACGATAAATTTGTAATAAATTTTATATCCATCAAGGTTCTACCACCAACTCCTTCAATAACTATTCAAGATCGAAAAATGGTATACACTTTTCCTGGGGCAATTAGTGTAAACGAACAATTATTTAGCTTGAATTCAAATATTTACCATTGCCATACAGTGTGAAGCATTTTTTAAATAAAGTTTCGCATTTCAAAAGGTATAAACTTTATTATGGGGTAAATGTGTAATTGCAAACAATGAAGTAGACATTTCTGTTTCTACTGAGCGATATAAAATCATTTGTTTTCATTTCCCCTTGATTTTTTACAAAAAAACTAACTTTTTTTGCAATAAAAATGGGTACATCTTTCAAACTAACCGATAATGGACCTATAAAAAAAGCAAACCTGAATAAGTGCTATAACAATTTTTTTCGGATGTCTAATATTAATATCTATATTATGGATCAAGTTTAATTTTTTTTATCGCAACAGTCCAAGCTCCGATGAAGATACATGTCATTTTTCAGTTTCATAAAGTCAGTCATTATGAAACCCATTTGAGTTTCATTATGTATTTATTACAAATGCAAAAGAAACGAATATGAAAAATTGTTTTCTGGTTAATATACCATTTAAATGGCACCTTTAACAAAGTATAAGTACAATTTACCTACTTCAAAGTTTAAATTTACATCATAATAAATAAATCAAACATTAATGACAAAAGGTACTTACTGCATAATGCACACTTCGACGAACAGCTCTTCTGCCTGCAGCTTCTCCTGTTGGACTTTCTATGGCACTATTATTATCGTCACTGTATTTGTCTTCTAAATCCAACTGGTATTCAAATGGTTCAGCATATACTGGTTCTTCGTTTTTACAAGTAACAAAAAATGAAGAATTAGGTTCTTTTACTGCCGAATAACTACTGCTACCACAACTAAGAGAAGGCAAGCAATTAAAATTAAACTTAGGTGAAGATTCACAAGAGCTATATGCATTTGATGAAGTGTCAGGTATTGTAGGTAATTCACGTAAATTTAATAATTTTTGTTTTTCATTATCACTATCATCTTCTGATGTATTACCACTTCTAATATACTTTCTGATCAATACCCCTTTACTTTTTAATGCTGTTTCAAGTTTATCTAACATATATTTAGGATCACTTTTTGGTTTTTTAGTTTCAGAAATATTTTTTTGCAACTCAGAATTTAACTTTTTTGTAAAATCTGAATTTAGATTAAGGGCAAGAAATTGATCATCCAAATGCTTGTTAGGAGTATGCACAAATGTTCTTGGAGGTTTCTTTGGTGCTGGTCCTGGTGGAAGTGGTTTTTTTAAAGCATTCTTTAAAGTATCTGTTAAGTTTTCTAAATTCTTCTTATTTAAATTTCCTCGCTTAGTTTCGTTTGTTAAATTTTCCGATTTAACTGTTTTTGAGTCATTATAATAATCAGAAATTTTTATTGTCGATGCATTATGTAAATCGTGGGTATCAAAATTTGTAATTTTTTTTCGTTGCGATTTTGGCACTGGTTCAGAATATAAAAATTTTAGAGTATTCACAGATTTATCGCAGTCATCACTGGCTGGAGTAACTACTGGGTTTCCATTAAACTTATTACGAAGCTCTGAAAACGTGATTTCTTTTGACTTTAATTGTGATGTTTCGGTAACTTCGTCATGGCTATTCACTTTGGCTACTGTTTGTAGGTACCGAGTTTTATTTTGTATAAAGCGAGTATTATTAGATTCAGAAGTTTTATCTAATCGAAATGCAGGTGTACGTTTAATGTTACGTTTTGAAGGATCACTTAACTGTCTTGATAGAGCTTGGTGTGAATTTTTAGTTTCTGCAGTTTTTTGGATTTTATTTACTTGTATTTTCTCTTGTGGATCAGTTTTTGTGATTTTGAAATCTTGTAAAGTTTTTGATTTTCGTAAAGGGGGTTTTGTTTGTACTTTGTTTTCGTTTGCATTATTCTCAAATTTACTTTTAATTGCTTTTACACGATTTGAGTTTTCAGGAGGTTTATACATATTGTCGTTACATGTTGATATTGTTGAAAGGTATTTTTATAATTCTATACTTAATTACTAAATAATTAATAACTACTTCATTTTTTAATACTTGAGAAAAGAAGTGTGAAGAGTTGAAAGATAAGAGTTAACAGTAGCAAGTGGTGTGGTTAAGTTTACAAGCAACAGGTGTAGTATCTGCAACAAAATGAAAACAAAACTTACATTACATGATGGGGAAGCAGATATAATAATTACTAAATCTACTAGTGTTGATGTACTTACAAATATTCTTAGTAAATCCCACTTTCAATTAAGCTTTAAAAGTTAAGTTTTGGTTACTGCTGCTGTCACTTTACACTACTTAACTATTAATAGCTGTTTCGAGTTGACACGATTTTCTGTAGTAACTAGCACTCATAATAAATAATTGTTAATAATGCAGATGTACTTGACTAGTTGCATAACAATCAGGCGTTATTTGATTTTAAATTGATAAAAAAAGTAACAAAATAATAAATACCGGTAAACTCAAAAATGACTTTATTATTAAATCTTTATCTTTATATTATTAATAGATATGTCGCACCACACTTTACTGTCTGTCGAAAGTTCATTTTAATTAAAATTCAAAGATTGATTAGGTTTACTAAATTTTTTAATTCTTCGTCGTTCACTAGATCTTCCAGAATTTGTTTGCAATCAATGGCTGACAATTCATTAACTCTCGATAAACACTCAGCGACAATATTATTTTTTCCACTTACATGTTCTAAATCAGTCGTATATTCCGAAATATATTGCAAATACCTCAACTGACGTGGATAATAAGCTTGTTCGTTTTTTTGGTTTATGATTAGTAAATATTTTAAATAGTCATACTTCTAAAAAATGTTTAAAATACCTTATGGATAAATAAATAGCATGTAACTCTCTATCATACGTAGAATGTGCTTTTTTATGCATTAAATTTTTATTAGTGTGATGGAAGATTTTCCATCACACTAATAAAGAGCATTATTACTAATATTTGGTAACAATTAGGTTTTAAAACACCAAATACATGTGATTAAATGAATGCCCAAATATATATAATCTTCTGACAACGAGTATATTAGGTATTTTAAAATTAAAGAAAATGTGGTTAAATAGTAATTAAAAAAAATTACATAAAAATTTAAGAGAAGTAGGTATACTGTAACAGTTACTAATCATAGCTACTTATCAAGCAATAGTAGTGTAGATCTGTAGCGAAAACTATTTAGTTTCGTTATTTGAATTTCCCGCCACAGAGTGAGCCTCCTAGATGCCGTTTATTACTAAATATAAGGATGGAAGTTGGCAGCTGATAGAATGGCAATAAAAAACGTGTGTTAATAATAGTATATTACAAGGGATTGTGGCAGGAGTAAGGAAAACGAATGCCATAATCCCGCATTATAAGCGAATTTCATATGCTATTTTGTCTTCGACCTATCCACTTTGAGACACAATTTAAATGAAATAATAATTTCAGATCGTTACAAAATAGTTATTTTTGCAATCGTTACTTTTAATACATAAATAGAAAAGTGGTATATAACTAAATATATAAACTTTTTTGCTTATATATTTAATTTGACATTTGTCAAATATTTCAAAATTTAATTTTTTTCTAATTTTATGTAAACGATTACAAAATTTTGTTCAACACGTGCTGATTTTTGGTACTCGGCCTTATATTTTATCCCTCGGCTACGCCTCGGGTAAAAAAGGACGGCCTCGCACCAAAAAATGTGTAAACAGCGCACTAGTTGCGAAAACTACTATTTTGTATCTAGTGCGCGAAATGCTACTTTGGTGATCGAGAATTGAATTTTTTAACGAGGCGCAGACGAGTTAAAAAATTTGTCGAGATCACCAAAGTAGTTCGCGCACGTGTTACAAAAATTTTTTTCTACAACCATCAAAATATGTATATCCCTTAAAATTGTTTTAAATAATTTTTTTTTTTGGATTTTTGCTTGATTGAGGACCACAAAAGTTAAAATACAATAATCTCATAGACTTTACTTGCAGTGCGCGAAAAATGTATTTCGCACACTATTTCGTGCACGTTGTTATGGTAACGTAGGAAAATAAAAAAAAGTCATTTCGCATATTGTTATTAATGTGCGAACCTTGTCGTTTTTTGACGTTTATAGAAAAAAGATATCATTTCACAGGAGTTGATGAACGGTCTTATTATAGTTGAAATAGTTTTGCATTATATGTGTCATTTATTTGTTGTAAATAAACGAATTTTGCAAAAATGGATTCAGACGTGCGTGAAGAAATCCTAAAAAAAAGCAGAAGAGGCTGAGTTGAGTCTTATACCTAAAAAGTTCGAAATCATTTATAAGAAAGAGTTCGACAGATTTATTGAGTGGCTGCGCAAGAATAATACGGAAACTGTTACAGAGAAGGTTTTGCTTGCGTATTTCCTTCATCAGATAAGTTCATTACATCATTTATTAAAGGCAACCATTCTTTGTATTTATTTTATTAGTCAAAAACTACAAATTGTCTTCATTATGATGCATGTACTCCAAATTAAAATGTATGTTATGTCTCAAAAAGGATGTAGACATCAGCAAGATTTCAAAACTTTCGGCATTCTTGAAAAACTGTTCTGTTGGGTGCATACCAGAGAAGTCATTAGTGTTTTCAAATGAGCACTTACTTAATTTTTTCTTGAAGCACGCAACGACAAATACTTATGAAGGTAAATTTTTACTTTTAAAATTATTCTTAATAAATATGATTACATTTTAGGTAGTTGCAATACTGGGTGTGTTTGGTGGTTGCAGACGCATAGAATTGTACAATCTGTGTGTTGGAAATATTAAAGAGGAAGGTTCTGTCTTTGTGGTTCATATTAGAGAAGCCAAAACACACAGACCCAAGATTTTTACCATATTAAACAATAACAGTAGAGTAAATTATATCGACCTCATTAAGAAGTACACGAGTTTAAGACCGAAGTATGTGAAGATTGAAAAGTTTTTTTTTGCTTTACAAGGGGTGTAAATGTACCAATAATCCTTTAGAATTTACATCAGTTCTACATACATAAAGACAAAATTTACATCGATTGAGGGTTGAACCTTGATGGCGCAATTGGTTAGCGCAGTACTCTAGCAAAGTACAGGTCGTAGGTTCAAATCCTACTCGAGGTAAACTTTTTATTTGTGTATTTAATAAAATTAATAATAATTTTTAATTACATATTTACCGTTGAACTTATTCATTCATAACAAAAACTTATAATAATTACCTGTAATCCTACTTGCATTAACACATTTGGTCAGATTCCTCGACAGATTGCCAGGTATTTAAATATTCCCAATGCCGATCAATATACAGGACATTTATTTCATAGAACTTCTGCCACAATCTTGGCAGACAGTGGAGCTGACATTAGAACTTTAAAACGGCATGGGGATTGGAAAAACGATGCTGTTGCTGAAGGGCAAATGGCAGACTTCATACAAAACAAGAAGAAAATTGCCAAAACCTTAGAATCTAGTAGCGTACAACAAATGAGTAACCGAGAAATATCTATATCAACATCTTCAAGCAGTTCGAGCGAATGGCTTCTTGAGACATCTGCGGGAATTTCAATTACCGGAATTCCAATTGCACCATTAATATTAACATCAGTCAACAATAATTTCTTTAATATTACATTAATTACAGATCATATTCTAACTGTAGTATTAATATAAATAAATCATTTGTTCAATTTCTCGGTTTGCATTTCGTCGTCAAGACGACTTTATGGCACAACATTACAGCATGCGTGCCATAAAGTGACAAATTATTGACGATTTTGACATTCTAGTGCTAGTCGACGACAAAAAATATAATTGCATCTTGTTCATATTAAATGTTAAGTGTTTATTGACAAGTTTTAAACAGAGTGAAGAATCCCGAATTAAATAACTGATGATGAATTTAATTTAGGTTATTATAAACCAAGCCAACGTCTTAGAAAAATGAAAGTGTTTGCGGGAACTAAAGTTTCCAATAAAGCTATCAGACAATTGTGGCTGGAAAAATTGCCGGAAAAAACGTTTTAGTGGTTAATGAAGAAGATCTAGATAAAGTCGCCATAATGGTGGACAAAATCTTCGAGATCAATCACAAATACAAATATTCGCCAGTGCAGTTATACAAGTGCGTGTTCACAGTGCAACGATTTAATCGCGAAAATTGACGCATTAGAAAAAAGCTGTCATCGGTACCTTTTGGATGTTCTAGAATCCGTGACCGTAACCGAATTCGCTTTGACAGAGGAGGAAATTGGTGTTATTTCCATTATAGATTTGGTAAAAAATGTTTACCAGAGAAATGTAAGCAACCTTGTACTTTTAATTCGGAAAACTACTAGTTGCAACAGATTCTACGGTAAAATCAGTTGCTGAAAGCAAGCACCATTGCCGTAAAAACAGACTTTTTGTGCTGGACAAAACAACAGGTATTCGTTTTTTAGTCGATACAGGCGCAGACGTTTCACGGATTCCCAAAAAAAAAAATGCAACATTTCATTCAACTTTCAAATTGTACGCAACAAACCTGTGGTACAAAATTATTAACTATTAATTTAGGTCTCCGTAGACAATTTCAGTGGCCTTTTACAGTTGCCAAATTTTCGAAAGGTGCAGACTTTTTAAATCAATTTAATTTAGTGGTAGATTTAAGAAAAAGACAATCAATAGATGATATAGTTAATTTGCTGCTGAGTGTCTGATATGGAATTATCCCCTACAAGCCCTTGACCAATTATGTTTTCTTTTTGTCATAGCAAACCCAAAAACTCTAAGCTTGTGTTAAAGAGAAATTTAAATAATGCGACGTTTAGTTAAATACCGACCGTTCTTAGTGTTCTACAAAAATCAACCGTAATGCTTTAGTAAATAGTTTCGACAGTGAATCATATTCCCTTGAAGTCAGAACTAAGTTGCCGTTTACTTTGAGCAGTAGTTCGCAAACATTTATTCATACGTATAACGTTAGCTCACCCATTCAAATATTTTGTCATCGATTTTAGTTGTTAATAAAAAGTAATAATTATATATTTAGATTAAAAAGGTACTTAGAATGTGAAAAAATGTAGTTTATTTTAAGACATACGAGATGTATAAATTCGCAGGTATATAGTAGGTAATATTTTTATGGTACAAATTAGCACAAAACGAAATAGAATAAGTTTATTCACTTACTCGTATAACAAATTGTATTTATTTTACCTATTACGATTTATAGTAACAGGTAATAATTATTTAACATGCAGACCAAAAATCTATCTATTATAATTATTAAAAATTAAATAATTATTAAAACTCTTGAGCATTAAATTTGCTTTATTTGAAAGTATACGCAAATATTTAAAATATTTAAAAATAATTAATTCCAAGTAGGTAATATTAAATTTTAAAGACAACAATTACACCGAAGTATTTAAGCGTAATTATTAGAATAAACTATTTGAAACACATTAAGTATTGGCTTAATTAACGAAAACTATGCACCGAAGAATGGGAAACTTCAAAACATTTACTATTATACATAAGAAAGGTATGTTAATTAAATTTACAATTTATCCATAAATTACACATTTGTCAGTGAAAACTCTTTAGTATTTGTTAGTTTGTCTGTGGATAACTTAGTATAATTTTGATAAAATGACAAGTCAACGGCGCCTTAACAAAGAAGGTCGGGAGTTATTATTAAATACCTACGACTACTTTTCAAGTGAAAAAGAAAACGGTGGTCCTTTAGTTTCTGTTCATGCAGTACAGCAAAGAACAGCTGATGCCATAAAGTTTCTACGAAAACCGTATCGAGGGTGTGTGCTTTAAGAAGAAATCGCAACGACCTAGAAAACCGGAAAAGGCAAGTGTCTCGCAAAAAGTGTTTGGATTTGCTCGATACCATTAAGCAAACCATACGTGCAGTAGTGTATGATATGTATGCTAAAAAAGTACACGTGACATTAGATACAGTATTAAGAAATGTTAAAACAAAACAAGTGTGCGACATAGGACGTTCCAGTTTGTACAATGTATTAAAATATCTTCAAAAAAACCGACAACAGGCGCGCCTTATGCGAAAAAAGTTAAGTTGTACTACAACGAAATTGCTTTTTAAGAAACTATTTAAAAAACTTAAATTCTTCAAATCCTCCCAAGTTGTATACATCGACGAAACATGGGTTTTTAGTAAGGGATTTTCAAAACGAAGCTGGCAGGATGGCAGTGTAAAAAGTTTACAACATCCCTTAAAAACAACGGATGGTAAACGGTATATAAGTGTTCATGCGGGTACTGTAAATGGTTTGGTATTTTACTTACAGTTTACTTACAGTTTACTATTTGGTACAAAAAACAAATCCATGGACTACCACGACAACATAAACTCAGAGTTGTTCGAAAAATGGTTCGAAGAATCTGTTTTAAAAAATTAGACGAGCCTTCTATTATCGTTCTTGATAATGCATCGTACCATTGTAGAAAAATGGAAAAATATCCAGTTTCGTCTTGGACCAAAAAACAAATTATTGAGTGGCTTCAAATGAAAACCATGGATTTTGAAGAAGATATGTTGAAAGCCGAACTATTGCAAATTGCCAACCAAAACAAAAGTCGGGATAATAAATGTTTTATTGATGACTTGGCTGCATCTTATGGTCATCAAGTTCTTCGGTTACCCCCGTATCACTGTCACTTCAATCCGATTGAGTTGATATGGGGATTGCCAAAAACGGCTATGATAAAAACATAGGATCAACAGTCGGAAAGGAAGAAAATGTTCTTGAAATTTGGGAACAAGCACTCAATAAAATAACTCCAGATATTTGGAAAAAAAGTGTCGAGCATACGGAGTCCATAATTAAAAGTACACATGAACGTGAAAAATTATAGATGAAGTTAGACCAATAGTTTTTACAGTTAACACCGGCAGTGATAGTGAGGAGGAAAATGAACTTAATTGAAGTGATAGTGAAGCACCCGTGAGTGATAACGAGTAACAATTTTACTCGGGTTTCAACAGGTACATAGTTATATAAGTTTGGATGATTTAATTTATATTATTGATAATTTTTACGTTTTAAAATAGCGATTATGTATAAATTTTTAAATATTCAGTTACCACTTCTTGGCATAAACTAAAAATTGTTAAAACAAAATTATGGATATTATTTGGTACAAACATTTTTATAACTTAAATAATATTTTTTGTTTTAAATATGCGTGTTAAATAATTATTACCTGTTACTATAAATCGTAAATCGTAAATAGGTAAAAAAATACAATTTATTACGAGTAAGAGTATAAACTTATTTAGATTATATATTTTGAGAAAGTTTGATTTTCTATTTCGTGTTGTTCTAACTTACCATAAAAATATTACTACAGTTTTTCACATTCTAAGTACATTTTTAATCTAAATATACAGGGTTATTACAAATGATGTTCCCGATTTCAATTATAAATATTACTGGATTAATCTGTTTTAAGACCATTTCACTTGGTAACACTGGAAAGAAAAACTCATAAAGTTTCGTTTACATTGGTTTAGGTACGTATCTGCTGTTTGTTAAAGTCAATTGTTGTCAATTGTGTAATGGCTGAGTTTTAAGACAGGAAAGCATTTTGTGTGTTGGATTACCGCATCAATAAATCAGTTATTAGTGTGCAACGACACTTTAGAACCAAATATAATGAAGATCCCCCTAGCAATCACTATTCGAAAGTGGCAGAGTAGGTAATGTAAAGTTTTATGCGTAGTCGACAGAAATCTACTGTTAAATGCAGCAGAGAGCTTGGTATACGACAGCCAATAGTGTAAATATCAAGCCTTAAAATTCAGCTTTTTCAAGCATTAAAACCAAACAACAAAAGTTCTAAGACTCATTTCGTGAGAACATGCAGGCCTTGATGGAAAATGGTTAGTTTTTAGTGGTGAAGCCACATTCCACTTGTGTGGTAAAGTGAACAGACATAATGTCAGAATATGGGGCTCGGAGAACCCACACACCTACATCGAACACATGCGCGATTCTTTGAAAGTTAATGTGTTTTGTGCTATCACGTACAACAAAGTGTACGGGCCTTTTTTTTGTTGGACAAACAATAAATGAAATAATTTTCTTGTACATGATGACCGAATGGCTTCTACCGCAATTAGAACAAGAATACCCAAATTTCATTTTGCAATTAGACGGCGCACGTCCACATTACTAGTTCAATGTTAGGACTGAACTTCGAAATCGGTGGCCTGACGAATCAGTCGTGCTGGTCCAAATGATGGTGCACTCTTGAAATGGCCTCAAGATCTCGGACATCACCCTCTTGATTTGTTCTTGTGGATACATCAAAGATAGATACCATTACCAGAAAGCATACCTGAGACAACAACGGATTACCAGAGCCAACGAAACAATCGACCAAGACACTCTTAACAAAGTATGGCAAGAGTTTGAATACAGTCTTGACATCTGTTGTATCATAAGGGGTTCCCATATCGAGCATTTTTTAATTCTTGACACCTGGGATGAAACTTTTTGAGTTTTTCTTAAAATGTAATCATTTTATTTTTTTATATGATAAATAAAACCAGATTTATGTACACTTGAAATCATGAACATCATTTGTAATAACCCTGTATAATTATTACTTTTTATTAAGAATTAAAATCGATGACAAAATATTTGAATGGGTGAGCTAACGTTATACGTATGAAAAAATGTTTGCGAACTATTGCTATAAGTAAGCTGCAACTTAGTTCCGTCTTCAAGGGAATATGATTTACTGTCTAAACTATTTACTACAGTATTACGGTTGATTTTTGCAGAACACTACGAACAGTCGGTATTTAACTAAACGTCGCATTATTTACATTTCTCTTTAACACAAATTGGTCAAGGGCTTGTAGGGGATAATTCCATATCGGACACTCAGCAGCAAATGAACTATATCACGAAATTGTGTTGTTGGTGAGATATTAACAATCGAAGACAATAATTCAGTTAGTAGGTTATGTCAAAATTCAAAATTTTCAGAACTCTTACAATTATACCCTGAAATAACCAAACCTAATATGGTTGAGGTTATCGACGGTTGAATGATCAAACTATTCCGGATCGATACCCAAATCTAAGAATAGGAGATTTTCAATATATTTTGAATGGTAAAAATATTTTTACAAAAAATGATTTATTTAAGGCGTATTACCAAATGCCTGTCACTGAAGAGGATAAACCAGAAACCTCTATAATTACCTCATTTGGTTTGTTTGAGTTTAAAGTAATGAACTTTGGTTTGACAAATGCACCAGCAATATTTCAACGCTTCACTAATGAAGTTTTACATGGTTTAGATTTTGTCTTTCCATATTTAGATGACGTTTTGGTTACACCAAGAACGATAATTGAACATTAATCGAACCTATTTAAAATTACGAGAAACATTACAATACCTTCGTATATTGTTGGGCATGTTAAATTGTTATCGACTATTTTTTTTAATGCAGTTGAAACACAAGTACTATTGCATGATTATCTAAAAGATGCCAAATGGAAAGTTTCATTGTGTGAAAGTGGTAAAATGCAGTGCAAAACGTGTAAAAAAAGAGTTAGCGAATGCTTCCCTGATTACAGCGCTATTTACAAATGCTTCAGATAGGTACTCTAAGTCATTGAATCAAAACAAGTACAAACTTTTACAGGAAATCTTACTTCCAATGAAGGACATAGGTTACTTTACCTTCAGCGGCAATCAAGATGTGATTGAGCCTAATTGTGCAAAATCAAACTCCATTTTTATCTTCGATGATATCGCTTGTGAAAAGCAAAATAACATAAGGGCATATTTTTCTAAGGGTAGGCATAACGATATTGACTGTTTCTATTTGGGTCAAACTTACAGTAAAATTCCAAAGCAATTAATTCGTGATAATGCGAATCTAATTATATTATTTGAGCGAGATGAATTAAACTTAAAACATGTGCATGAGGCTCATATAAGTCCCACCATAAGCATGAAATTGTTTCGGGACATGTGTTCAGAGTGCTGGGTAGATCCGTTTGGTTTCATAGTCATAAACAAGGATGCTGAAGTTAATAATGGTCGCTATAGGAAAAGATTTGATGAATATATAATACCTTAAACTGCTTTCAGTAGTAGTAACTGATCTATTTAGGTATTAACAGCTATCTGTTTACTACAAACAGCTACCTGTTCATGGTAAACGGATACCTGTTCATTAAATCCGTTTTGCTATATAAGGCGAATATATATAATACCTTAAACCGCATTCAGCAGTTTAGTAGTAACTGATCTGTTTAGGTATTAACAGCTATCTGTTTAGTGTAAACAGCTACCTGTTCAAGGTGAACCGGTACCTGTTTGTCGCAATTGACAACAAGGAGAGGATATTAAAGAAAAACATTATTCAGGCTCGTAAAATAATGCAGCAGAAGTATAACAGTATTAAGACTGCTCGGATTGATAATGAAAGAACATTCGAAAGTACTTATAAGCCTTTAATAGAACCTCTAACTGAAATAGTAAATAAAATTGATAAAAAACACCTAAAAAGGAGGAGGTCATTGATGTTAAACCCAAAAAACCACCCGTATTCATATTTCCAAGAAATCACGCTACTATCCCCACTAGTCCGCTAGCTCAAGTTCAACGGACCCCAGGCCTCACTCCATTAGGTGATTCAAGTAAGGGTGCTACTAATCCACTAGCTCAGCTTCCGTTTTTTCAAAGAAATCCCCCAAGTCTTTCATTTTTCTTAGATACATCCGTCGTGGGAGAGATTAATACTGGGGAGGAAGGAGAAGAACTTCCTAGTATCGCAGATGATTCCCATAATAAACCGAGCAGTACAATGAATTGCCGCGTATATATGTTGAACGTATTTTGAAGAATGCTGAAGGTGATATTGATCATACGTACGGAGTCCACTATGATACCAATACTGACAAATGGGCAATTGGTAATACGCCCATCACAATTAAAGGAGACGATATAATTATTAAAGGTGTCACGTATAAAAGGACTCCAGGATTATATGATCTTCTTATTATGAATGAACCCGATTTAAGTCTAGTAAAGTCAACAGAAAAAAAATATAGAACTATTTTAGAGGCTACGAATGTAGTAAGGCGAGATTATGACGTAAGTGCACAGATTCGAGGAAGCCGCAGCAGAAAGTATACACAAATAATCAAACCCTTGCTATCATCATCATCACCCACCACAACCAAGGGAGGAGGTGGAGCTATGTTTTTTAAGGAATTAACAAACAGACCCACTGAACATAAATATTGGAATGATATACATGAACTAATTCGTGATCTGGAGGTATTGTGGGCAGAAAAATTAGGGAAACACAGGTGTTGTAAATGACATAATATCAATTGGGAAGAACTATATGAAGATGGATACATTGAAAACCGAACAACCGCTTTTAAACAATATAAATGAGAATGCATTGATGTCGACAATCACAACTAAAATGCCCTTGACAAATTTGGACGTTCATATGTCCAGTATCAATTCAAGAAATTAACCCCTCAGTTTAAACTGATTGATTCTAATCAATTTGATATTGAGAATAAGAGACTCAGCAATGTGGCCGATCCCATAGATCCTCAAGATGTCATCACTAAGCAATACTATTTATCAACAAGGTTCGATTTGGATGGAAATCGTTTGACACAGTTGGTTGACCCTGAAGAAGATGGTGATGCTATAAGTAAAGGATACCTTGATTTCTGTTTACAAGCAGTTCAGAAAACTTTCAAAGAAAACGCTAACGCTCATCTAGCGCTGGAGGAAAAACTACATCAACTTAAAGAAATTGTTGATAAATTATCACCATGTCCAAATTACAACTCGTTAACGAATTTCACAAACCTGTACGAAAAAATGTTAAACGAAGGCGAAGAATAATTGGAGGTTTTGATGATCTTTTTCGAAATACTGTGGACTAAAAGATTAAAAGTGAAAACAGGTCAGGAAGTTAGCAAAGCCATGCAAACAATCTTCAAACAAGGCCGGAAACCTAAAAATTTGCACAGATGCAGGAAAAGAATTCTACAATGAGCATTTTACTAAACTAATGCAGCGTTATGGAGTCAACCATTACTCCACCTATAGCACAAAGAAGGCTGCAATTGCTAAACGTGTTATCAGAACCATTAAAGGTGCTCTATATGTCATTCAGCCTGCAAGGTAAATACAAATGGATTGATACAATTGATACCATAACAATGGATTATAACAATCGTAAGCATAGAACTAGGAATGAAGCCCAAAGATGTTGGTAATCATACAAAGCTGAGGCTTACACTCACATAAAAATATTTGATGGAATCGATATTGTGTGGTGACATAGTACGAATCAGTAAATTTAAAAGTATTTTGTCTATTGAACTATTTAAGATTGTGAAAGTTCACATTACTAACCCAACCACCTACATTGTTGGAAGACATGAAAGGAAACCTGTACTGGGAGGGTTTTATGAACATGAATTACAGAAAACAAAGTATCCCGATGTGTACCTGGTGGAAAAAGTGCTTCGCTTCAAGAATAATAAGTTATTGGTGAAGTGGTGAGGATGGGATGAAAGATCATGGATCAATAAGGATGATATTGTTTAATAACTTGTTTTGTGAATAAATACTTATATTATTATATATAGTTTGTATCAAAGGATGTTGCTCTTAGATGAAATAAAACACACAAAAAATTGTATTTTATTTTATTTAAATATTACATATGTTTTAAAATTTCATTATCTTATAAGTAAACCTAAAGTACTTCTATAATCTTTAAACTTGAGGCCATATTCCTGAATCTGGTCCACATCCATCCCAACAGGAATTTGAATTTGTTTCACCTTTATTGATGTTTTCTAATATCCAGTTAAATTTTGTGGTGTTCCTCGTTTTCCCATGGTTGAAACTTATAGTTAATGTTTTGTTCTAATAATATTTCAATCAAAATATCGAGGCACTTGTAATTAGCATAATATGCTGCTTTCTCAATACATTCAGTTATAATAAATAAGTGTCTTTATAAGCAAATTAATATTCTGTAGATTTAACATTTGTTGAATCATCATCACCATAATAAATTGTATAATACATTTTAAGCGGTATTACCAAGTAAATTCATATCATCTAAGATTTTATCAACTTCATTAAAGTTAATGAATTGTAACCTTTATTAATGAACAATTTTGTAAAACTTTTAATGGTATTGTCTAATTTAATTTTTTATCAAATAATGTCTTAATAATAACTTCATTTGCACACTTTGAGTTTATAGCACACAGTTAAAACACTCATCAGGAATAATAATATGTTGTAATATATTCAATACAAAGCTTTCAGAGGAAATCAAAGAACGCTTCAGGTACTTTCTGTAGATTTGATCACTACTGTACCATAGTTCTTCCTGCAAGTTTGTTTTCGACTGCTCAAATTGTTTTCTGAAACAGAAGAGGAAATGCTATTAAATCCCCAAGGTCTAGTATCAGTGAAATAAATTTACTAATCGTTTATCATCTAAGGATAAGTATTACTTTATTCTGTTTAATTGTAAACACATCATGTTCTTTGACCTTATCAAATGTTGATATCGCCTTATTACGTTACCATCAAACAAAATATTTTATAATCATTTATCGTGATCTGTTTGACGCTTGCGGTAGAACCCTTTGATTTTTTACAACTTTTCATCAACCGGTAAGCATACATTTTTGCACGAAGTCCTACAAATTCAACATAATTTCGCCATGATTTTCATCTTTCATTAAGCCGGGGACTTTTTATTTACTAATGGAATTCCAAAGATTTTGTCAGGGACTATAATCAGATGTATCGAATTTATCAATGTCCTCTTTAATACTTCATAGATATCAGGAACCGAAAAGGCGTATATGACTATCCGTATCCGTGTACAAGAGCTTAGCATTATTTGGAAACTTGGTAGCGTGTAACCGTAATGAAAATTGTATAAAAAGTTTTTGAAACGTCTAAAACACTGAATCCTGCATATATGGGTTTATTGAAATATACTTCAGCTTATTCATTTGAATGATAAGCATATCATTGCAAATATTGTACAACTATGAAAATTTGGTTTTGATATGTAAGCACGAGCACCATAGCGACCTCCCATTTCGTTACTAAACGTATATCCTTATTTTACGTACATTTTCCATCAGTTTCCCAAAAACTATTAATCATTAATTTATAAAATTTTTCAAATTCATTTTGAGATTGCTGACGCATGGTTGTATTTAAATCGATATATTTTTTTAACCAGGTGTTTAAAACGTAATATACGATGATTTTACCAACTTAATCCATATTTTAAATATACTTTCAAATTTCTGTAATGAATTACATAATTACGTTTTGGATACAATGTAAGTAATTTTTTCATTTTAGAATTTGAATCAGGTACGGGTGGAACCATATGTTCGGGTGCCAATGGTAGATCACTTGACTCTCATGTAATTCTATGGGATAGTCTAAATCACACTCGACTTATAACCAATTTCCGAATCATCAGGATGGTTTATTAAATCTAAAGTTTCAAAATTATCAACAAAAGAAAAATCCCAAATGGTAGAAATTCTGACATTGGCTCCATATAAATTATTTACGTCGTAGTACATTAAATACACACTTTCGGAAGGTGGGATCAAATTTTTCCCCATGTACTTATTGTTAGCTTTAGCATACCGATTAGAACATTGAGCCACACCACCTCTAATCCTCTTTCAATAAACATTAGCATATCAATTCTGTAAATAGTTCTAACTTTACTTGTGTAATTTTAAGCATAGCATCGAATGCTAAACCGGGGCTGTATAATAGTGCAGAGGATCAAGTTTGTAAGTACTTAAACAAGTTTGCCGAAATTTTCGAAAATATCAGCTAAAAGTAGAACGTCCGTTTTAAATACAAATCTGAGTACTCCCCTAACGATTTAATATAAATTTGTTCCAAACATTAACCGCATGTGCAAAACTCATCATTGATTCCTCATTATTAAGATGACTAAAAAACGCTTCCTTGGGAGGCAGCCTGGTTTCGCCTAATTTATCCCACGTATCAATATACTCATAAGGAAACACACCTTGCGAACTAGTAAAGAAAATTCTTCTTCATTGTTACAATTAGCTCTGGTAATAATTTTTTTACTATTTTCCAAATAGTTTGATAACTTTTCAATACTACTACTCATAAATCTGAAAGAGTCAATAAATCTAAACTTAATTTTACTACCTTCTATTACTTTTGTTCTTTGTTTATGAGCAGGAGTGAAATCGCACCGGGAATAGTAACCAATTCTCTAATGACGAAATGGCTATCATAACCTGAAATGCAACCGGTAGGATGTGGGAGTCTTTATAGTTTAGGTTACAATTCTGATGTGATGCTCCTCGAAATGCTCCAGTAAAATGGTTATGGTTTCTAACCTTTATATCATTATCTGTAAATGGTTTTTCACAAATATGACAAATCGTGGTGCTTTCAAAGTGTTCAACCTGATTGGGAGTTAAAGTACCCATAGGAATTATTTTATTGATGATTTCGATACTCCAATGTGCAATACTTTGAAGCTCTTTAACAAACCATTGAATGCAATCATTTCCTCTATAAAGCCTAAATCGAGATAAAGAATCATTGTATGAACACTTTAAGTAGTAAGCAATGCTGAAGGGTATATATTTGGAATGAAATAGAGTATTACCCCCAAGTGATGTTAAATTTGTACACTTTTCTAAAATACTTTCTAAATCCGCATAAATTACAAATGGTACCTTTTCCTGAAATGCGAAATTTTTGAACTGCAGAAACATTTCCTCTTCAGTAGGCATCCTGGCTGAACATTGATTAAGTTGATGGCAGAGAGTGACATGTTTTTGTAGAAGGCGATCTGAAGAAAAGTGGTTCAAGCATCGATAACAAATAAATTTCTTGTGCTCCCTATTCGATAGTTGTTTAGAAAAAAGAGCTGACATATTTTTAATCCACGCGAAATGATAAACAGTATAATTTTTTGTATTAATAGCATCAGCAGTAGAACCCGCAGAATGATAATTAGGCGAAAGGACTAAAAGATTTATAGGTTCCCTGACACTATTTTCTTGATTTACATTTAATACTAGCCCAACCGGAATCCCTTTCGGAAAACTCTAATTTTTTTTTGTAATTTGTAATAAACGTTATTGTTATACCACTCACGCAAATTGGTTGCAATATCGATGACATAATTTTTTATGGCAAAAGTCTTCAACTCGATAACATGATTTTGAGGTTGCGTGAAATTGAAGGCTAAAATGACATTGACCTTTAGCATCGTTTGCCTTAGCATTACTTTAACCTTTCGTGCAAAACTATTGTATGCATTTTGTAAAAAAATAAGAGGGTCCTTAATGTTTGCTATATTCACTATAATGCCTGTAGGTAACCTACCATTAAAACATGAATATGTAGAGTACCAACCTAATTTATGTGTACGTTTTTTAATGACCATTCCACTACCTGTTTTCTCTGAAGCGTTCTTTAACCGTTTAAGTCTCACAAGATAACACTTTAACAATGACAAATTACTTTCAAGTTTAAGCAAATTTTCACTTGCTTCTAAATAAATTTTATTTTGAATTATATCTTGGAATAGCTTAATATTAGTGTTAATTATACGGAGGTGCTTTACAAATTCATTTTTGGTTTTTAACAATGGAATAATACGTGTTGTTAAATTAACAATATCACTACTACTTGGTACAACCTCACTCTAAGTTACCTTCAAAACTGTATCCAACAATGCAAAAATATGAAGCACACACGATTACAGTCATGGACTTGTAGCAAATATTTTATTTATTATAACTGATATGTAAAAAAAAAATAATTTAAGTAACTATAGAAGTACTTTAGGTTTACAATTACAAATATTACGAGTGCAATATACTGACTGGTACAGAAATGTTGCTTATCGGTTTATATAGTCATATAAGCCAAGGTTAAATATCACAAACTTGTTATAACTTGTATTTGACTTTATGCAGCATACAGAAACTCGACTTATATGAAAATGAAATGTGATACTTTCACACGCTTTAGTTCATTGCCTTTAGATTGCGTTAAAAAGTATTCAAGAGTTTCAGTTCAGAAAGATGCAGATATTGCACTTTCTTTATTATTATCTTTAGTGGACGTTTAGTGGTAATATATAATAACCTAACCTTGCTGACATGGCATGAAATACCTTTTCATGTCTAGATTATGATGCATTCATCACCTTTGCTTGCACAGGTCAATAGTAACCACTTCCACTTTTTTTGTACACGTTAACAAATTTACATGTATATAATAATAATTTTATTTCAATATTCAGTCGTTACATACATACCATACAGACAAAATGGCATCAAACAACAAACGCTCAAAACTGTCACTACAAAAGAAGAAAGCCAACATACTGCAAGATGTATTAGTGTGGGAGTCGAAACAAGTTGAGCCACTTGTAGGTGAAAATGAGATACCAATCATCTCTATACGAGACAGTGATGTAGAGGACGACGATTTTGAAAGGTTTTTTGAAAAGTAAGTATTCCTTGCTTAATGTATTGTTTTGTGGTGATTTTCTTAATAAATATATTATTAACCAAACCAATTATTTTGTAGCATCACGCAACACAGTTGCAGCTTCACCACCACTGCAACTACACTCTCCAATATGAAGGAATTGCAGCTTCACAACCACTACCACCACCGCAGCCACCTACACTCCTCCAATATGGAGGAAAAAAATTAGAATTAATACGACCAGTGGGTTCACCACCACCATCACAAGCAATATCTCAGGATCCTACAGATTTGCAGCAATTTAAAATAAAAAGTGTTAGGTGGTTGCAGAACATTTTATCGACATATATTAACTCTGAAAACGATTAAATAGTAAGTTGGCTGCAGCGAACAACAACTTACAAATTGCACGGCAGAACATTAAAAATACACAAAATGCGTTAAGAATATTGGATAGTTTAGACATTTAAGTTAGTTTATAATTAGGTACTAAGTAGTCTTGTGATTGTTTCAATAAATATTTTTTTATACTTTATTATTTTTCATTAACACATATATAAAGAAAGTTAAGTCGAAGTTATAAGTGAAGAAAAGATTAAGTGTTAAAATTTTCATTTGAAACATAACCTCTAAAAATATGAATTTAATGCATAAAAAATAAGATATATTCAATTCCAGTATATCATTGGAAATATACATATGATTTTATATATCTCGAATTTTTTGTGTAAATAGTGCGGACATTCAACATTTTTTTAATAAAAGATGTTTACTCTTATAATTCTCATAATTTTTAAATGATAGTTTATATTGTAAATAGAACACTGAAATGATTGTGAAAAAGTGAAATATTTTTTCCTATAAGACTGAGACATCGCGAATGGATTATAAGTATAATGAGTACACCAATTTTATATATATATATATATATATATATATATATATATATATATATATATATATATATATATATATATATATATATATATATATATATATATATGTAAAAAGCAATTGAGTCGTGTTTTATCTCTTTATTAGTAAGCATGTCTTTAACTATTCTTTAACATTCTACATGTACAATACAAAATGAATATCGTTCAAGTGCACGCAATTACTTATGCAACACAACTTGCACTTTCGCATATCATTCTACATTTCTTTTATTTATAGTTAAATTAAAAATTACACTCATACATAACTTTATTGATATTCCATTTTAAAATTATAGGCTTTTTTTATATGTACAAGCTTGATTCACCATTTAAATGAAGTTAGTTATGATTTACCCCAAATGTATATAAAATTTAATGTTACAAATAGAACAAATTACTACATATTTGTATTTACAAATAAAATGTGATTTATTTTATTATAAAACAGATAAAATTTAAATGAGTAAGTTTAATGTTGATTTATGATTTTACTACAGCATAAAATTTAAGTGAGTTCAAAATTACATGGAATCTCTTATGTGTTCCTTAAATTTAAATTTGAAAGTGCTACCATGTGCGCTCTTAAATGATTGGTATATATTATGTATTATATATACAGATTTTTTGAATAAAAACTTTCAATGTGAGGAAAAAAAAGCACAATTTCACTTAAATAACACTGAAGTATAATGAAAATACATTGCATGGTATCTATTATGTACTACTAAATTGAAAAATAAGTAATGTATATGAATTTTTGTATAAAATATAAATGAGCATTATTGTATTGCGGAACGTATGTCTGCAATTTTTATTATAATTAAAAAACAACATTATAATATAATTGCGTGATATGCGTCTGCGTAAGTAAAGAAATGTTATAAGGAAGTGTAAAAGACGTACGTTTGAGTAAATGAAAAGAGAGAAAGCACAAGTTGAGAAGGTTGACGTAGATTTTATTTTAAACTAGAATAAGTCCAAAATGAAACGCTCTCCTGAATGTTTTAATTTTTTCCCTACTTCCCAGTAAAAAAACATTTTTTTTACATTATTGCATTTTACAAGTGACATTTTATCCATTTAATTTATTAATTTACCAAAAAATAATAAAACACCCACTAAATTGAGATTCTGATTTTAAGCAAAACTACTTTTTCTACTTACTAAAACATACACAATTTTGTAAAAGCATTCACGTTGTTAAAATTGATTGATTTTGGAACAAGCAATTACCAAAATTTTCAATAAAAGAACCCTTTAAACTGCATAAAGAAAAAACAGGATAATGCAAGCATTTTGCTTTGAAAAACGCTTGTACACGTTACAAGACAGTCTATATTTAGAGTTTACATTACTCCGATTGTGCAATTATTAAGCACACATGCGCTAGTTGCAAGTTCAAAGTTTTTCCACATTTTTTTTGAGAAAATTTGGAACTGCTATCTTTTGCGCTGTAATTTGTTTAGTCTACATGCAAAAAATTGGAATTTTTGGGTAAAGGACTAGGGTGTTATGATTTATTCATATGTGCAAGTATCAACGTTTCTGTACATGCTAACCACAAACTTGCTGTTAACAATTTAAAAGTTTTTTTTCACATTTTTTTAGTTTTGAGAAAATTTGGAACTGCATCTTTTGCGCTGTTATTTGTTTAGTCTACATGCAAAAAATTGGAATTTTTGGGTAAAGGACTAGCCCGTTATGATTTATTAGTATATGTAAGTATCAACGTTTGTGTATATTTAACCACAAACAAGTTCAAAGCTTTTTTCTCACATTTTTTTAGTTTTGAGAAAATTTGGAACTGCTATCTTTTGCGCTGTTATTTGTTTAGTCTACATGCAAATAATTGAAATTTTTGACTAAAGGACTAGCTTGTTACGATTTATTAACGTATGTAAATATCAAAGTTTACGTACTAGTTTCACAAGACTATTTGTTTTGAAATTTTTTTAATTACGAATTTATTTAATTGCTATCCTTTGCGCTCTTATTTGTTTAGTCTATATACAAAAAATCAGAATTTTTGACTTAACGATTAAAGTGCTATGATAAAAAGAGTATATTTATTTATTTTAAAACATTTCACACACACACTCATAAAAATTTTTGCTGACTTCTACATTTCATATAGTAACTAAGATAATGTTATTCACCTTTTCTTTCTAATATAAGTTTTATGTGATAATTATAAGGTTGCAATGTCATTTCTTCCTGCGTAACTTGTATAATTTAATAAATCATGATAACAAACTCGTTTAATATGAAAATTCAATTAAACCATATGGACACTTCTTTTAAATTCGCTTTTCATTTGTAATTCACTTTTTCTTCTTCTATGCCTACACATACTTTATTTATGTTTTTTTTCAAATGAATACTGTTAAAGTGCCTTTTCTTTACGCAATATAACATGCACTACTGTAATTACTTATTTACTTTTTAAAGCGTCCTTCTTTCAAATTACAATGCACCTTTATTTAATACTTTTCATGGCACATTCACTCGAAGTTGCATCATTTTCTTTTTTAGCTCATACAACTCTAAATCTATCCTCAATTTTTTTATTTCCTTGATTAACACCCCGAGTCTTTTCTTTCTCTCATCAATACTTAATAATTCTTTCTTTCTTTCTCTTCTTATCATTCTTATTACTTTCACCATTTCTAGCAACAAAAAGTTTACTTAATCATGGAATCCCGGATTATTATAAACATGCATCCTTTCAAAACTGCTAACCTACTCAAAAAACATTTAGATTTCTAAGAATGATTACCTTGCAACTTCTGTTTTTAGCTTTGACCTTGATCAGCTCCAAAAATTTATATTTCCCGCCAAAAAGTTTGACCCTGAAAATTATATTCTTAGATTTTCTATTTTTTTAGCTTTTCACCTTGACCTTTTTATATTTCTAAGAAATGTAATATGACACCACCGTAGGTCAATAATATTTGACCTTGAAAACTATTTTTAGATTTATGATTACCTTGCAACTTCTATTTTTAGCTTTGACCTTGACCAGCTCCAAAATTTTAAATTTCCCGCTTAAAGTTTGACCTTGAAAGAGCTCCAAAAGCTTTCGTTTCTCACCACCAGAGGGCGAGTGACCTTGAACTGGTCCAGAACCGGCCCCATATTACTACTTCTGTTATGTGTTTAATGGCTTAATTATATTAATTTATATGTGAAATTTCTTATTTATCCGTAAGGAAATTGAACTTACACACTAATATGTATCGTGTTGACCTTTTTAACATGCTACTGCTACAGCTCAATGCTTTTATCGATACAACAATCGATACAAAAATGAATTAAACTGAAGTTAACATTAAAAGGTAATCTGAAATCCAAGTCTAATTATTTTAATGCGTATATCAAGTAACTATTCAGGTCAACCCTTCGGAAATAGTGGTTTGATAATAGAAAAGAAATCATCTTGCGTTTGAAATTCGGTCACGGGTGGTAGGTCCTGTGTAGGTGTTTTTAGGGTAGGGGGCGTTAAATGAACAGCTTGATGGATATTATTGTACCATTAGTCAAGGGGATTGCGTTTCTCTTCTTCAATAAATGTTTCCAAATGGATTGTAATCGTAGGCCATCATCACGCTTATTGAGAGAATTCGGTCGTTTACTATTATGAGTAGACTGAGATGAAAAGCAATGGAGCTATAACTGATCTCTCTGACACTCAAGGAAACTCGAAATCCAGTTGATGAGCATATCAGTTAACCCAAACGAGGTGGGCACTTATGCCAAACTTGGTCAAACACCTTTGAGATATCTAAAATTATTTCACCTGATTGTGCTAATGTATTGTTCCAAACTTGAGTAACATATGAAAGAAGATGATCTGGTTAACGACTCTGCCTAAAACTGTATGGGGGTCACTATGGAGTTTGTTAGATTCAAGAAAAGAGAGTAGTTGCAGATTAATGGGTTTTTTAATGACTTTAGATAAAATGAAAGTGATAGCAATTGGTGAGTAGTTAGAGAGATCGATCTTATCACATTTTTTGGGAATAGATTGAACATTTGCTAATTTCCATGGTGAAGGAAATTCCGCAGAAGGTATAGAGATCGAATAGAGCTTAGATAGGACCGATATTAGTTCGGGAGCAAACTCTTTTAGGACAGTAGTTGGCATACCGTCTAGGCCAGTCGCCTTATTTGGATCAAGCCTACTAATGATCGATTTTAGTAGCTTATATCTAAAATGAATTGGTTTCATAGCGTACGAAGAAGAGCAGACTAGGGGTGATTTTTTTCCGGAATCATTAAGACACGAGTTTGGTGCACATAAATGCACAAAAAGATTGGCTTTGTCTACAGAATCAGCAATTATAGATCGGTCCAAAGATGTCATGGGGGAAATGAAGATGTACCAAAGTGTTTACTGACGACTGTAGCTAGTGACCAAAATTTACGACTGCCTAAAGGCGATGTAGCTACTTCATTGCATTTTCGTCGTTCAAACAACTTTTTAGCTTTAGAGATGACACTTTTCCAGGTATTTCTGGCAACAACATAGTCTGCATGACTCTCGATCGGTTTATTAGATTTCTATTTTTATAAGAAATACTTATTACTATTGAACCAGGGTTGGAAACGAGAATGACCCATATGATTTTGTTTTTTGAGAATGTCCATCAGGATGACGTGAGATATTGAAAGAGCATTGTTCGAAGACGAGGATGACTTAAAACAATATTCATGCCATAGAAAGATTGCAAAGAATCCCGTAAATTAATCGAATATTTCTGCACTATGACTAGCAGGATTAGTAGTGCCCATTAAAGTTATGAACATTGAAATTTCCCAGAATTGCGAAATCGCAGGATGAAAACTAAGGCAGAAAATAGCTAAATCTCAAACTAAAGTAATCGAAGAAGTCTTGAAGGTTACTATCATTGGGAGATTTATAAATGCAACAGTAAAGTTTCAGAAATTTAGGACCGAATGTTTGAACCAAATCACGTTGAATTTTTTATTTTCCAAAAAATCCTCATATAACGTTTATGCAGAGAATTTTCTCTGATTTATGTAACAGTCATGCAAGTCTGAATCGTCGGTTTCTTAACTCCAGGTCAGTCGGTTTGATGGATTGTCGGTTACAGAAAATAATGCCTCCCGGATATCCGAGCATTTTTTATCTTAGAAACCACAGCCATCTTTCTTTTTTAATTTGGATTTTCAATCCGACAGGAAGACAATAAAAGCACAAAACAGGTTAAGGATAAAGAAAGAGTGACCGGTAGCCCTTACCGAGCAGCTCACACAATCGGATAACCAATATTTTAAGGAGCCCATGCTAAGGGTGGTGGTACTTCCCCGGTTAGTATGGGGTACACATGCCTCCCACGTAGGAGGGAGTTAGTTTTTGCAGAAGTAGCAGACAATCTTAATTTAAAAAAAATATATAATTGTATTTATCGTGCCAAATTAGATTCGTGACGAAAAGTAAAGGGGTAGGGCGGGCTGCTCGAGCTTTCCAAGCTCCTTCAGCCGCAATCATGGATTCCCAGCAGACATACAAACATTACGTATACACTGTGTCCGTAAAGTATGGAACAAATTAATTTTTAGCTAAACAGACCATTTTAAGAAATAATCCTGAAACACGTCGATTTTTGATTTTAATTTACCGTATTTCAAAATAATAAT
Organism: Vesta saturnalis; assembly: GCA_036346205.1. Lineage (NCBI taxonomy): Eukaryota > Metazoa > Arthropoda > Insecta > Coleoptera > Lampyridae > Vesta > Vesta saturnalis. The sequence goes on from JARFJB010001995.1 coordinate 509,609, forward strand.
CTAACATACAGGGTGAATTACTTTCGAGTAATGACGTCACCGCCATTTTTTTTAAATGGAACACTCCCACTTTGTTTCAATTTTCGGATTGCTCTAGCTGAGCTGATTCCAAAAATGTATCACATGTTGATTCCAATTGGTACAGGGTGGACAAAAATACAATAGTTTTGTGTGTGATCGTAAAGTAACGCATAACATTCTTTATTAGTTAAATTAACAATATTATCAAAAATACTTGTTGTCTAGCGGCAATTGGTTTAAATGTAGTTTGTAATGTTTTGTTACATTATTAGATTAATAAAAAATGAGCTGTTTTCAAACATGTTTGGTACATGTGGTCTAGCAGACAGAATATGAAAGAAATTAATTCTGATCAATTTAAAAAAAAACATGGTCGTCTAGTTTTTTGTGAAATGTCATTATTTGTTTAGTAATTTATTGATGTTCAGTGACAGTTTAGTACTACAATATTTATGGTATTCGTGAATGTTTTAATTATTGCTTGGATTTAATTTAAAGTAGAAATGAACTTAAGTGTAAAACAAAAAATTGAAATACTTATGATGATTGGGTATGGAGACAGATCGCGAACTCAGATGGAAGTGTGCAATTTGTTTAATGATAAATATCCAGAAAGACCTATAACGCGATTATTATTTTAAAATACGGTAAATTAAAATCAAAAATCGTCGTGTTTCAGGATTATTTCTTAAAATGGTCTGTTCGGCTAAAAATTAATTTGTTCCATACTTTACGGACACAGTGTATATGCATGGTGGGATTAAGGATGGGTGTGGTCAGGATAGGATCGGAAGGAACGGAGTTAGGGTTCTGAGGGGGAAAATACTACCCCAGCATTCACCTAAGCAGCCGTACATGGTGTGCATATACGCAGTGACCATACCGCTGCATGTGTATGAGGAAAACCCCCTGAAAGAACCTCATACAAGGTAGATGGTAACGGAATCGAATCCATTACCTCCCGAATGCTAAGCAGGTCGTGTCACCACTACGCTACCAGCTCGGTATTCGTAAAGGCAGTTCGTCTGTTTAATAACCTATGTAAACTAAGCCAGTGTTGCGTACGCCATCCATGATAAAATAAGTTATATAATACAACTATTTTATGTTTCATATTTTGAATATAATTTACGTTTTTTATTTCTCCATCTTTAAATTTTATAATTGTCTACATTAGCTATGACACATCTAATAACGGATGTTTTAAAATAATTTACAGGTTAAGGTCCGTCAGTAAATTGCCGTATCATACATGTAAGTATAGTAAACTGTCAAACCGCCTTTGATTATACAATCATTCGTTTAAATTTATTTAACATTTTACCTACTAAACATCAGGTTTTCGTCAAGGTCATTATTGTGGTGCACGTTTAGATGTACGGATCATATAATTCGTGCGATGAATGAAGTAAGAATTCCTGCTCTCCTATTATTATGTTGAATTACTAAAAAGCGTTCAATACGCTGAAACAAAAAAAAAACTTTCTACGTAGGTAAATCAGAATTGGAAATGGTTCGCTCTGGTGTCTTACAGGGATCATTATTATTCACAATGTACACATCTCTTTATTCTTCAGTAAAATATTGTAGTTATCATGCCCATCTTTCTTTCAATGTTTGTCTAGTGTTAATCTAATAGAGACGTGTGTGCTCTTCCAAAGGTTTCTAAGTTATACAATTACAAAATGCAGTCATGATTTTTGGAAACAAGATACTTAAGGAATTAGATAAGAACCAAGCCAAGCTTTACTTGTAATGGAGGCATTAGAAATTCGCGCCGTTATATGACATTAATGGTTATTGGTTATTTGTATTTGAACATAATTAATATTAAGATAAAAAGCTTGAGTTTGTTTCGATGAGTATTCGCATAGTAAATTGGAAAGCTTTGGAATACACGCGGTAATTTGCGAGTATGACTGTTTTGTAAAAGGGGGCAAGTAGAAACGCTGTTATAGCTCTGCCAGAAAAAACAAAGTCCCCAGAAAAAAATGCGAACTAAATATCAACAAAGTGGCGCGAATTCAATTTGTCCAATCACACGTTAGAATTCTTAGATGTACAATCGTGTACAAAATCACTAAATTGTCTTTGTCAATATCCTACTAAACACATGGGTACGATTTCGAGAAAATCGATTCATTCCGAGGCCAGAAATATTATTAAAAACGTTATCGAGTTCTTCGATAGACAGAAAGCCGCAGGTGTGTGGTCATTTCCTTTGAAAAAGGCAACAGAATTAGCAGCTGCCGCAACAGGAAAATCGGCTACTTTTATTAAAAAAAAGGTAATTTTTTGAATTACCGAACTAAATCTGTAAATAACGATAATTATTATTAGAAATGAAGTTACGTCAAACAACGAGGGCATTCTGAATTCTCCATCGAAAAAAGAGAGAAGTGGACGTTTTAAAAAAATCGTGTTAGATGATTGCGACTGGGGAATATTGAAGAGAACAGTACATGAAACCTACACCGTCGATAACAAAGTTCCCACGTTAAACATTTTGGTAAGATGGAAGAGAAAATTGGCTATTCTGGTATGTTCTAGACAAAATAACTTATTTTAATGGTCAAATTAATCAAAGCGGAGAAAATTAAATTATAAATGAAGATTAAACGTATGCGATCACGGCAAATAACGCTAAAGCGTCATTTACATTTTCGAGTACCTACTCGTATTCGAGTATGTGTTTTTTAGATTCAAATATGACAGAAACTGAATTCTCGAGAGGACTTCGGATCCTAGTAAATCTGAGCACTCGTAAATGTAAAAGCCGCTTAAGCGAGGTAATATTAATCTAGCGAGGCTTAAAAACAATATATATCTTCGTTCGGTTTAGCTCTGTTTTGATTCGAGCGAATTCTTTGCTGGAGTAAGTACAGTCGTATGCCATAGTTTGACGAACTAAAATGAATACAAAGGGTGTGGATATGAACAAACGAGAAGAATGTTACCTACGTCTTTCTTGTACTTTTACAAATCAAATGCGCATCTCGCGTTTAATTGCCGGGGTAGCTTTATTTCACTTAGTTTAGTTTATCTCAAGTTAGTTTCGCTTAACTTCCCTTCGCTTCACTTTCAGTGGCCCCTTAGCTTCAGGCTCGGCCAAATCGAGCGCTAGCTATGTACGCTACGTTCGCTGCTTATGTTATGCTCACTATCGGTGCTGCACCATGTGGCCACACCGATAGCATTATTATGCAAAAATTTGTATACGAATTTCAACATTTGACACAACAATTAAGAAAAAATAAATAAAAATTTAAAGAATATTTTCTATTGAGTGCAATCATTCATTATTAAAGGTCATAACACAACAGTTGTGATAAATGTTTAATCAATATAGCGAACCTAGCGCTCTTTTTGACTCTGCCTTTAAACAATTACTTTAAACTCTCGCAGTAAAAAGTAATCAATCATTTTATATTTTAAAGAAAAACCATGTTTTTAACAATTTTTTAACTGTTTTATGTGGTCGCGAAACGCTTCACAACTATCTCCATCAGGTCGGCTTTAAATTTAAGAAATGTCATAATAAGAAAAAATTCTTAATGGAAAGAAATGACATTGTTAGATGGCGCTCTCGTTACCTGCGTGTATTACGGGGGAATAATTCTTTAGGGGATAACAAGAAACCAGCTACTTATTTAGATAAAACATTCATTCATCCATCCTATGGAGTCAGCAAATGCTGGCAATCGGGAGAAGAAGCAAGAGTTTATCAAACTAATCGAGCAGGTCAAAGGCACATTATAGTTCATGCTGGTGGATCGTATGGATTTGTAAATAATGGATTGTTGATCTTTAAGTCAAATAGCAAGTCAGTAGACTACCATCACGACATGAACCACACGAACTTCATGACTTGGTTACAAAAACAAGTAATTCCAAATCTACCACCGAATGGTATTGCCGTCATGGACAAAGCTGCTTACCACAGCGTTCAAATTAATAAACCGCCAACCCAATCTGCCCGGAAGACAACTAGTCGTGAGTGGCTGGAAAATAATGGGGTTTCCACAACATGCGAAAAGCAGAATTGGTAGAATTAGTGAAGAAATTTAATTACAACAAAACTTTCAATGATGGCGAGTTATTAAAGCAGCACGCCACACTGTACTTCGCTTGCCGCCGTACCATTGTGAGCTTAATCCGATAGAATTAATTTGGAGTTTAGCAAAACACAAGGTTGCGATGAACAATGTGGTAGTGAAATTGAAAATTTAGTTCCAAACGCTTTTGCCGATATCAGCGTATCGGACTGGCAAAAGAATTGTGCTCACGTTGACAATGTAGCACAAGAAATGTGGGAAAGTGATGCATTGCTGAATGGAGCAGTGGAAAGTTTGTCTTTCAACGTAAACGCAGGTTCTTGCGATGACGAGGAAACAAGTAGTGATGACGAAGATGAAGAGGAAGGAGGTCAATTTAATCCTTTTCATAAAATTAATTATGAACTTGCCTGTTATTAATTTTTGTTAGCTTTCATAAAATTTCTAAGTATATTTTATTAATAACTTTTAAATAACTTAGTTTCGATGTTTATTTGTAAATTCTCTTGAATGTTTTGAATTATGAGCTAAGCGGTTTGCTAATTACTTGCCGGTTATTAATTTTTGTTATGTTTGCATACAATTTCTAAGTATATCTTATTAATAACTTTCTTAAATAACTTAATTTCGATGTTTATTTGTAAATCTCTGTACGTTTTTCATAAAATTAATTATGAGCTAAGCAGTTTTATAGTTATTTGCCTGTTTTTAATTATTGTTAGCTTTCTATCTATAATTAATGACTTTTAAACAATTTAATTTCGATGTTTATTTGTAAATCTATCAATATTTTTCATATTAAATGAGCTAAGTGGTTTATAATTATTTCCGTTAATAGTAAATCGAGTACTGAGTATTCAACTGACCTTACTGTTCGAATTATTTAATAAAATCCTAGTTCATGAAATACAAGAAACTCAAGTCTCCCCAAAAAGTACTTTTTCTTAAAATCACGCTACAATTAGTTCAATCTAAGCGTGACCTTAAGAAAAATTGTTTTTTGAGGAGACTTGAGTTTTGTATTTCATGTGATTACCCCAAATGTGGGAAAATTAACGAATATAGTCAATTAAATCCTAGTTAATGCAAATATCACCAGCACGCCACATTTAAATTTACCGCCTTGATACTTTTTAACCCGAATGTACCTTTCAGACAAGGGTGACATCAAACCGCCACCTTCAGGGAGTTTGTTTTCTTGGCAGGACTATAGCTGGTAGTGTAGTGGTGACACGACCTGCTTAGCATTCGGGAGGTAATGGGTTCGATTCCCGTTACCGTCTAACTTGTATGAGGTTTTTTCAGAGTTGGTTGAATTGAAAGTAACCAAACGGTTGAAAAGCGATAACTGCAGCTTAAGTTATGCTGCAATTTAAATCGTGAAATTATAACAAAAACTCAGTTGATATAGTGATAAAGAAATGTAAGTGATATTTTCCTTACTAATGCGAGGAAAGCTAAAAAGAATTAAAAGTGCAAATGTTGTCAAGTTGGCGATAATAAAAGATTGCATAATAGTTTACAATAGCGTTTTAAGTGCGTCTTGAAAGTGCTCCAAGTTGTTGTTTTGATAGCGAGTGATAAATGTACAATAAGACAATCGACCCAGTTAATAGATCGATATAGAAAATATAATAAACAAAAAAATTATGATTAAAAGCATAGCTGTTCGTAACTCGCTTGCATTTTGTTACACAAGCTATTTGTAGTTAAAACTTAACAATTAAGTAAAAACAGCAATGATTTGAAAAAATCATTAAATTGTGGGAAGAAAATTAGAAGCGTACTCATCCATAACAATGGTATAAGAAAAGATAAGGAGGACGGTTCCAGAGTAACATCGTCGGAGGTCAGCCATCAACTTAAACCAGGCCTTATATGATACTATAAACAAAACAGTCAGCATTTAGGATTTGACTTAATTAAATATTATCACTATTCATTCATTTTATTATTGACTGTTACAAACGTTATACAAACACTGCGTATGTAAATACTGAAGAAAGCAAGTTCAATTAATTGCAAAGTACAGGTAATTAATAACCTCAGATTGAGGATAATTTTGATGAATGATAACAATAACCATTTAACACATTGTTAAGCTAACTGGAGCGTCCGATAAAAGGAATTTGTTGAGTAATTATTGAAGTTCATTTACACCAACAGAAATGTGATAACAATAAAAGTAAAGTTTAGTTAATGAATGTTATCTTTATAAATTAAAATCACTTAGTTAACATTGAACAATTTCACATTCTCATAGAAAACAATATAAAATTTTTACTCAATAATTTTGAAATTATATAAGATTGAAAAAGAACCCAAATATTATTCTTTGTAGCCAGGTGTATGCAAGCAAGGTAATAATTGGAGATAATACGCCGGTTACAAAACAATCCCTAACGTGAGGCCCATTACAAAATAGTCCCCAACAGTAAGACGAACAAAAAGAAATATTACAAAATGGTGCCCAATGTGCGAACTATTACATACTGTAAATTACTTTTTGCTAACAGAAATATCTTTAACTCTTATAACATTTAAATGATGCTATATGATACGTTAATTCTTGCAAATTTTGAAGTAATATATAACAAATGCATCGACTCTATTGACCAGAGAAGAATTCAAATTGTTCAAAATTCATGCTTTCATATTTCGAAACCATAGAGGTTTGCAATTTAGTTATGGGATAACTAAAAAAAGGTACCTTGTTATTTATACAATAAAATAAGATATAGTGCAAATAAAGATCTGTTAACAAGTCACCAGCATAGGTTGGAATTATTTAAGCATCGTTATACTACTCCATATTATATGAACCAGGAATCTAAGTCATTACTTAGCATGTCCATACAATCATTAACGAACAAGTTAAAGTATATTGACTATAGACAGTATTTGAGTGTCTTGTAGTCAGATGAAATAGACAGCTGCATTTGCTGATGAAACAACAAATGAACAAAATTGTAATATTACTTTGATGGTTACAAATTGGATTACCCTTTAGGCTCTGGTTAGTTTCTTATAGACTGTTGGTGTTAACCTCTCCCAGGAATGTACTTGTATCCAGGTTTCTTTTGTGAAGTTTTTTTAGTTCATGTGTGTAAAGACTATAATCGATAAAAGAAAAATCATTGGAATATGAAGCAAGAATTTGAAAAATTGATTAATAAAATAAAATTTTAAATAAGTTTTTTTACCAAAATTCCACAACTTAAAAAGTTTGTGTAAAAGGTATCTTTGAAGCCCATAATCTCTTCTGTACTCAATATATTACCTATATTAATATGTTCCGCACTACTGACAACCATGCGTCAGCCCTTAAAGCCAAGAACTGATGAAGGTATACAATCAACATAAGCCATATTACTGTTAAACATGTTAAGAAGCCCGACATTTGATCATGGTATTAATATTATACTAGCATATTGTTTGAATCACAAATTAACAAAAATATTGGCAGTCTCACTTCCAGCCTTGTTCATATTTCAAATGTACACAGTATGAAATACAGGTTAGGCCACTAGAATATTGTTAGTGGTAAATCTTAAAATATTTGAAATTTTATATTGTAAACATAGATAAGGTATATTTAAGCAGAAAAACGTGCTGATAAAAACATTAAATTTAATTTCTAGTTTCAATAGTACCATGACACCTACTTTATTAAGTAATTATTAAAGCAAAGAACTGGTCACACTACTTTTTCAAACTAATGTACTAACCAGAGCAGAAAATTTTTAATAAATACACTCATTATAATCAAGTAGCTGTTCATATCAGTAATGAGATATTTAAGTGCGGTAGTACAATGCCAAGAGCTAGTATTTGTCATTAATTAGTGTACTTTATTGATTCTTTAGATTTTGTACTTTATTCATGAATAATACATAAAATCTAATGAGTAATGGTGTTGTTAAAATTAATTCTTATTTACAGTTATAAATTAAAGGCGAATGTAAAAATATAAATTAATAATACAGTAAATAGTTATATACTCGAAAAATATAAACAACAGAAAATATCACATCAGTAATTAACAGTAATCACTGCTCCTTCTTAACAGTACCCATTTCTTCAAGCATTTTGCGTATCACGGTCAAATCAGCCTGCAAATCTATCTTACCTAATGCCCAAAACGGAAACTACAAAGCAGTAATTAAAGTATTTCAAAAATTTGAATGTATACCTTTTCTAATTCTTTCTTAAGTACAAGTACTGCTTTTTCCCGATCGGCAACAAGTTCTTCTAAATACTGGTACCTCAATTTCTTACCATAGCATCTAACATTACTCGCACTATTGTCTGCTGTTCTAACAGATTAAAAACTAAATAATATAAACATACTTCTTTAAATTATAACAAAATTTAAATAACCTACGCTTAGCTATTCATGTCAACCGTTTAACTCAGCAGATTGTTCTCCAACCTAAGGTTTTCGTCCTTTCCCGATTCCTTACGTTGAGGACCTTCCTATAAGTTATAACATTTTAGTTTAGATTCAATTAATAAAAGTGGTTGCAATAAATCACTTTATATATAAATAAGGATTGTCATATAAGTATTAAAGTAAAAATAATGATGTGGACCTTTTTCGTCAATAATGTTGGTTATTTAGACAAAGAAACCTTCAATGCCATTAAAAGAGAAAGTACTATGTGTAATAATTATATGAATAAAAGGTTTGTTCAAGTTCATTACAACATCTAAAAATTAGGATAATTTAATCAAAAACTGCAACTGCGTATTTTGGGTCCAATCGCAACGTGATCGTTCAAATTCGCTCAAAAACTAGAGTTTTAAGATAAAATAATGTTAAAATAAAATAATTAAAAAAAAATTATATTAGATAATTACGATTAAAATTTCGTTGCACCCGCAGAACATACTGCGTAACTGTCTTTCCTCAATGTAAAACGATTAAAAACCAATCTTATAACGCACATATTAAACGTAACAATATATTTCGAAAAAAACATACATTTTACATACGTAAAATGTAAATAACGTCGATTAGAAGCCGGCTACACGCAGTTATCCATGTGAACAAAAGCAACACGGAAGTGGGCAAAAAGATACTAAATTATATAAAAGTAAGGAAGAGAATTAAAAAACTAAATAAAGTAACTAAATGCAAAGCTATCTAGTTTTAAATTTATTAAAATAATTTAAAAATAAATCTCACCGTACTGAGTAGCGCGTAATGCGTAGTAGACCGGTTTAAGAACGCAGTGGAAAGCGAGACGATCTAGGCGACGTGACCAAACCGTTAAAAGGATATTGCGCACTTTACAACGAATGTGTTGCTGTGGGGGTTCGTAGTCGATATTTTGCTAGATTGTACCAACCAAAGTAAAACTTACAAAATGGAATGCACGAACGCGCACTTTATTATTTTTGTTTACAAACAACACTTCTCGATAAACTTATATATCACATTTTGAGGTCAACATTCTTATTACCTAAACATTCGGAAACGTTCATCTTTAATTGATTGACATTAAGCCGATAACAATACTCGTAACCTTTTTTTCAGTATTTATATGGTGGCCAAACACTATATATCTAAAAAAGTAACTAAAAGTTTAGATATTACCCTAAACACCATTTAAAGGTTAGTAAATTATCCTATAATCTGTAAACATGTAAGTTATATAACCACAATCTAACAAAATTACACATTTCAATTTCGCGGGTAACGAAAGTGAATACACATGCGCTCCTCTCTACATAAGTGAACCTTAAAGTGCCCCATTATAAAAGATAAATTAATTTCTTCATTAAATTTAAAACCGCAATTTTATTACAACATCACTACATTACAGACTTCGAAATTTACTCCCTAATTCTAAATTAACAAAAAGAGACCATGTTAATAATAATACCCAGTTGAAATTTCAAATGTTAAAATATATTTACCACGACATTTTGTTCATCGATAACTTGTAGTTCTTGATATTCCATTGTCACAATTTTTTTAAACCATAACACTTAAAAACTACACCAGCTAATACAATCAACGTGTCGATGTGTTTACAAACATTCGCAAGGTCATCAAAAACGTCATTTAAAGTCCACACGTGCCCGATATTACAGGAAATTACGGCTAAGTTAAACATTGTGACTGCACCGACATCTAGTGGTTGCATCAACAACAAACAAGAAATTTTAAATAAAAACTACTTGAATCATAGCATTGTCTATACATTTATAAATAGTGGTCGTAGTGTGGCAGTAAATTCTAAGTATTAAAGTTCACTGTAGTGTGGTAAACTTAAAGGGAAAAATCTCTTTAATACCGCCCTAGATATTTTTGTAAACCATTTTTTTTTCTAAAATGAAAAACTCAATACTGACTTCTTGATTTTTTTCTTGTTCGGCGCAAAATTTTCGCGTACAAAAATACTCACATAACTATCCAGGCCATATCGCAATATCTGATACGGTAATTGATAGGTTAAAGCCGTTTCTTTATTATTTAATCATAAACGTTCTAAAGTAACATGCAATTCCTTAATTTTCTATCCAGAGTATAAATACACATAAAGTTAAGGCGGTACTTTAGACACAACTGACAAATTTTAAATAAAAAATTCAAATTTATTGATTGACAGACAAAAATTATTAAATAATTTATAACAATTTATTAATTAATTTAACTATAATGGTTTTCGTTGAGAATCAAAAAGTGTACATGCTAGAAACCTATTAACGCACTAGTCACAAAATCGATAGTCAGTGACACTATTCTATTCAAGATAGCTTGGCTGTTTTAAAAAAAATCCTGAAGTAGCTGTGAAATACCACTAGTTTTCTGGTACTTTAATCCACTGCATAAATTTATTCCGTAAAACAATAAGCTTTCAAAGAATAAAATGTAGTGGTCGTCCATAACTGCAGAAGTCATAACAAATGTGTAACAAATTAAAAATACACCATTTCTATATATGCCCTTTCGTAACAAACCTATCTTTGCTATTCTACAAGTCAATGAATATTAACCCTGCTGCACGGATATACTTTATAATCTCATACTTACGGACCATGGGTCCCGGGGACCCAAAACTAAAAAATGGTGGTTTGATAACTAAAACTAATGAATCAAGAAAATAACATTTTGGAATACTAAAGTGTTTATATTTATGACATCTATACATACAAATACTGTTGAAGAATAAAAAATAAATTTTTGATTCCCTTAGCAAACAGGATACGAAAATTAACATAACACCTAAAATAATGTTATTAAAAAAAATATTATGTTCGACTTTAAACAAAAATATTTTTTCTACTTCCTACAAAGTACAATAACTTTATAAAATATTATAATAATAAAAAATGTCTAAATTTATCCAAAACTACAAATGGTTTTTTTAGGCTATCGAAAGTTTCATAATATAACCCTACTCGATACAATTATTGCAAATTTTATTCGCGCATTGCATGCAGATTGGTTTTTTGCATTTCTCGCATACTGTCTGGGTTTTTCTATCCGTTCTTGGCGGGCAAAAGTAACATCTTTTTCTCTTGGATCGCTTTGGGGGACCGGTATTTCCCCTTTCGTGGCATCTCTCCTCTTGCGAAGTACCTAGTACGTTTTTCATAGAAAACTGTAGGTCTTTTCTAATATTTGGGTTATCATATCTAAAAATAATACAAATATGTAAAGTTGTTATAAAAATATTAATGGTTACTTTTTACCTGCGCTTTATATGTCAATCCTGAAGCTAATCCATCTACAAAATCAAATCTTAGCGTCTTAGAAGTGTCTGGGTAGGGCTGGTGCAAAACATAAGCGTTTACCGATGAAATGTTTACTAAAGCATAAAAAATACACATTGGCCAACGGTTCGTTTTCCTAGATTCTGAATAGACCGAACAAAGCTGATCTAGAATATCTACTCCGCCTTTAGTTGTATTATAAAATGATATGATCTTTGGTTTTCCATATTCATTGTCATTGGTTGCATCATGATGAAGAGAAGAAATCATTATTACAGATTTACCTTTCTCACATGAGAGAGCAGAGTTATATCTTTCGTAAACCCGTATAAGCTTGTTCCAATTAACCTACTTCGGTCTGGCAGGAATTCGGGGGAATCTTTTTTGTTCTTCCAAATGGTTCCTACAAATGTCAACTTTTCCTTTAATAATTTGTTTACGAGCTCCACCGAAGAGAACCAGTTGTCGGATGTTACATTTCGACCGCTATTATGAACTGGTTTAGTTAGCCTGACAACTGATTGTGAAGGTACACTAAGCTTTCTTTCTTCTTCGGGCAGAGTTTTTCCATCTGATCCTTTCATTAATTGTATTTTATTTATTGACTGTGATCCTTCACTCTGTGTATAAAAATTATAATACATCATAACTAGGGACGTACATACAGTTCAAGCTTGAATCGATTGTGACTTGCCTCCTCGATAGCTCAGATGGAAGAGCCCCACTCTAGTAAAGTGGAGATCGTGGGTTCAAGTCCAACTCGAGTTAATCTTTTACTGTATGTACTTTAAAAGTTAATTTTAAATAAAATACAATTAATATATATATATATATATATATATATATATATATATATATATATATAACCGTTATAAAAATAACTATTTCGTGCGTCTGTCAACGCCATAATCTTTAATCCATACTTGTTTGGTTTGTTCGGTATGTAAACCTTGAAACTGCACCTTCCTCTGAAGCCAACAAGCATTTCGTCGACGCAAGTGTACAGTGTAGCACTTTTGACAGTTTTCCACGAATAATTGAAATATATCAGAGCAGGCTGCTAAGGGATCATTGATTTTTCTGGCTTCCCTAGTATCTTTGTCGTCGAAACGAAGACACCGAAATGACGGAATATCTTGTTTCTGACATGGTGCATCGAAATATATCAGGTCCCTTTCCGTTGGTTGCAAATAGGGAACGGATCTTTTCATGGTTTCTTGTATATTGAAGAAAACAATAGCAATGCAATATAAGCCTTCCGCTCTATTATATCTATGGGACGAAATTCTACTTTATTTGTGTTTGCAAATTTTTGTTTAGATAACAAAATTTTATTATTGGTATGAATTAGGATTACATTCAACAATTCGTCTGTGAACAAAAAATTCCAGACTTCAACGCCACTAGGTTTATTTCCAAGTTGTTTAGCGTGCGCACGAAGCCCTGGTATATGTCTTATTAGATTTTCTTTGCGAGCTCTAATTTTTACATTAGGCCCTTTCTTAGCCCACTTATACTTATTTTTTTCGTAATAGCTTCTAGAAATATTACCTTGATTATTTGTGGCATCTGTGTCCGTTGAACTACTATCACTATCTTGAAGTTCAGTTTCAGGTAAGGGAAGATTTTCGTCATCTGAACTATATTCTTCTTCAGTATTGGACTCATGATCACTTTCAAGGGAAAAATTGAGATCTACTTGTTGGTCATCTGTATCACTGACGTCACTTTCAAGCTCATCCAACCATCTGTTAGCAATTTCATCAAAATTATCATCAGATGCTCTAATTCTTTGTTCTCTAGCCATCTTATACTAACACGGATCATGGGTCCCGGGGACCCGCACGTGCAATTTTCTTCTAAATAACGAACGCGAAAAAAACGTCCGCACTCTAGAGCGATGGAACACCTACTAATAAGAGGCTATGCATGGCCTCGCCAGTAACTCCCACCTACAATCCAAACCACTATAAATATTTTGATCGTACGGATCCCTGAGACCCTACATCCGTGCAGCAGGGTTAAAACAAGTTTGCATTTGGATCCTTACAGTTTAACCTCAGTTCATGCGATTTTGCTCACAGAATATCAAAGCAGACAACAGTTTTGGCAATGGTTCCTTGCGAATATGAACGATGACCTTCTGAATCGTGCTTTTATGTTTGATGAAGCATGATTTCATGTTTCTGTGTACCAAAGAGCGGGGCTAAGTGGACCACTGCGATGAAATGAACCAAACACGTTCGTAAACAAATATCAATGAATAATTTCCGCCAATGAGTTGGCAACTCAGTTTAAACCCTAGGCAAAAAAAATAGATACTTTTCTTGAATAGGCTATTCTGGATATTCGTTTTTAGTTTCTTTTTTTTATAGATGACGCTGTGCTGGCTGCTCGATTGTATCCGAGTGTGTTCGATCGCCGACTATTTCCCGTCACATTTTGTTTTGTGGTTACGTTAGTGTTTTTTAGTATTTATCTTTAACATGGACTTCTTACAAAAGTGCATCCTGTGAATTTAAAGGTTTAATCGTTTGTAGAACTAATAACAAGAAATTCAATGTTTTATTACTATAGATGGTTGCTATTTATTGTGCAGTTGAAAGTTGTTGGAATTCGACAGCAAGCAAATATGTTTTTCCAAGCCCAGCAAAAGACCTAATTAATTTTTGTTATACAGCTGAATTAAAAAAATTCGGGAAATATAAAAAGAAATTGGCAGGTTTTTTTTCAATTTTTCCATAGAGTGAACAAGTTAAAATATTTTGACGGTATGTTAAGTAGACAGGTGACAAATAGAACCGTACTTACCATTGAAAAATTTTCATTTCCCCTTTTTTTTTTAGTTCAGTTGTAATTCTAAGAACATGATGATTTAATGAAATTATAAATTAGAGCATATGTCAAATAAACATTTTTTATATTGGATGACTATTACTATTAAAAATAATTGTTATTCAATCTGGATTTGAATAATCCGCTTTTTTAAGCGACCAATCACAAACGTCTTGTACTTCCTTCGTTCCTAAGAGAGGGTGTCATTTTGCATCAAATATTCCCCGTGAAGATGGGCATCTATGGGTTTTATCTGGGTTTCAACTATGTACTCCGCTTAGATAACCCTTCTTATACGATGTACCGGAGCATGCACCGACTTGTTGCTCATAGTCATTAGTCTCAGTCAAACTAGCAACGAAGGCATTTGCTGAAATTTGTTGTTTTATATTTGGCGTGAAAACCTGGTCTGCAACAAATGCAACGGGTAAGTATTGTCATATTCTTAGATGTAAAATTTGTAGCTACAGCACTCTACTTCAGGTCATCTCTGTTTGTTTTTATAGGTGTTTTATCAATGTTTTAATAATGTAATTTTAATGCGGATAAAGTGGACCTGCCATTTATGGATGTTTTGTTTCTACAACAATCAATTTGTTTCAGCGTTGAAAAATGGTAAGAGCGTACGAGCGAAAGTTGAGAAAAGCACCAAATTGTAATTACACCGAAATGCTTTAGAGGAAGCTGTAAGAGAAGCTAAATTAGGTAGACTGTCATTACGGAAAATTTCAAAAAAATATAAAATACCTAGAAGTACTTTAAAAAGGAAAATAGATCAAAGTCATCCAGGTAAATATGGCGGACAGCCTGTATTATCCGAACATGAAGAAAGGGGATGGGTAAAGGGACTAAAAATATGTGCCAGTTGGGGTTTCCCTCAGACAAAATTGGATACTAGGATGATTATTAAAAATATGTGATAACTGGGGTTTTCCTCTGACATAATTGGATATTAGGATGATTATTAAGCAATGTTTGGATATAATTGGACGGCAAGAAAAAAGGTTCAAATATATGCCAGTAAAAGATTTCATAATTCTGTTTTTGAAGCGCCATCCTCTATTCACTGTTAGGTCAGGAGAAAATATAAATAGGCGTCGAGCCGAGGTCGGTGACAACGTCATAGACAATTATATTGGCAACTATCAAGCATAGTCAATTGTGACGAGACAAACTTTTCCTACGACCCAGGAAACAAAGGATTTTAGTGAAAAGGGAATTGCAACATCCTGAAGATCTGCAAGATTCCACCAAAAGAAGCATGGTAGCCAGAGCCACAAATGGAACTATTCTTCCCCCATACATCGTCTACCGCGCAAAAAACATGTGCCCTACTTGGGTGGAAGGAGGTCCTCACTTGACAAGGTACAACAAATCCAAGGCCGCATTGTTTGTCGAAAGGCTTTTTGAAGATTGGTTGGAATCAATTACTTTGCCCTATCTTAAAAGGACATCTCTAAGGCTCTTCATAGGAGACCATTTCAGTCCAAGGGGGGTGTTTCGTGATTTGATTAACAACAAAAGATCGCCACAAACGCACCATCTGTATTACTTATATATTACAATACTAAACACTGGAATAATCTAAAATATGTCACTTCTTCTAATTATAACGCAGATAACAAAACAAAACTATGTTAATAATTTAAATATATATATATATATATATATATATATATATATATATATATATATATTATATTATATATATATATATATATATATATATATATTTCTATTTAGATTTTCACAAGTATTAATGTTTAAATAAGAATTTTTCTTTGAAACTTGTGTAAATAACAAATTATTTCAACATTTCGGAACGTCCTTTGTTCCTTTAGTAATTCAAAATAATGTTGCATTTATTTTGACAATTACTGTCAAAATAAATTCTTGAGAAAGGGAACAAAGGACGTTCCGAAACATTGAAATAATTTGTACGTTTATTTACACAAGTTTCAAAGAAAATGTCATATATATATATATATATATATATATTGAAATGTTTAAAATAATTGGCTTTAATTTATTTATTAAGATTATTAAATTATTAAATTATGATTATGATTCTCAATGGGGAAAGGGTTCAAGGATTTAGTTGAAGATAATATATTTTTGTATAAGAAATATCCTATACTTAATTGAATTTGACGTATAAAATTTGCTCTGAATAGGTTTTGCTTTGTAACGCATGCGTTACTGACTTTAAGTGTAAATAATTAAAACTGTCAAAAATTGTCAAATAATTAAGAAATTTAAATGTTTGCATCAAAATGAAAATTTAGAAAAGAAAATGAAATGATTTGCTTCAAGGTGTTTACACAGGTAAATAATTGAAATTCTTAATTAATAACATATAACAAATATAGATTGCAGGGAAATACCAATAACAGGGTTATAAAAAATTTTAAAACTCACAGATACAATCCTTCCTGTCGATTGAATGATGTCTTCAAACTTCAGCTGGAGGCAGGCAATGTTCACTCGGATGTTGTTGTTACGAATATCCAACTGCTATCTCGGTTCTCGAAGACTCCAACCTCCAATCTTCAAGATGTTTTCTTTCCAAAACGGCAACCTCCAAACACTTATTTACAATGGTAACTTTTATTAAAATGGTTTTAAATCTTTATGGCTGATTTCGTTTAAAATGTATTATTAGTATCCAAGATTTTTATTAACACAATTTTATTTTAGTTACCGAAAATATAATATTTATTTAAGAGGAATTGTCCGGATAAATAAAACAACTTTTCACCAAATAAAATGGAATTTAATTTGGTATATCAGTATTATTTTAAATCGGAAAACATGAAAACAAATTTTACACAAAATCGTGACATCAATTAATCGTACAGCAATGATTTATTAACAACGACAGGTATCGGTGACCGAACTATTTAAATTTTGACCGAAGTTATAAAAACAAGTGCTCTCGAAATTATTTGTACCGTAAACTTTCTCGACGAAAATAAATTAGGTTAAGTAAACACTAAATTAGCAACACTGTTTTAATCTTTTCACTTTTGAACAAAAACTGAGAGAGAATGACTTCCTGAGCTCTTGCTTTTATAGGTTTCTGGTTGCTACAGAAATTTCAATTTTTTACAGCCATATTGCAAAATTTACAATGAATGTGATTGGCTAATCAAAATTAAGAATTGTACAAAATGGAATTTTGGCCGTAATTTTCTTATACATGGTCGGAAATGAAATTTAAAACAGAAATGAAAACTATGTGAAATTTCGAATAAAAGGACACCGAATAAGCAATAAATCCTACCACTAATAAACGAAACAACTTAATCTAATCAAAATAAGCTACTAACTATACACACTTACAAGCTACACTAAAATTACTTGAAAATGGAATTCTGAGGACAATTTACATAAGAAAACATATCTTTTAAATTCAAACATTTACTTTAATGAAAATTTTAAGTTTTTGTAAATTTGTCTAGAAATCACCTTATATTTGGAATAATTTTGCGGATAAAACGCTGTATCCTTACAAAAACTTATTTATATTGTGAAAGAACATCTATTATTTGCTTTAGAGCAAAACTAAATCTAATAATATGGAAAAAGTATAAAATTATGTGAAAAATCTAAAATTTACAACGTAACCATACTTAAATTTTTAAATATGAAATAATTCATATTAAAAAATGTTTTTAGCACATAAAATGTTATGTTTAAGGTTTGTATAACTTGTCTTTATTGTTCACACTACTTATTTGCAATGCATAATGTTATTTAGTCTTGCATTGAAAATGCCTCATCGTCTAACACTGTTTTGGGATTTTTACACTATAAATTGTACGGCACTATAAATGTTTGTATGCCAAAATGTTCTAAATGTCTTTCTTCTTGTGAATCATTTATTATAAACTTTGTCACTAATTCACTAACAAAAATGTGGAAAATTGTCTATACTATCCATATTATAACCCTTTTAACTAAATTTTTGTATTTCCTGCTCTTAAAAACTAAACATACCTTATCCCTAACATAATCCTAACTACATAGTCCATGTTTAAACACCTGTGAAATGTCTACTTGCCAAATTACCTTTGAAAAATTGAATTTTATTGTAAAAATTGCACTACTAAAATGACTCTACGAAAATAATGATATTTAACATCTTTGACAATTTTGGTAGCAACAAATTGCTTTTTATGATGAAACCAAACTTAGCAAATGATATTCAGATCAATTTATACCAAATAAATTTATTTTAAACACATCGTGAACCATATTTATGTAAAATTGTGTCTCGCACTTGTTTCGAGCCAGAAATTACCCTTTTATGACCCAAATGTCATGTAAGCTGTCCGATACTTCTATTACCTCTTTCTAAACATCTCAAATTCCCCAATTTAAGAATGAAGATATTTTGTACAATAAAATATTAAGTTCTTTAATTGACCTACCTATTAAAATTAAATTTTGAAATATGAATAACTTATAGAAGTATGAAAATTTTAGATTCATCTAGGCACTTCAATTTTATGTACATATTTACTTGCTACGCTAGGTTCTTCATTTATCAACACCAAATTTTCTTGTATAATGTTTATAACTTCTTGCTTGTAACCAATGTGATTGATATCGAATTGCTCATCCTTTATAATTCTTTCCACCTTCAAATACTGGATATGCGGTTTATATAAATTTAATCTTTTATTGTAGGGCTGTACCCAGTTTAATTCATCTTTACCAATTCTTATCTTCATATGTTGCATCGATAATCAATTTTAATTGCTTAATCAAATCCATTCCGATTATTAACTCCATTTTTAAATTGTTAGTTATAAACCATTGTGTTTGAAAATTTGTTCCCTACCTTAGCTTCAGTATGTAGCATCCTATTTATAGTGCTAAGCTTCTTATCCGTAGCTGCCATAACTTCTATTTTGTTTATTCTAATGATCTCATCTTTAAATAAATCGTTATTCTCACGATGATCTTTTCCTGTATTAATGAAATTTCTGATCCGGTATCAACTAATCCTAATAAATTTAAATTCTTAATTCTAATGTTAACGAAAGGTAATAAAATGTTTGCAGTTTCTGGTTCTGAATTTTGTTCAATTTCTAAAAATTCCGTGGATGTTGGTAGTTTGTCTTTACATTGTTGACAAGGAAGCTCGTATTTAAAAATTTTGAACGGTGATCTTGTCAAAGTCCTTTTGTGTGTTCTTTTCTTCGTCTTGGGATGCATGTACGATGGCATTGACCCAACTAATCCTTCCACAACTCGGTTCCTCCTTCTCTTCTCGTACCTGGATGTTATTCACCCTCCTATTCTGATCATCCACGATCTCTTGGTATGGCCTTCTATTTTCTTTTTGCATATCATTTCTACGATGATCCTTTCCTTCATTCTCTCTATTATTCTGATGTTCCCGTTCATTATCCTTGGCTTGATTGTTGTAATTAAATCTATTTCTGTCGTAGCCATTATTATATCCCCTCGTCTTTGTTGGAAGTTATTCCTCTCTTCCCGATCTATAATTGCCTTCCCTATTGTTGCCATTTTGGAAATACTCTCACGATTATCAGCACGATGATATTGATTTTGATAATCTCTCCTGTCATTTCCATAATTCCTATTATAATTATCTCTCCTATTTTCCTCTCTTTCGTGCCTGTAATTATATTCCTCTTCTGTCATTTCCATAATTCCTAGGGTTAAATTCTCTCTTTTCGTAACTGTTCTGATGCTGTTCGTATGCATCGTATCTTCTTAAAAATTGCAGTAGTGATGTTATATTATCTATATTTTGCAGAATAATGTTTTCTGCCACATTATTCTCCAGTTGCCTTGCTAAATATTGGACTATTTCTTGTTCATTCATCGGTGGTGTGAAGTATCTTGCTATTTGGTATTTCTTCATTACATAAATCTCCCTCGAAGTGCCATAGTTTTTGTCATACTTCGCCCTTGAAAATTCTTCCCTTATTACATTTTGTTGGACATCACTCCAATATTGTTTGGTAAATAATTCCTTGAAGTGCTTATAATCGGTACATTGCTCTTGTACTAAATTGTACCATAGTTCGGCATTCCCTTTAAGCATCTTTCTCACCAAACGCATTCTTTGTTTATTGTCCTTGATGTCATTAAAATATTCTTCTATATTTTCAAAAATAGCATTGGCGATTCTTGCTTCTTGCCTTCAAATTTATATGGCATCTCTTGATTCCACATGCAATTTTCCCAGCCGATTTGAAAATTTCGAGGTGTTTCACGTTCTTTCAACTCTTCTAGGTCATGATCGTGTATTCTTAGTTTATTGCAAATTTCCCCTATCTGTTTCTTGTTCTCATCCTTATTCTTATCCACCTGGAAACATATTTGTTCGTGGATGTCATGTATCCTTCCTACTCTATCATTTATTTCGTTAGAAGCCTCTTCTCTTAGACGGGTTTCAGTTCTAATATTCTTGTCCAACTTTCCTATCTTGTCATCTACCTCTTCCTTATTGTCGATAATCGTTCCCCATAACTTATCATTTTCTCGGTGCATGCTATTGCTTAATTCTTCCTTCGTTTTGTCCATTCTATGCACTAACTTCTCTTTATCGTTCTCCCACTTATTCAGTTGTCTATCGATACTTTCTTGTAGCCGTCTCATATCCTCCTTCCTTTCTTCCTCTGCTTTTATTCTATTTTCTTCCGCTTCTTTCCTATTTTCTTCAAGCTTGTTGAATTTTCTATCAATATTTTCCTCAGCTTTTATTCTATTTTCTTCAAGCTTGTTAAATTTACTTTCAATATTTTCTCGGCTTTTTTTCTGTTTTCTTCAGCCTTGACTAACATGGCTACAATCATATCCACGTCTAAGCTTTTGCTTTCTCTCACTGGACTTCCCCCTTCTTGTTGTGTTTCAACATCCTTTTCAATATCCTCCATCTTTGTAACTAGATCCTGTTTTTTCTCTTTTACCTCAATATCTTTAGGTCCGTAAACTTTACCTGATCTAGTTACCCTACGATCTTGCATTCACTAGTCGTACTAACTAAATTTGCCCCTTTTTATAAAAATCCTAACACTAATAACACAATAAACAATAAACAATAACAAATAACAATGAACGAAAAAATGAAAAACTAAATATCTATAAAATTTTTTTGTACTTTTATATCCAAAAACTTCAAACTAAATCGTGCCCACACGTTGCGGTGCCAATAAATTGTAATGTTATAATTATTAGTTTAAATTTTATTATTAATTAAATTATTAAATTATGATTAGGGATCTCAATGGGGAAAGGGTTCAAGGATTTAGTTGAAGATAATAAATTTTTGTATAAGAAATATCCTATACTAAATTGAATTTGACGTATAAAATTTGCTCTGAATAGGTTTTGCTTTGTAACGCATGCGTTACTGACTTTAAGTGAAAAATAATTACAACTGTCAAAAAATGTCAAATAATTAAGAAACTTAAATGTTTGCATCAAAATGAAAATTTAGAAAAGAAAAGGAAATGATTTGCTTCACAGGTGTTTACACAGGTAAATAATTGAAATTCTTAATTAATAACATATAACAAATATAGATTGCAGGGAAATACCAATAACAGGGTTATAAAATTTTTAAAACTCACAGATACAATCCTTCCTGTCGATTGAATGATGTCTTCAAACTTCAGCTGGAGGCAGGCAATGTTCACTCGGATGTTGTTGTTACGAATATCCAACTGCTATCTCGGTTCTCGAAGACACCAACCTCCAATCTTCAAGATGTTTTCTTTTCCAAAAACGGCAACCTCCAAACACTTATTTACAATGGTAACTTTTATTAAAAATGGTTTTAAATCTTTATGACTGATATCGTTTAAAATGTATTATTAGTATCCAAGATTTTTATTAACACAATTTTATTTTAGTTACCGAAAATATAATATTTATTAAAGAGGAATTGTCCGGATAAATAAAACAACTTTTCACCAAATAAAAATGGAATTTAATTTGGTATATCAGAATTATTTTAAATCGGAAAACATGAAAACAAATTTTACACAAAATCGTGACATCAATTAATCGTACAGCAATGATTTATTAACAACGACAGGTATCGGTGACCGAACTATTTAAATTTTGACCGAAGTTATAAAACAAGTGCTCTCGAAATTATTTGTACCGTAAACTTTCTCGACGAAAATAAATTAGGTTAAGTAAACACTAAATTAGCAACACTGTTTTAATCTTTTCACTTTTGAACAAAACTGGAGAGAGAATGACTTCCTGAGCTCTTGCTTTTATAGGTTTCTGGTTGCTACAGAAATTTCAATTTTTTACAGCCATATTGCAAAATTTACAATGAATGTGATTGGCTAATCAAAATTAAGAATTGTACAAAATGGAATTTTGGCCGTAATTTTCTTATACATGGTCGGAAATGAAATTTAAAACAGAAATGAAAACTATGTGAAATTTCGAATAAAAGGACACCGAATAAGCAATAAATCCTACCACTAATAAACGAAACAACTTAATCTAATCAAAATAAGCTACTAACTATACACACTTATAAGCTACACTAAAATTACTTGAAAATGGAATTCTGAGGACAATTTACATAAGAAAACATATCTTTTAAATTCAAACATTTACTTTAATGAAAATTTTAAGTTTTGTAAATTTGTCTAGAAATCACCTTATATTTGGAATAATTTTGCGGATAAAACGCTGTATCCTTACAAAAACTTAATTTATATTGTGAAAGAACATCTATTATTTGCTTTGAGAGCAAAAACTAAATCTAATAATATGGAAAAAGTATAAAATTATGTGAAAAATCTAAAATTTACAACGTAACCATACTTAAATTTTAAATATGAAATAATTCATATTAAAAATGTTTTTAGACATAAAATGTTATGTTTAAGGTTTGTATAACTTGTCTTTATTGTTCACTACTTATTTGCAATGCATAATGTTATTTAGTCTTGCATTGAAAATGCCTCATCGTCTAACACTGTTTTGGGATTTTTACACTATAAATTGTACGGCACTATAAATGTTTGTATGCCAAAATGTTCTAAATGTCTTTCTTCTTGTGAATCATTTATTATAAACTTTGTCACTAATTCACTAACAAAATGTGTGCGAAAATTGTCTATACTATCCATATTATAACCCTTTTAACTAAATTTTTGTATTTCCTGCTTTTAAAAACTAAACATACCTTATCCCTAACATAATCCTAACTACATAGTCCATGTTTAAACACCTGTGAAATGTCTACTTGCCAAATTACCTTTGAAAAATTGAATTTTATTGTAAAAATTGCACTACTAAAATGACTCTACGAAAATAATGATATTTAACATCTTTGACAATTTTGGTAGCAACAAATTGCTTTTTATGATGAAACCAAACTTAGCAAATGATATTCAGATCAATTTATACCAAATAAATTTATTTTAAACACATCGTGAACCATATTTATGTAAAATTGTGTCTCGCACTTGTTTCGAGCCAGAAATTACCCCTTTTTATGACCCAAATGTCATGTAAGCTGTCCGATACTTCTATTACCTCTTTCTAAACATCTCAATATATATATATATATATATATATATATATATATATATATATATACTGTAATGGTTACTACGTGAAATATTATTTACTGGCTTACTAAGCTTGGGATAAGGTTTTAATATAATTTGTCATTTACTTAAAAATGTCTGCATTAACTCAGTATCTCTTTGGGGATAGGGTTCAATTGCTATTAAATTTATTGTTGGCAAAATAAAATAAATAAACTTTAATCCTTTTAAATTATAAAAAAAATGTAAATCTTATCAAAATCTTTTTCGTTAAATCAAAAGAAATTTCTATTTTACACCTGGGAATATTCATATAAATAATTAAATTGTATTTTGTAATTAGTAGTTTCAATGTGAAACAGACTTTGTTGAAATTTGCACAAATTACGCATGCGTTGCGTCCTTACTAACTGAATTAAATGCAGCCTGTCAAAAATTTCACCAAAGGATCTAAATTAGTGAGTACAATTTTAATTTTGTTTAAAGTAAAATTATTAATTTTATAATTACACCGATTCATTTACTTTTCAGATATTGATACATGTAGTCGCACAAACATTTATACATTATCAATAAAAACAATAAATACAGGACATCAAAAGAAATAATCAATGCAATAGGGTTACGATAGAGAAATTTAACTCACATGTGTTGTTGCAAATTCCAAATAATGGTCACGTTAGGTTGTTCCATATTAAAACATTGGACGTAGACTTCTTTCCATAAATCGATGATACTGCCTTGCTGTTCCAAATATGCTGCTTAATATTCCATAATTTCATCCGACTCCAATAACTGCTGAATACTATTCCTTGTGGTAAATACGATGTACTTCAAATGCTCAATACTTTCAGACAAGCACTTTATTTTATTTGTGTATTTAAATGTTGTTTTACATATTTAATAATTTCTCGGATTTATCTTTGTATTTTAATTTTATGTAGATTTTTATATTTACTTGCACTTTTATTTTAGATGCCGTTATGAAGTGAAATTTATTTTATAATCTTAATCACTTTCAACAAAATAAACATCAAATCCAAAATAACTGAAGGATTTTATTGACATAAAAAAATGCACATCACCCAATGTTTACACACGATTTTGAAAACGAAACAATTACAATTTTATCGACAAATATAATCGGTAACCTTAGTTTTAAATTTTGTTATAGAATACAATTGTTTCTGATATCTCAACTCTACGTTGATCGCGTTTCAACTCCGAAAATGTTAACGAAAATTGTAACTTACATGTTAACACAAACAACACTAACACTATGACTTGTTAGTCACAACAATTTTCAAAAGCAAAAGTTAACACAAGAGTGAGAGGTTAGAGAGAAGAGATTAGAGATAAGAGAGAGGATGAGAAATTAGGAGCAATTACTTTTATACTTTTCTCCTAGATACCAAATTTTCGATTTTTTTTACATTACACACAAAAGATTCTAGCATCTGGTTGGTCTAAACAAAATTGTTAAATTAACTAAAACATAAATTATGCTGTATATTTTTTTAATCAAATCGGATTTGCTTTTTAAATACAAATTTGGAATCAGGGCAACTTTCCGCATAAAAAGACACCTCACAAGCCCTACTTTGCTTCGACGATTTACATTTTGACAACTTAAAATCTAAATTTACTAATATCTAAAAAAATTTACATTTTACAACTAAACTAATTACATACTCAAAGTCCACATAAAAAACTGTATAAGAATACATCTATTTCAACACATTTTACTTAGTTTTAACAAAATTTCCACTTTCATATCTATATTTTAGGTAGTTAACCCAACTTTTCTAATTTTATGTTTAGATTACATATTTATTGTTAATTTCCATGTGGAAATGAGGGAAACCTACTGTTATATGTTTTTATAATTTATTCTAAACTTATCTTGTCCTATAAAAACTATAATTTTGTAAAATTCTTAAATATAGTACTTAACCTAACTTAATATAAATTTACTTTTAATTTGCGTAATAAACGTCTATAACACTTGAAATGTTCATAAAATGTGTTCTTATATCTGTCTCTAACACAAATACTGTTTATTTGCACTCCATAGTTCTTAATTTTGTCATTTCACATTTTCATATTGTTTAACCATTTTTGTCAATGTTTGTATAAAATTTGCAATTACATATTAAATATCACACTGCACACAAATGTTGTTCATGTTCTTAGTTATGTTTCTAAGTCACTACCACTTCTTATGTACGTTTTAAACACTTTGTCTGTGAAATATTAATATACTGTGTTCGTACCATAACCCTTTTTTATAGCTCATAGAGTTTATGCATTGTACCTAATACTATACATGTTATACATATTATAATTATCATACTTCATGTGATCAATATCTGTTATGTGTTTAAAATGCCTAAATTCATTGATTTAAATGTGCAATTACTTAAATATGTTACACGAAACTAATCGTACACACTAATATGAATCGTGTTGACCTTTCTCACATGCTAGTGGTATAGCTCATTGGTTTTATGAATATAACAACCTTGTGCATACCCCACAAAGCCTGTTTTGTTACATCAAAACAATATTTTTACACTCGTATGCTATTTTTTCTTTCAAAACGAACTGTATACTTCCTCAATTTTATTTAACTTGCCTACTATAAAGTATTCAAGCTCAATAAACTCTAGCCCCTTTATTGTGCCTAATTCTAACCATCTCAATATATATATATATATATATATATATATATATATATATATATATATATGTATATATATATGCGCTGCAGCAGTGCGCAGATCTGCCAGGCCACCTTCGTAATTTAACTCGAATATCCATCTGATTATTTCATACACCGTTACGCACATCAATTACATTTAATTATGTCTAAAGCTACTAACTCCAACTCTCAAGTTCGTACATTTTTTGGAAACCTGCAAGATATTCCCGGATTTTTCAGCAATTCTCCACAACGAGTAGAAGTACGTAATAAAATTGTACAAAGAAATATTCCGCATGGTGCTACAACTGGTTGGAATTTTAACATACGTACGATAAATGTTGTTTTCGAAAACCGGGAATCTCTCATTGAATGTATGGAAAACATAATGGAAAACTTTACACAAGGAACTGTTTGCAGTGCAGCTAACAGTATTCGACTTACTCTGCACGATTCAGTCTATATTTTTTGGCACATTCTCCCACCATGTTATGGGTCACGTGGATATTTTATTCCATCAATTACAAAAACGAAACACCGATCCAACGCAAGTGTAACATGCTATTGACAATTTTGAGCAGAGCATCGCCATCATTCGCAATAAAATTGGAGAAATTTTTGATGAAACTTCAAGTCTGTGTTTAGTTGAACCACAAAATAAACGAAAACGTCATAATAACAGCATATTTGATCATCACGCCTCCGCTTTAGAAGTGTGTGATACCATTACCAACTGTGTTAAAGATCGGTTTAGTTTCAAACACCATTTATTAACTGCATTTTTTTATTTTCTGAGAACTTTGGAATATATAGCAGCAAGTTTCCTGGTGATAAGTTATCGGTCATTTGTTCGAGAAAAGACTGTAGAGAAATAAATGGTGCATTACCTCTTTTGAAATGTTTGTTAAAAAACAATTTAGGTGAAATAATGCAAGAAACGAGGAAACTATTAGAAATTATTGTAACAACCCCTATGACAACAGCACTGGCCGAGCGATGTTTATCGGCTTTGAAACAGATCAAGACGTACCTCCGTAATACTATGTCCGAAGATCTCCTAACAGCTCTATCTATGATCTCGATTGAAAGAACATTATTTCCGAAATCGAAACCGATAGAGTTATCGACAAATTTGCCTATAAGAAGAATTGTCGAATCGACTTGATATATAAAAAATAGATAAGTTTGTATTTATAGTTTACGTAAGTATTTTCACATACACAACCTCTCGCACATGGCAGAGCCCCTACTACTTTACGCCACGTGCCGCCACTGGTTAATGGTATTCTGGATACGGACACCAAAATGTCAGTATTAATGACGGGTTTTACAGGAAAATCTGGCTAAAACGTAGGTTTGGGACGATTATGTAATCGATCAAATATCTGCAGAATTTACTGGATTTTCCAGCTCGGTCGTGTAAGTGTTCAGGTGTGGTGTGTTAGGAAGAATTACTTAGCCAAACGGGCGTACGCTACATTGGTTATGTAAAAGGATGCTAGATAGAACAGGCCTACGCCTTTCGGACAAGCAAAGGTAAAAGAATCACCTTTACAGGCATACGCTTTAGGTGATAATTCCTTCAGGAGACCTCACTAGTCTTCAGGACTACTCCTAAATGCAAAGAGGAGGCTTCTTGTCTAAGGATATTTGTTTTCCGCGTGCCTACGCTCCAGGTAAGTGTCAGTGTGCAGATATGGAAATGTTTCTTTTTTTAAAGACAAGATCGATGTATAATCTACCAAAGGCAGACAAGAAATCTAACTGGAAACTGATCGGATAATGTGAAAATTTCTAACTTACCCAAGTGGGCCGGCAGGTAAAAATAAAAATTTATTCGACAGTTCAGTAGTTCGGTGAAGACCTCAGGACGGAAGCGGCAAGATAGGTGAAGACTTCAGGACAAGATCGGATAGTTACTTCAGGACGGATGCAACAAGATAATTCCGCTGCTATAGTTCGCGCTCTAACGTGATTGGATTAAAAAAATAATGAGCTAATTCGTGGGATTTGACAAAAAAATGAGGTAATGTTACGGTCGGGTTCTTGCGTCGAAATCTTAAACGGTTTCTTGATTACGGAAGAACGGGTAAACTTTAATTATTTTTCTGTAACATAAAGCGATAAATTAGAATAATTAATTTGAGAATATCTGAAATGATTTTTGGATCTTTACAGAACAATGTTCCATAAATGGCATTAGGTTCACCCTTCTTCCTCTCAATTCTACTCATATGTGTCAACCCCTTGACGTCGCTTTTTTCGGGCCTTTAAAGAGTGGCGTGATGTCTTATTACTGGGTTGGAAAAGAAAATATAAGAGAACATTTCCGATATCTGATTTTCCGAATCTTCTGAAAGGTGAATTTGATTCCCTGCAAAACGTTCCTACAAATTTACAAGCGTGTTTTGAAGCTGCATGAATTTTTATTTCTAATAGGCAAAACATTCTTCAGAAACGTCCCAAGCCAATAGTTGAAGAAGGAGGCACCAATAATTCATTTTCCGTAGTTAGTTCATCGGTTGAAAAAATCAAGATTGCCTGAAAAAGGAACGATAAGGGAAAGCGAACAAAATAAAAGTTACTCCAGGGAAGAGTGTTTATTATAAGAATGGGATGCTCTTCATCAGATCATCATAATTTTAGGCTTCAATGACGATTCATCAGACAATAATTTTCTATCCGATTTTGATCGAGACCAACAACAAGAAGATCAAGTACAACCTTTAAATCAGAATCAGAATGAAATAGATCCTGCAATTGATGATTATGTCATAGTTCAATTTACAGTTCCTTCTTCGAAGGCATCTCACAAATATTTTGTAGGACAAATAGTAGAATTGTTTTTGCACGATGAACAAGTGAAAATAATTTTCAAGCGTAAAAATAATTTGAAAGGAAATTTATTTTTACTTTCGTCAAGTACAAGATGAATGTACAGTTGGGCTTAAAGACATCATCGAAAAAATTGTGCTTAAAAAGCATTGTGGGGGTAGATACCAGTTCATCACAAAAATAAATTTAAACCAGTTGAATAAGCTTTTAAACAGTTGGCATGCTTTCTTCCTTTACTATTATGTGAATTTATTTTTTGGTACTTATTTATGTGATCCACGCTTTTTTAAAAAACATGTTGTGGCGCACTCTGCACATACAACGCCTAAATAGACCATTCCAGTCAATTCTAAACCGGTTGTCCATTTTACCCCGAACTGCGGGGCAAGCGGATCGCATCAAAATAAATTAGAAGAATATATATAATGACAAAAAGAAATCGGATTTGCTCATACATTATTATATACAGACTATAATCTTGGTAAATTATAAAAATCGTAATGAAACAATAGTTGTTTTTTGAAATATCGAAAAGAAACGGAAAAATTTGGCCCACTTAGCCTCGCTCCACGGTATGTTCTCAAAATATGAGAATGTCCGAATAATTCACTTTTTTAGAGAAACTTCACTTCATCCTCAGAAAATAGGGGTTTTTGTAGGTTTTGTCCTTCTTTTTTAATGACACTCTGACCAGACAAAGATACCAAGATGAAATTCCTAACAGCTATTAATGAACTCCACGATGATGAAGTACATATTAGGTAAGTAGAATACCGGCACCTTTGGCCGCCATTTTGTTTTTGTGACGTCACAAGGGCGCCCACGTGGAGGACATACTTTGACCTTGAGTTGGCCTTGGGCTACCCAAGGTCAGAACTAGAAATCTATACAGCGGAAATTTGAAATTTTCTAATAAGGGGCTCTAATGCTAGCTTGTAAGGCAGCTATAAGAACCTGTGTTAGGGTGTGCGTCCTCTCGTCGTGGCCTCCTTGACTGGAAATAGTATTCTAATAAGAAACCCTAATGCTAACGTGTAAGACAGCTATAAGAACTTGTGTTAGGGTCTGCGCCCCCTTGGCTGGAAATAGTATTCTAATAAGGTGGGCCCTAATTCTATCTCATAAGGCAAGTATAGGAACTTGTGTTAGGGTCTGCGCCCTCCTGTCGTGGCTCCCTTGTTGCGCAATTAGAGTGTATGTCGCCATCTAATTGTGTATGGACAAATGAATATCTTCTGTAATAAAGGCGGTATATTTCTAGGACTAATTAAGGTTTGCTTGTGGCGCCATCTAGTGCATTTCTAATTAGCGAATTCTTCCTGTAATAGAAGTTGATCGTGCACGCGTCTCTCTCTCTCTCTCTCTCTCTCTCTCTCTAGTTTTTCCCATCTCTCTCTCTCGGCTTTTGAAACGGAACTCTATTTAAAACAGCTAAACTACTAACAACGATTTTATTTATCAGAGTAGAATGTTTGAAAGACAAGCATTACACAGTAATTTGATTATCTCATCATTTATAACTAAATATGTAGGGAAAAACTTATTTACAAAATCAAGCATTGGTAACTTATTTATTCTAAAATACAAAAACATTCGAATGGTAATCCTGCAATATTGTTTTGTTGTAACGGAACCATCTATAATTCTACTCAAGGAAACGTAAATGGTAACCTAGCGGTGGTCGTCCAAAGGAATCAAAATATTTCCCGTTACCATTCCCATCAATGTAGATAGCGGACCAATGCTTACTTGGTTTGTTTACAGGATCGGTATTCACAATAACTGCACAAGGTCTAGGTGCGTGCCTCGTTAGCTGATTAGAAGCACATACAAGTCGAAACACATTCTTGTGGCTGGGGACCGATTTCAAACATTTCAACACTTGTACCGCATACATCTTTGGAGTTAGTATGCGACGGACAACCAATCTCGTCTAAGTTTAGTGGTTTGTTAAGGAATCTTAAAAACTGTTGTTTTTCACTGCCCTTAACGTGAATTTTTTAAACGGCTGTAGCGTTCTTATCAACTCCTCTTGGAAATCGTTGTAGACTACATGACTCCACAGCCATTTCAGTCAATGGTATTTAACAAACAGTTAATGGTTTTCACGAGCGCTTCTTCAAAACCGATTTCTAGGCGAAAGGAACCGTTTCTAACTAAATTCTAGTGCGTGCTAGCGTTTGCAGACAAGCCAGGGGTTAGGCCGAAGGCCATTAAACAGTAGCCGTTGGGGTAACCGCTGCTCGGTATATCGTTACCCTCATTAAAAATGAATACCCGTACCGGAGACTAAGGTGTGATACGCCCTTACACATAAACCATTAGCTGTAAAGCCTGGTTGTAAGGTCCTCGAAGGATTTTTTTGGCCGTCAATATATAACGACATGTAGTTAATATTGCTGTGATGAAAATTGAATGGATTTGAAAAGTAATCACCGTTGAAGGCTTTATTTGCGTCAAAACCTACGATGTATCGTTTAGGTAACTGACCCAGGAAGACATTATCCAATGATTTTCGCTGTATGCCTGTAGGTAAAAAGCTTTACAGTGTGTAATTAGAATGGTGGGATTTATTCTTATACGTCTCACCAGTAAACTAGCGTCCATAATTCGCGTCTTGTAAGTTGAACCGTGCGCCGCCGCCGCCATTAGGCTAAAGGTGTCTCTTGGTCGTACAAATTTAGGTTCTAACTCAACACCACTTATTTTAACAAATCCGAATGCACGTGACCAATCATCTGGTTGCTGCAAGTACTTGACGTTTTGAGAAACCCTTATTTGAGGGCCCCAGTGTATTCATCTGCTCGGCTGTATCATGTGCCATTGTGTCATAAGGTTCAACCTAGATATGAACTCTTGACCTCCTCTCCATACTTTTGCAACGTTTCGATATATGAGCGGTAGACGTAGGTGTTGTTTGGTTGACACCATCTTCTGATTTAAGTAAACCTTCACTTGTGAGAAAATCGAATGCATCCAAATGTTTACCGGTGCTACAACATCCGCGTCAGTAAGTGCTCTATCGTCTTGCTTTAGAACTGTAATGTACAACACGGTCTGGCTTAAATCTATGTAGTGGTTTCCGTTTCTGGGCACTACAAACTCTATTGGGGCGTCCATTCACCACTCTCGAACGATAAAGCGAACAAATACAATTCGGACTTGTCGCATTCACATGATTGAACATGTAGAAAAGCCACTATTATCTTGAAAATATATCGTCGTAAGTAGGTTTCTTCTTCTTAGCAACAGCTCTCGGTAGAGACTGGTTATTATCAGGCAGACGTGCTCTTTTACCGCCCGAACCCTCTATCATTTTATCGATTTTCTCATAGACTTTGCGCTTAAGATTTCTACCTGCCTCGTGAAATCTTTCTTGAAACGACTCCTTAACAGGCCGATCCTCTATGACGTCACCTAGATAATTGACACCCGTTCTAAGAGATTCTTTTCCAATAGCTTTCGCACCAGACTTAAATAACGCTATTACACTTCTAAATATACCACCTAACCAGCTTCCTATTCCGTGACCATGTTGATATAGTGCACGTCTTTGTAGATGTAGCCGATACTGTTACCGGCCTGATTTGTATAATATTGTTGATAAGTACAAACCATTATTGCATTTTCTTAAAGTGTAGCGAATGGCATTGCTGCACCCGTATCTGTTTTTATATTAATCTCGATGTTTTCAAATTCCCGTGTCATCACGGGCATGTAGTGTGCAGGTGAAAAAGACACATCTTTATGACCCCCATAAGCGTAGTTTTCAGAAGTAATTTTTGTTATACGCATAAGCGGAGATGAAACATCACCCACAGTTTGCGTTTCAACGATGTCGCAATAAACAAACATCTACGTTGGTAATCCTATCCATATACAAGCGAGGTGCGGGGGTATAGGTTCCATAGCTATGTTTTGATACGGCCGATAACCTAACTGTAAGGTTAAACGTTGTGAGAACCCGAATAGCTACAGGGAGGTTTTTAATTTCGTAGTGACACGTTTAGTTAGATTATGGTATTCGATTGTTAGCAATTTACTTATTAGCTCGTGGTTATTTAGCTCGCTGGCAATTTCTTCAATGTTGGCATAATTCCCCGAGGCGAAACGTAACACATACCATCCTCCCTAAATATAAATGGCTTTCTCGTTGTCGTGTTGGAAATGTGATGCAGCCGTTTTTAATATCGTCTCTAACACACCCTCTTCTCCTGTAAGTGAATCAATTCCATAATAAATTAAATTATCTGTCGCACATACAGCCGCAAAAGAACATGGGTACTGAATTTCCGATATGCGTACTACCCATAAGCCTGTTAATCTTATTCGTTTTGGCAGTTGTGTAATAAAACTAGCCGTCATATTGTCAGGAAAATGCGTCATAGAACTATTACTCAATAAGGTAAGATAAAACTTCATTTTATATATCTCTCAGCTGCGAAGCTGACACCCAACTATTAAATTTGTCACTGTATCCACGTCACTTGACCAGGTATTGTTTATATCGTCCACGGCTCCTCTCTGCTAAAATCTTTTCAAGTTTGAATAGGGTGTCTTTATCAACCGCAACAACTCGCAATTCCTCCTCGTAAAATGTGCCCACTACAGGATCGTTATTAAGATCGCTTATGCGGTAAACTGCGGTTAACATGTTCACCGGCTTTATATTTAGGTTGACGTGATGTGCCTATGCCTTTCGCGTACAGGTTATTGCACTTCCAAAATGGTTTCATTGTTTACAGCCGCAGGCACCATCTTTATACTTGAATGAAGGCTGTTGTTGAAAGCAGTCTCAAGTTTTTGGAGTACATTTACACCTGTAGGGATTTTTGTAGCTGAAATAACGCCACATCTTTGCTTTCTATGTTTTATTAAATCTTTCAACTACAGATGCTTTTACATCGGGATTATTTGTTACATAGAAATTGATATTTTGTTCCTTGAAAAAGTGGTGTACGCTGCCAGCCACAAACATTTTGCCTTTATCCATTCGTAGATTTGCAGGTGTCACACTCCTTAAAAGTATCGGCGAATGCTTCAATTACAGATGCGACTGTCTTCTTTTTAAGAGCTCTCGTCCATGCCCTATTGCTAAACACATCAATAACCGTTAGTATGTAGTTGTAGCCACTATTGTGTTTGCTTAAAGTTCGCATATCCGAAAGATCCGCTTGCCACAGCTCTTAAATGTTGCACACAATACATCTATTGCGACGAAACTTTTTTCTGGCTGGTTTATGAATCGTATAAGCTTCCTGCGCCTGCAGCCAATTTTTTACCTCACCATATTTACCCTTTACAACATTAGTTATAGGTGTTATACCCGGAAACCCTGCCGGATGCGCGGGATCATAGTATACAGCATCCATGTTATGTCCGCCACGTACCCCAATTCAGTGAAAGTCTTCTTCTTCGGGGTTTTCGCGATTCACTATCGGCATCGTAATTCTTACCTATAGTCGTAAGGGTCCGTGTAAGGTTAGGTGATACAGCAGCAGCATCATGTCTTCGAGTATTTCCGATAAACTCTCGTGATATATTTATTTCTTTAATGTACGTCGCCAACCGTGTGGGTTTGCAGTTTTTCGTTGTCTTAACCTTTCGTAAACCAGATCGATAATGTTGGAATGAGGGATGATCTCACTTTTTATTGTGACGGTACCCTTTTTATCCCAAAATACATCACCGTCCCTATTCAGTGTACGCAAGAAAGCCTCACCTTTCTTCTTACATGAAGTCGGCAGTGTTGATACTATTTCGTTGTCTGCCAGACCTTTGCGTTTCGGTAAATCTTTAATATCATCATCACCGCTGATTGTTATGCTAGCAGGTTGGCGTAACTGATTGGAAAAGTGTAGATATCTTTGAAGAACTTGATTGTACTGTTGCCATTTGTCATGGTCGGTCATTTTGGTTTTTAAAACTTTATCCGTATCGTTGCCCAGCTGCGTTAAAATGTTGTTTTGTGTGACATCTGGCTCCTGCAGACGCTGTATATAATCCAACGGTAGAATAATCATCTTCTTCAGATGGTGGTCCATAGTTATTGAAACAAATTACCCAGAATTCCACCAAGTAATGGCCCTAACAGGAGTGGTAGAATTGCGCCGCTCTTCTGTACGAGAAACTGTTTCTTCTTTTTATAGGCTCGGATCTCTGTGCCAGCCGTGTTAAAGTGTGCTTATGTTGAAAGAGTCGCTGCTTCTGATCAGCTGACAGAGGTACACGACCTTTTAAAATGTTATATGCACACTCGCAGATGCATTCTACCTGCTTACTATCCAGACATTTCAATAAAGCGTCACATTGACTTTTACTTAATCTGGCTAATGCGCGCAGGATATCGGTGTTTTCGATTAACGCGTCAACCATCATATATGATGTAATCCTTATGACTGTGGGACTTAAACCCTTTTTTCGTTATATATACTTTGCAAATACCTTGAGGCCCGAATATGTTTGTTCTATAGCGTAGCACATCCGGTGTATTCTGTTTTAAATCGAACAGTAAATATTCGTGCGGGTTTGAAGTGGCATCCCGGTACGCAGCCTCTAAAAATTTCGGATTGTCAGGTGAAATCTGTCTTGCTAAATGATCTATCTAGCTCTGTCACGTGGGTTCTTAAGCAAGATTATGTAATGAGCGTTGAGACAGATATTTCGCTGTCCACGTTCTTGATGAAATATGTTTTACGTTAAGAAAAACACACTTAGGTTTTTATGATGACAACCTTTGTAAAAATAGCAACCACCGAATCATTAGTTTCATGCATT
Source organism: Vesta saturnalis (assembly GCA_036346205.1). NCBI lineage: Eukaryota > Metazoa > Arthropoda > Insecta > Coleoptera > Lampyridae > Vesta > Vesta saturnalis. The sequence goes on from JARFJB010001995.1 coordinate 546,121, forward strand.
AAATCGTCAATTATTATTAAGACCGATTTTTACTGTCAACTTCTCCATATCAGGTAAACCTTCTGAAATTCCACTGAGAGATCTTTGAATAACGATTGCCCCTCGCTACAATTTTTTCAAACGCTGTATAGCAGACAGTTTCGATATTTTTTAGAAAATCAACAACAAAATACGATTTCCCACAACCCGATGGCCCCGCTACTATTGCTTAAAAGGGATGCTTAAACTGATCTCCAAACGCTAAACGATACTAAAGAGTACTCCATCATCATCACGATTTAAATACTAGATGAAAAAATCTGTGTTCACAGGTATATCTTACTTTTTATCGTGCTTATCTTTTAATTTCAAATAATCCTTTTGTTTTCTTTTAAATATTTACTAAAACCCAACAGGTGTTTTAAATCGTACATTAACAATACTAGTTATACATGTTTGATGATAATTAGCGAGCTCTTAATCATTATTCGTTTTATTTTTTAAAAGTAACGTGGGTATATACAATATAAAAAAAATACAGTTAAAGGCTGGTTTTTTATAAGCTGAAGGTGAAATACACACAAATACACAATGTAAATAGTTATTTTTGTATTAAGTGTGCAAAATGAGTGTAGTGTAAATGGCACATGAGAGTGTTAATTTAGGCCGAGACTTGTCAAGGCCAAAAATTCATTCGAATCGTGAAAATAGTATATTATTTTATAAGGAGCTAAAGTGACACTTTTTGTGGCGAATCTGTAGGTTTGACGGACGAACGTAGTGAGTCCGGCAAATACAGATGAGCCACAAAAAGTCACTTTGCTTAGCATAAAATATACTATTTTTTCTTCAGACGTTTTTTAAAAAAAAGGAAAAGTAATTAAGTTGTGAAAATGAGGAATAGTTAGATTTACTTAGCGTGCTCTGGCAAGCAGCAGAAGACGTTACTAGGTTTCGTTGAAAACAATGCATTAAACAAGTTGAAAATTGTGAAGATTCTCCGTGTTATTGTAAGTATTTTATTAAACTTTTTATTCCTGTTAGTGTAAATTAAAATATTATATTGTTAGGAGTATGATGGATTTGAAGAACTACCTGCCGTCAGAAATTACTGAAGCGGCTAATACAGCAATAAATGATCTATTACCTACAAGATCGAGCAAAATCTATGAACGCGCTTTTCAGCAATTTATAAAATGGTGCGATGAAAAAATATTAAAAGCTACTCTCAAACCGTAATGTTAGCTTATTTTTCAGAATTAACAACAAATGAAAAGCTCGACAATGTGGTCCCAATATTATTGAGCATTCGACATGGCATAGATATAAGAAAATACTTGAAACTTCGTGCATATCTAAAGAAGCAGAATGAAGGATACACCCCAAAGCAGGCCAAAGTATTTACAAAAGACCAATTTAACAAATTTTTAGCGGAAGCGTCGGTCGAAAAATACTTGGCAATGAAGGTAAGTTTTGGAAATAGAACGAAAACAAGTCTTTATACTTTGTATTGTTTGTAGATAGTTTTGATTATTGGTATCTCAGGGGTAGACGACATTGAGAACCTGAAAACTCTGCTACATATTAAAATTCCAGATAGCAAAACAAAAAATTAAATCATTTACAGTTGTAGGGGAATCTTTCCTAAATTTATATAACAAATATGTTGCTTTGCGCCCACGAGATATGAATGATCGTCGATTTTTTTTAAATATGGAAATGGAAAATGGTCACGAGCGGTGATGGGAATCCATAAAATAAGTAGTGTTCTTAGGGAGGTAGCTTTTTTCTTAAAATTAGCGAACTATACAGAATACACAGGGCATTGTCTAAGAAGGACCTCAGCTACACTGTTAGTGACGGCGGCGCAGATTTAATGTGCTTGAAGCGCCATGGTGGCTGGAAATCCAGCACTGTAGCTGAGCGTTATATTGAAGACTCTCTAGCAACAAAAAAGAGGCAACCTTGAAAATGTTCCTTAGAACGCAGCGAGAACTCCACTGTTACCTCTGGCGGATTTTATTTTGGAGAAAATGTTAGTTTTAATCATTGTACTTTTAATCTTTATAACTATAAACAATAAATTTGTTTTCTGTTTGAGTTATTAACTTACATTACTTTTGCATCCGCTGCTAGGTGATACAAAAGGTTTTTCCAGCCGCCGGTGAAAATGTCAAACTTTAACGTTGTCAGAGTGTAGTTTAAAATGTCATCTTTTATTGGTGTCTGAAGAAAAAACATTTTAAATGTATGTTGTAAATAATACAGAATTCGGTTTTCATAATTAAGTTATACACTCTAAAAAGTTATACACTCTAAAAATTTACTTAATGTTAATGACAGGGAAACCGATAACCAATTTTATATCAACTGTTCATAAGTAAAATGACAGAAAGCGCGTTTAGTAAGACTATGTATACGCTGTACAAAATACTTCAATATACAGTTCTCCAACACATAGTTATTATTATTAGAACAACGAAAGAAAACACATCTGAAGGTATGCGTATTACTTTTAATATTTTACTTGATATTGCTCATAAAAATACTATTAAAATTTTGATGTATTCTTATAGGATGACGTCATAAACCAACTCTGCAATAGCGTCAACTGTTAATCCATAAACTCGGTCCCAGTTCATTTGTTTAGTTAGTTAATTACATAAAGGAGTGTGTTACGCGATTTTTTAAAATTAATAACATTAAGCGGGTACATATTTGTGGGTTTAAACTTTGTAGTTATTGATTCGCATATAATCAACCATTAAAGCGTTTTATCTTTTTATTTCCGTTATATCAATTTGATATAAGTTCTTATAGCTGTCTTACAAGTTAGTATTAGAGCCCCCTTATTAGAATACGATTTATCGTTAAGGGGGCCACTACAAGAGGGCGCAGACTGTAATACAAGTTCTTATAGCTGCCTTACAAGTTAGTATTAGGGCCCCCTTACTAGAATACTATTTCTAGCCCTAACACAAGTTCATATAACTGTCTTACAAGTTAGCATTAGGGCTCTTTATTAGAAAATTTCAAATTTCCCGCTGAACAGAATTTTGCTTCTGACCTCGGCTAGACAGAACCAAAGTACGTCCTCCATGTGGGCGGCCTTGTGACGTCACAAAAACAAAATGGCGGCGAAAGGTGCCGCTATTCTACTTAGGTATTTTCAAGAGGACGGCGCAAGAGCTTACACGGCACGAGTGACTATTGAATATTTACAAGAATTCTACGATGATCGTCTAGAATAGTTTTATTATATTATGAACTCGCCCTCTTGATTTCTTTTTGTGGCCTCACTTAAAAAAACGGTTTTGAAAACTCCTATTAACAATTTGAATGAACTTACTGAATCCATAAGAATTAAATACGAAAAAATAAATAATTCAAAGGCTGTCCTACAGCACGTAATCGGCAATGTTAGTGGTCGGGTCATGTTACGTGTACAACAAGGCCGAGGTCATTTCCAGCATTTATCATAAATTTGCGTAACTTTAGCAACCTATTGTAAATTTACAAAAGCGCAACATGGGTTTTTTGATAAAGGTTGCGTTAAATTAAAATGGCGAGGTCCTAGGTCTAAGTTAAACTGCAACATAAAATGTCACTTGCGCAAGCGCCATTGTCTTACATGTGTTTAAAAGGGCGACAACATCCGAGTTGTTTTATGAAATAACAAATTTTACGAAGTATGTATTTGTTTGTAAGACCAAGATACACACAATTATGTACCTGAACTACAATATTTATACTGAGAAGTGCGGAAGCGAATGCGCTCGCCATCTGCATGCTGTGATCCAAAAGTAACCCACTGTTGACCTACTTACTCAAACCACTATGCTTTCTGTGACCGGGGTAACCTTGAAAATAGAGCATTAACATGGGAATTTTTTTTTGTTCCCCACGATATTTTATGGCGATGGAAACTCATTTAGCTTGTAGAACCCAAAAGAGGCTACGTGGTGGAATTATTTTCAAATATTCTTTAGTTTTTCTGAAAAATGACTTTAAAAGACAATCATTTCAAAAGTTGCTCGCTTACTACGCCATTTTAGTGAGCGTTCGGCTCGTCAGCGATTTAAATCGCCCTAGGGGCAGCCGAAGACAGTTGTGCGTTCATAAAAAAGCCAAAATATAGGATAGTTGTGGATTGTTATACAGGTTAATTTTGTGTTTCAGCGCGCGCGTGTGTTCGTGTCTGTCTGTGTGTCTGTGTGTCTATGTGTCTGTGTGTCTGTGTGTGTGTGTGTGTGTGTGTGTGTGTGTGTGTGTGTGTGTGTGTGTCTGTGTGTCTGTGTGTCTATGTGTCTATGTGTCTGTGTGTCTGTGTGTCTGTGTGTCTGTGTGTATGTGTGTCTGTGTGTCTGTCTGTCTGTCTGTCTGTGTCTTTGTGTGTCTGTGTGTCTGTCTGTCTGTCTGTGTCTTTGTGTGTATGTGTACATGTGTGTCTGTGTGCATGTGCGCCTGTGTGTCTGTGTGCCGGTGTCTCTCTCTCTCTCTCTGTGTGTGTGTGTGTGTGTGTGTGTGTGTGTGTGTGTGTGTGTGTGGTGTGCGTGGTTGGTGTGCGGTGTGTGTGTGTGCATATACTTTAGTATCCGCGATAACTCCAGAACAACAACACGTACGTACTTAAAATTTCTTATTTAAGCTTGTTCTCATTTCTCCTGGAGCTGGTTATATTTTGAGAGATATTCAGCTTTGAAGACGAAGGGTTTATTACTAGCAGTTTTTGGCTTTCATCAAGTACTTCTTAAACAGTTATGTATTTTAAGGATCTAAAAATACCAACATAAATACCTTAAATATGTCGATTATTTATGTTCTATGCAATTTTTTGGATTGAGGATTGTTGCAGCTACAGGGTGAATATTTTAAAGTGTTACAAGGGGATATCTCGAAAACCGTTTTACAATTAAAAATAGAATTTTACACAAGGGGGCGTATTTTAACGTGTTAAATTAAAATTTTATGACACACAATTTCTCAAAGGGCGGGGCTTACAGTATCATTTCAAATGAAATGATACAATGTTTTTGGCCAAATTGGTACCGTGAAGTCAGTTATATATTATTACAACAAATCATCAAGGGACCCCGCACCATTTAAATGGCAAATGGCTTTCTGTGGATTTGGTTAAATTTTTGATATGTTGTAGATTGTATGGTTCTAATCAAAGACTACCATAGGCAGAAAGTCAAAAATGGACAGTTTTTGCGCTCCAGCTCGTCAAAGTTGTGAATATGAAAGTGCTATTCTTAAATGTGGTGTGCAAGAATTTAACGAAATTATTTATTAATGTCAAACAACATAAGCAATTACAACAATATGGGCCATAGGGCACTTTTTTAAACCTAATCAGTATCCACTTCCATCGCATTGTTATTATTTGCAATGTTTGGATCATGTTGTTGAGCTCTATTTGCTGCGTCCAGTATTTTATCTAACAAAGTTGACTTTGGATAGTAAACATCATCTTCATAACGCGCATACCCTAAAAACCACAAAACACTAGCAATGTGCGCACATGTTCCAAGAGTTCTTGCACCTGATTTGTACGTACAGTGATAACCAAAAGTTAGATCCTCCACATTCTCATCGGCTTCTTGATTTTCGGTGGGGTTGTAAGCAATCCACAATTCATGTTTTGTCGCATTGCGAAAGCGAAAAAATGTCTAATTCTTATAAAACTAGGTTCATTATTAAGAGAACCTATATGAAACTCTTCTTCATCTCGTTGCAACTTATCTTGAATGTAAGATGGGGGCCAGGTTAGCTTGGTATACGTCTACAGTGAGCTCTCGAAGATAATCCAAAGTGAGATGAGAGAAGTCACCTAAATCATGCTCATTTCTTTGAACCCAACGAGCGTTCCGTCTACTAAGATTTTCTACTTCCACCCGGGCTTGTATAATATTAACCTGGCTTGCTTTTTCCAGTAATTGCTGAGCCAGCTCTTTGTAAGCGCCTAACATAAGAACGCGAGGGCGAAACTTGCTTATTACCGCTCCAGAAATATGATAGAAATCGCCAAGGTTTTCGATGTGTGGTATTGTAATTGTTTGGCCAAGAAACTTAAATATGGATTTGAGGTGACCGTTTCTGGCTTCAACTATCCACAGCATAATAACTAAAACAAGGTGGATACCTTGTTTTAGTTATTATGCGGTACTAATTTGCTTCTTCAGTCAACAATTGGTTTTGGCCCCGTTCAAGAAAGCTGGCATCTTGTTTGATATACCCACATCGACAAGCAGAGGTATGGAATCTTGATATCCATGATCCAGCACAAAAATATCACCTTGGTGAAACCATGCCCTTATTGCATCGCCACTCCTATTAAACTCATTAATCAGCATTATTTTTAGAGTCCGAAAAACAAGGACCTTGGATTGCTAGTATATCTCCGTCTGGAGCTACAATGAGAGCCGGTGTTACTAAATGGCGGCTCTTTTGCACGTTGTAAGATTGTCTTAAGACACGAAAGTTATTACTTTTTGATATATAGAAGTAGGTCTCGTAAATATATGCATTTGCTATCGGTGTATTGGGTTGCGGGTTATATAATTGGTTGGAAAATTCTGTTACATGGTTGGAAATGTAATCCTCCCTTGTAATGGCTTCAAGTCCAATATAACTAGGTACGAATCTTTGCATTAGCTATTCTCTAACTGTAGCAATGGGTATACTTATACCCTGTCTACTTGGGTAGTGAACTAATTAATAGACGTGACGTTTTGAATGACAATACTTTTTTAGGTACATATGTTAAGGCACGTGTTGCTATGCCTTTTGCGAAAATCGCGGTAAACTTAAAGACGTCAAAATCACAACTTGGTGAGCTGTAGCGTAAAAACTGTCCATTTTGTTTCGATATTGTAAACGCAGTCAGGGTGAGATACAATAAAGAAATATTTTGTAACTGTTTTGGAAGCGACATAGTAGGAAATCAAAGTTAGGTTAGACATTTGGTATTTTCCATAACCGTGCACAGTAGTGCTCCCATCTCATGACCTTACGTTTACATTTTTCTTAATGTTTTTTACACAATGATTTAGTACATAATCAAGATATACACTATGAAAGGAATTTTCCTTTGCCTTTGTAGAGGCGACGTAATAGGAAAACAAAGTTGCTTTTAGCTTAATGTGAGCAAACTAAATGCAAAAAATAAACCATTTAGAAGTAATTGCAGGGACGGAGAGAAGGACGGACTGAAAAACAAAGCACCAGTAATAGGGGATCTTTTTTTTTAAAGATTCGTTAAACATTATTGCACACCAGAAAATGATTATCGAATGTATGCTTTTTTTTATTCAAAATCCAAATAATTTTATTAATACAATTTACCACAAGTTACACAAAATTACACATCAAAACAACACCTATTTAACATAATACCACTCAACATACAAATACAAACAAATAATACTAATAATCTTTTATCCAGGTAACAGCCATAAGAAGCTATACCCACGTCCGGGAACCCGATCCATTTTGGTGCTCCCAGGGACCAGTCCGCCTGAGTCTAAGGAAACACCACCCACCCACCCACAAGTCCCGCCCACAACGAACCTCCTAATAATAAAATAAGTAAAATACAATAAATTAAGTAACGTAAAATACCAATTAAACATGTTTTTTTCTTTTTTTTTTGCTGTAGACTCTAAGCAATAACATGTTGTAAACGCACAAAAAATGAAATGTAATTATCTCACAAAGTTATGTAATCAACCGGCTGAAGAGGTTACCTCGCAAGAGCAGCCGACTGAACCTGCCAATATCTATAATCAACAATTGTAACTAATAGTGAATAAATTGTATTGAATCTTGACAAGAGCGGCATACAAAAATTGATGAAACGTTAGCAAAAGGTTATTAATTGTGATGGTGGCTACTTAGATGAGTAATAATGCATTAATTTTTGTTAATAAATATTTTTATTTTATCATAAAAAACTGTACGTTACTTTGTTACCTGATAAAATATATTTCCCCGTCCCGGCACGTAATGATTTACATTTAATTTTTTATTTCAAATCGATGTTTTATGAAAAAAATACAAGAGATAAAAAAGTTTATAAATAAATCATACTGGCCAAATTTATTTTTTTCTAAATCGTTTCATAAGTCTTTCTTTAAATTTAGTTAACAAAAAGATAGGGGTAGTACGTTTCAACCCCTTCCACTTATTCTAAAAAAGTGAAAAAATATGCAGAAAGTGTGTCTTCATAATAGTAATAGGTATATCCTTAGAATTTCATTGTACCATGATATCTTCCTTATGGTTGATTCTTGACCCAACTTTTATGTAACAGAATATTATGTATCTAACACTCCCTTAAGTTTTTCTCATTTGTTTTGAAACACCCTGTATATTTCTTCCATTTACAGATATTCAAATGCACCATTCACAGCCATGACAGAAGGATACACCAGCATCCACAACTTCGCCATTACAACAACAGAAAACGTCAGATTGACGTCAACATCCCAACTCTACAAGACAGTGTTAGCGGGTCACTATACAGCACTACAACCGAACCTATAGAGTAGTGGTAACACGACCTGCTTAGCATTCGGGAGGTAATGGGTCCTATTTCCGTTACCGTCTACCTTGTATGAGGTAGCGGCATGGTCACTGCGTATATGCACACAATATGTGGCTACTTAGGCGAATGCTGGGGTAGTATTTCCCCTCTCAGAACTGTAACTCCGTTCCTTCCAATCCTATCCCGACCGCACCCATCCTGGATCCCACTATGCATATATATATATATATATATATATATATATATACGTAATAATTGTAGCTGAAGGAGCTTGGAAAGCTCAAACAGCATGCCCTCCTACTTGGGGACGGAATGAAATACGTGATTTTTCTTTTCATTTCCTACAGCACTACACATCTCCAAAATACATTCTACACCAAGTACTGAAGAGGTCAAATGCATCAATAGTACTTTTGTAAAATTATATGATACCCATGAATTGTTAATCTTCTATAATGTTTAGTAAACATTGTTGAATAGAATTGAATTAAAGTTGCCCTGTTTTTGAAAAAGGTTATTTATAACAGCTGCGCATTGTACCAATTTGTTTATCTCCATTATTTATTGATAGTCTAAACTAATATTTTATTAAATTGTTTAAATTTTATAATTAAAATAAGTGCTATAGCTAAAAAAATGTTCATTACAAGTTTGTATATTGAATCGTTGTTGCAAACTAGGTCCCATTCTACATTTTCGTTCAAGTTTTATACTAGACCTGCGCAGTAGTGAGATTTGCAACACTACCAACTTTAGCAAACTTTAGTTAAAGCATGTACTGTTTACAGTTTATATAATGGTATGGCTCAATAATCTTACTAATTTCTTTAATTTTGTAGACATATGCAAGATGATAAAAAACTAATAAAATTATTGTATTTGTGATTTTACTTTTGGAATGAAATGTAGGCTAAACGCAGATGGCGGACCAATTTAAGCTTGAGTTTGGCACCGTCGATGAAATACTAGTGTGAAGTTATAGCTTACAACTATTTTAGTTTAGAAGCTATTATTGATGAAAGTAGCTAAATGTAAATTGAACTCTATGAACACTTGCGGCTAATTCTCGATATATGCGGACCAATAGGAAATAGCTTTGAATGCATAGTTTTTAAATGGTAAACAACAGTTTCAACGTCAAACTGGAAAAGCACGGTTGGACTAGTGGTATTATTGCTCGCTTGACACGCGGTTGACGCAGATTCGATTCCCGGCCGTGCACTTTTTTTATGAGACGATAAACAAAGAAACAGAGGATGAGCATAGGATGCGGATGGTGCCGATGTGTGACGTCATCATAGCTCATATAAACAGGTATTTTATAAACGGTTTAAATATTGGTTTCAATGTGAAATTGCTAAAGTTCGGGCAAAACAAAAATCGGTGCACGTCACCAGTACGATAAAATGTCAACACTAGTTTAGTTTATCTAATCTGATTTTGTTAGGTTACTGTAGTTTTGTATATGTAATCTAATTCTGATAGGTTACAGTTGCTTTGTTTATGGTTTTTTTAAACGCGTGATTGGTGCGCATACATCGACATTTAGCCGCAAGTCTATTAACGAAGATCGAATCACGTGACATGTGTGTATGAGTGGATCGAGTGTGCGCTAGAACTTAAAAAACATCATGCCAGATTCACATAGTTCTTGCCAAAATCGAATTTTAAATACAGTTATCTAACTTAGATAAATTTGAATGAAACATTACAAATTGTTTTCTTTTATTACAATGTATAGTTTTGGTATCTACAAAAATTGCCTAACCATATAATCACGTGATTTAGACATTAATTTTTATTGGTCAACAGATTCGGAATAAATTATTCATAATACCAAAAACCAAATTTTTAGAAATATAAAAAATAAAAATAATGGAGAATAAAGATAATTCTTCAGCTGTTTTAGATGTGTTAATAGAAAAAAAGACAATTTCAAACATTTTAAAGGATGCCATGGAAAGTGACCGTGCTAGTTTATGTAGTAATTCCACAATAGATAATTCAATGGTAAGAAAATAAATAATTTTTATTTACCTACTTTTGGTCTCTAGGTGCAATCTCCCAGTTTGGAAAGCTTTTCCACTATACCAGATACAGAAGCTTTATCAGAATTAAATATCGATGAAAATTCTGATTTATTTGTAAAAGTAGACAATCCACAAAAGCATTTAGATACTTTGGAAACATATATAACATTTCGTATAACTACTCGTGTAGCAAGAATTGAATTTACAGAAAATGAGTATATTGTACGAAGAAGATATAATGAATTTGCTTGGCTTCGACAAAGATTACTCGATTGCCATCCATTTTGTATAATACCGGTAATAAATAGAAATAACGTTAAATTTCATTTATAAATAATTTTAATTGTAGCCACTGCCAGCTAAGCATACATTAATTGGACAATTAGATCGTTATGCCAAAGACTTTATTTTGGTTCGGATGAAATTACTAAATACATTTATTTTGAGAGTTGCTCAACATCCAATTTTAAGTTGTAATGAGCATTTCAAAACTTTTTTGACTGCTAGTCAAGGGGTAAATATATTTTAACTTAGTATTTAAAATTATTTACTATGATTTACAATTTGCATTGAATCTGAACATTCCCTTTATAAAAAATGTACTTCATTGTGTTGGGCAGATGTGTATAAGGTGGTCCAAATTCCACTTCCATATGGAAACGTCCTTTATGTTAAGAGATAGAAAAAAATGACCCTAGGAGCCTAGAACTTAAATTTAATGAGAAAATCATTGGTGGAAGCAGAATTCAGCTATATCTAATAGTTTGGTCGCTAGGCGACCTTTCTCGAATTTAGTCAATTTGTTTAATAATCTACAACTTTCGTATTATTAAAGATAATTGATTTTGGCAAAATCTTTCTTAGAACACTTTTTTACGTAGAATCCATCACAATATACAGTTTTTATACAGGGTGTTTGGTTTTTTTTATATGACCCTAAACTACTTTATTTACGGACCGCCCTGTATATTTTGGTTTTTTTAAAAGAGCGTGAAATTTCCTAAATTTTGATGTATCACTTGTTACATTTATGTTAAATATTATTTGCAATATTGCATTTTATACGTATTAAAATATTTTGCTTGCAGACATCTAGGTTTCCATGGCTAACAAAAGACGGCAGCATGATGGATTTTTCTGGTTCTGTAGGGTCTTATTTTATTATTTTTCAAAATGGGCATAATGTTAGATTCTAACTTTCTTGTTGACGTTTTACTATTGTGGTTTATAGTTCCTAGTACTGTAATTTCTTTCGGTTCATTCTGATCTTGAGCTTCCTGATTAATATTGTGATTTTCTCATGAAGTTTGAATTCTAGACACCTAGGTCCATTTTTTCTTTCTCTTAAAATAAAGTGTGTCCATAAGAAAGTGTCCAATTTGGACCAGCCGGTACATGCTTTCTTGTAACTTGACTTTCATGAAAATAAAAATATAAATTTGCTACATTAAGCTGTGTTTTCTCTTTTAAGCAGTGGTGGCCTACTGCAAGGAGCCATGGCACTATCTCAATCAATGATTAATTCCATATTTGCTTAATGTAGGATGAAGAATCATTTCAAATTTTAAGACAAAATCACATAATTGATTTCATAATTTTATTAAAAGTTCAGTTATGTGGCATTTGTAACTACTCTAACAGAGCTAACTCAGATCTGACATACATTTACTTACGGCTGTCACAATAGCAGGTGACTACACAAAGGAGGAGCACAGTGGAACCTATAACATGTAACTGGTACCAGCAAAACTGTAGCCCACAAAGTCACAATGTGTTTATATGTCACTTTTATGGATGTAGTTTACATCGCACTTTTCGTATTATAGGATAATTTTATTAAATTACAGTATTTTTGCCTAAAAGAATTAATTGAAATGTAAAATGATTAAAATGACAATTTATTTGTCTTTTCCTCTAATACTAAAGATGTCAAAGTTATCGAAAATAATTGTTTAAAGAATAATCGGATTGCGGATGTATTCAATTCATACTATTCATACTGAACGCATGATTACAACTTCATACACATGAAAAATAGTTCAATTATAACAATGTATTTTAAGATTTTTAAGTGCATAATGGAATATATAACAAAATTCAATTTTGCGAATAGACAAACGAATGTTTGACACAATGAACGACTTGATATGCTTGAAAAATCTGGAACACTGGAAGGATCTGTAAGAAACAAAATATACCCATGTACCACAAATTAAAAAACACTGAACGCATTTCAATAGCTAAGCTATCATCATTAGCGGTCGACTGAGACGAACTAAAGAAAATTTCTAATATATATACCATCAGCGAGTCACGCTTCGTTAATTATCTGGTGAAAGTGAAAGTTATGAAAGTTTAATGAGTTCTGGGTAGAAAGTCCTTAATCGTCATTATTAATTAGTATTTGTTTGTTTTTGAAGATTTTGAAACTTTCATAACAATCAAGTTCGTGCTTATTACTAACATGTTTGATTAAGGACACCTTATCTACTACATGATTTTTATCAAACATATGTAGGGCTACGGTAGACATATCCCAACGTTTGTATTTTGTATGAGCTAAATGTTCTTCAAAACAAACTTTGCTAGGTCGTTTAGTTTGCCCCACATATTTGTTTATAATTTTTACAATTAATTTTATAAATTCCCGCCCTATCCTGCTTATCCACTTGATCTTTTGGATTACCTAAAAGAGTTTGCAAACTATTATGTGAAGATAGACTTTATTTACCTCGGTCTAGCTCAAATCGGTTTTTATACAAAGGGGAGTTGTTCGTTTGTTGGGGTTGATCACTAATTACCAGGTTGGTCCACACTGAATCATGAACTCATAAGGGTTTTATACATATATTATACCTATTACATACAGTAGCTAAATATTCACACTTAAATATTTACAAATCAAAATAATTCGGATACGGAAATAACACAACTAGAATATATTACAAGGAAACTAAACATCCACCATTCCCCCAATCCCAGGGACAAGCAACTGGTTTTATGTAGTTATGATAACGGGGTTTATAGTATTGAACAGGTGTTTGTGACAATATAATAGCAAGGGGAACAATCTCTATATACCTGCGGTCAAAGAAAATCAATACTTTTAAAGGGACTGTTTTATACTTTACAAAAGAATTCGTATTTTATGTTGCATAAATGTAACTTTTTAGGTCTAACTTTTACGAATGAAAATTAAAATCAAACTAACTAATATTTACATGGGCTTTCTTAACTATCTATTTACAGTATAATGTTAATTACCGGGGATTGAGATATATTCTAATTACGAATAGTAATTAGTGGAGATTTCAATGAAAACAGAATTGGTGGTGTTTAAGAATTATTAAACTCTATGAAAATAAATATGAATTTTCTCGTTTTCAGTATACTTGGTGAGGTGACGCGTAAGGCGTTGACCACTTGGATGCGCCTTGCGCTTCTGGTTTAGATAGCGACAGTAGTAGCTACTTAGGGTGCCTTTAAGTCGGGCCGGTTTTAAGGTATTTAAACATTGAGAAACGTTTAGTTTCGGGGTTGTTTATCAAGTACTGGATAAACTAAACATTTTACAGGTACAGTATTATTGAAGAAGGATTACTTCAATAATTCTAGATTATCGCGACTTACGATCTGGATCGGATGCAGATTCAGGACTTCCGATAAGAAGTGAAGTTTTCTTTTAGCCCGGGGATGGCGTAAGACCTTTAAATCTTCGGGACGTTTCGGTATTCAGGACTTAAATAAACAGGCTGACAGGATAACAAACAGGATTTATGCTGCCCTCTGGATATCTTACGATGAGCGAGCGGTTAAGAAAGCGGTTTCAGGACTTCTACTACGAAGTAAGAGCTTCAAACGAAACTTATTTTAAACTGGTTAATTACGTTAGGTAAGATTGAAATGTACGACTCACTGTTTTACGTAATACTTTCGTAATGTACGAAACGGGGCGACTGAAATATGCTCTACTTGCGGGCGGCTGTTTACTTTCAATCTGTAGGCTCACTGCACGTCGGTTTTTACTTTGCCGGTGAACGCATGTTCGTGTAAGTTCGTGTAAGATGTGGGTAGGGTATCAATTAAAAGATTTTGGGCTTATACCCGTTGCACTGTTTACTTGATACCCCGAGGATTTGCAGAATTCAGCCAAATACATTTCTGTCCGATGGAGTAAGTAAAATACTACGTCGGGAATATTCACCGGCGTTGCGTTGTTTACTGGCGTGAGTGTATGGTTTTGTAATTAACTTACATGTAGGCGACCACAGATTTAAGCAACAGTAAACCTAGAGGTTCAGGCGGACTGATTTGGGTGGACTCAACCGAGGATGCGGATGAATAGACCCTGCCCCCTCAAAGGAGACCCATGGTGATTAGCGCGGGACTGCGCTCGGACCGAGAATGCGGAAGGAATGAGAGCGACTGTAAGAAAAAGACCACGTGTTTCATTCCCTCCCTAAGGGGGAGGGCGGGCTGCTTGAGCGTTCTAAGCTCCTTCAGCCACAATCATGTATTCCCAATATACATGCATTAAGTATGTATGCATGATGGGATGATGGGTAGGTGTGGTCAGTATAGGATCGGAAGGAACGGATTTAGGGTTCTGAGGAGGAATATACTAATCCAACATTCGCCTAAATAGCCGCACATGGTGTGCGTATACGCAGTGACCGTGCCGCTATATGTGTATGAGAAAAAACAAACCCTTGAAAAAACTCATACAAGGTAGACAGTAAAGCGTCGGTAGCGCGCCTCGCGATTTTATTGAAATTTTCCGAAGGCGGGAACAGCTTCTGGCGGTAATTCTAATGCAGAGATTGGTTGTTAGACTGAAGTGGACTCTAACGTAGAAAACTCAACGTCGGAGGGAATGGAGCAATGTGTATCATTTGTAATGAAACAATATCTGTTCTCAAAGAGTACGTATAAGACGTCATTATGAGAGTAACCATTCTCAAAATTACTCCAAATTTACAGGAAGTCTACATTTAGAAAAATTTGAATACTTGAAACGAGGGTTAAGGCCTCAGCAAGAGCTGTTTAAGAAAGTAAATGCGGAACAAAAAAACAGCAACTCATGCTAGTTTCCGCGTGGCTTATTCAATAGCCAAATATGGGAAGCCGTTTACTGACGGGGAATTAATTAAGAATTGTATAACTACAGCAGTAGACGAAATGTGTCAAGAAAAAGTTATTTTATTTAAAAGCATCCGTGGCACTGTATGAGTCAACGGATGTTTCAGATACTGCTCAGGTGCTAGTTTTTATTCGAGGAATAGATAAAAATTATGATTAATTAAGTGTATGAGGAGCTTCTTGACATTTACAGCATTCACGGCACGACTACTGTAGAAGATATTTTTAAAGGAGTTGAAAATGCTGTTCAGAAAAACAATCTTCAATGGAAAAACACTATTGATGGTGGTAAAAACATGGGTAGAAAAAATAAAGGTGTCGTTGCTCTGGTATCCAACGACGTAGAAATGGTTCAAAACCATTAATGGTACGTTGCATCATTCTTCAACAGTCTTTTTGTGGAAAATGCTTAGATGTGTCGAAAGTTTTAAAGCCAGTTATGTCAGCTGTTAATTATATTAAATCACATGCGCTCAGTCATCGTCAATTCCGTGAGTTTATTGAAGAGATTGGAGAAAATGGCACCGTATTACACTGCAGTACGCTGACTTAGCTCCGGAAAGGTTCTCACGAATTTTTTGTATTTGTTTTTTTAATAAATGTATATTTTAATTACTTACAGTTAAAATATTTAATTTCATTATGTGCCTATACATAATATAAGTTAAATAACAAATTATGTTGCTTGTCAATTTGTAATTCATAAATGGTCTGATTCAATAGTTAGAAAATCTGTTGTATAAGTTTTACAATGTATTTTACTGATTTTACAAAATTAAACTAGGACAACCGGATGCAGTTTCGTTGTGGCATATTGACAAGGGCATTGTAAGTAAATCCTTATCTATAGAATGACCATTTCAATTCTTAATGCACTCCCAAAATAACCATCAGATCGTCCCCATACTTGCGTTAGCAAAATTGAAAAGGCGTTCAACTTTAAAATTGACCAATCACTCAACTTGACCATTTTCATAACATAAACGAAGCATAATTATCATATCGGTTCTCACGACACCTGTATCAATACATTTAATAACCCCGAACTATTGTTCTAATGACCACAACCCCAACTGTTGACAATGACCAAACGCCAAGTTTATTACACGATCACCAACTCAAAAACTAGACGCCATTAGTATTCTCAGCTGTGTAATCATATTAAGGCCGACGTATTTCCACACCAATGGACGATCTTTATAGAAGAACTCTCAATTAGTATTCGTTAATATAACATCTAACTTGGCAAAATAACATTTATTGGACTTGGACGTTTTAGCAAAAGATATCAAAATGGTTAGTTACGTGCAGTTTTGGTCATTTAACAGATAGTCGAATACGAACGAACTTCTATCGTTAGATTATGATACAGCCGCCGTTGAAACTAATCAAACCATGCTTACGCGTTATTATTAAAATACTAATTTTATGAATTCGAACCGATCCGTATCTTATTGGATTTCATCAATATACTAATGCGTTATTAGGAAACGGTCTAACTCATTTTCTGGTTACCGGATCAGTGACTTTTTTGTTTGTTTTTTTTTCAGAATTAAGTCACCAAGGTCTTCCTTACTAAAACAGGTTTTCTATGTGAATATCAGAAATTACATCTTTGCCACAAGCATGAGTACGGTTTTTTTTTGTTCAGGTGCCACAGCTATACCTAAGATACCAAATGCAAAACACCAAAAGTTAATATCTCGGAAACTGTAGTTCTCACGTGTTTGCAAATGCGCTAAGACTATGCCTACTTTCAGCTTTGTTAACGAAATTAATCAACATGTGCAAGATAAGTAGATAAGAGAAATAAATAAATTGAATATAGTTGTTTAGAAAATGTGAGAAGAAAAGCAAATACCATATTTCATACATATTTTATTATGAAGGAAACTAGTGAATTTGCAAAGAAACCGCACCCACTCCACATATTTAATTTCTAATGTGTTGTCTGTTATGCTATTTAACTTACAAAAAATACTAAACATGTTTATCCTGTAGAATTTACAATAATTGTAGTATTCATCTGCTTCGGTGGCGAACGGCAAGAGTGCTTGACTTGCATCCGAGCGAGAGGTTCAACCCTGGCCGAGATAGCCGTTTTTTAAATGAAAAATTAAATTTTAACAGCCACCGCGAATCCGCACGGATGAGAAAGGGACCCTTCATGGTAATTATGGCAATTTTATTTTGCGAAAACCTTTTCGATTTCGCAATTTCGTTGGTAGAGCTTTATTAAAATTTGTATGTATTTAGGAAAACTTGAATAATACACCCAATAGCAGTAGCGTATTTATAATGTCAATAGGTAAAAAAGTATACTAAAAGGCATACATACAGTTGGTTACGAAATATATACCTATGGAAATGACATATTTCAAAATATACCGCTTAGTAAAGAAATACCGTTTAAAAATACAATTATTCAATACTGAAATAACTGAAATATTCTAATACGCACGTGTGACTCGCATGGTTCCCGGCTAGATAAGCCTCAACTCCTACTTCCTTTATCCGCCTCAACCCTTTTCCGAGCCACCCTCAACTACCTCTTAACCAACGTTGTCACTCTTTTCGGTAGGCACTATCCCGCTTACCCAACCCACTCCTCAAGTACTGCTCTACTTTCACGCAAGTGGGACATACCTCCAAAGAGTGTCCCACCCGAACCCTCCGTTTCCCACCTGTGGTGAAAGTTATAAAGCTTCATTCCCGACTTTTTAATCTACCTTACCATATCCCTAATCCAACCATTCCCTGAGCGCAGGGCCAACATTGCAAAAGCTGTCGATAATATGTCCAGGGAGTACTTGAAACTTCGTACCAGAATCAACTTTACTTCAAGTTACTAGCCACCAATAAAATACAAGTACTCTCAATCACCGAAACCAAACGAAACAACCGATGCACTCTTGGCTGCCTCATACAACTCGTTCGTCCAATTTAACGCTCACAATAATTCGCGAGGCACAGCCTTCGCAATCAAAAATTCATTTCCTGTCACCCCCTTTCCCTTCCTGTCACTTTCCTTAGTTACAACAGTCCTCCTGAAGAAGACATTTCCAATGATCTGTGGGATCACATACCCAATGCTATCCTCCTAGGAGATTTTAATGCCCGACATACCAATTTGGAGAATCCATGAAAACAGAAGCGGTATCCGCCTATCCCACAATATTCTTACCCTACCGCTGTTGCGGATAAGGAACACCAATCCCAACTTTATTAGTCATGAAGGTGCCTCTATAATTGATCACATTATATCCACCGAGTCACTAATTCAACGCTGCCACATTCCTTCGCTCCATTCCTCCTCCAACTCACATTTTCGGAAAAGATTTTCAAAACGCCGATTGGTATGTATTCAGCGAATACATCTCCAATAATCTTCAGGCGTACGATATCCACACTCCCAACGATGTCGAGAGAGCGGCCGCCGGCGTAACTTCCGTTATCACAATGTATCGTAACCTTGATCAGAGGGAAGATGCGAGTATATCGCATATCCTGAGATCAAGGTGCCCCGTTCTCAAGACCATTATAAACGCCATAGTCCAGCTTGAAACCAACAAATACACCGAAGGAAAACGGGTCCAGGCCATCTCCAAACAATTATAGAGATGGGAAGAAGTTCTGGCATACCTTCAATATACTCACCAAACGTAAAACAAACTCAAATCCCAAGTAACCGATCCTCAGGGTAACTTAATTTCTAGCGACCAAGGCAAGGTCGAAATTTTCCGCCATCACCTACAATCCGCTTTCACTTTACCTAACGTTCCCTCGTTCGATGACGTTTTTAAAAATCGTCATGGAGCAAGGATTTCGGAAACTCCGAATTGCCCGAGAAAATCCTTGACGAAAATGACCAGTTTTACTGCCCAATTACTCCCATCCCAATCCTCAACGACTTCAAAAAAAGGCAAAACATCCGCACCGGACAAGACGGACTCAATAGACATACTGACACATCTACCACCCTCAGCGATCCGACGCTTAACGTCTATATACAATAAGTGCTTAACCATTTCGTATTCTCCGACGGCCTTGATCCTCCTGATTCCCTAAAAACCTCTCCGACCTAACAGAACCTTCATGTTCATCCTACAGACCCATCTCTTTCATCAGGGAAATACTTTGAGCAGATCCTAACCCGAAGGCTGAGAGATTACCTAGAATCAAATAACCTCTTACCCAACAGCCAGTTCGGCTTTTGACCCAATAGAACCTGTCAAGACCCATTGTCAAAACTCCTAACCGAAACGTCACAAGCCTTCAACCACCTTTATTGTAACCTCGCCGAGTTCTTAGACATAAAGCAAGCTTTTGATAGCCTGGCATGTGGGTCTAATTCACAAAATCCAATCCTTAGGTATTCCCCCCGAACTTACGAAGCTCCTACTGTCGTATTTGACAGGTAGAACGGTACGAGTCCGAGTAAGCTCAGCACACTCAAAGTTTTACCCCATAAGGTGTACCCTAGGGTTCTGCCTTGGTCCCAATACTGTACCTTATATTTGCACGCGATATACCCGAAGTATCCCTGCCACACTTTGACGACAATACTGCTTTCTATACAGCCAATCGGTCAAGGAAGAATGTATCTAATAGAATCTCCACTATAATACGGAACTTCTCCAATTTGGCCTTACAATGGACAGTCTCCTTAAACGTGACCATACAACACGCCAACATTACACCTATCACACCGTAGGATATTTGGCGAAACTGAAGCCACCAAAAACATCCTCCGTACTCCATATACTCCTCTTGCTCATATCCAATACCTAAGAACCGAATATCCTACCTAAGATCCGAAAAACAAATTTAAGCACCCTGCAGCTATCCTCACCCAGAACATCGAAAACCTCTCTGAAGAATTCGAAAACCTTCTAGATCACATCCCATATGCCCTAAGATAAAAGCCAAGGCGACCTCTGTTAACGACCAAGGAAAATTGATAAAATACACCTCACATACACACGCTCCAAATCCAAACAAAGAAAATAATACAACATTTATTAATATTTTTTTGCAACCACCTAACACCACGCACTACATTGTATGCACTAATACAATACACAAAACAACTAACACACACAGATGACCCAGAACTGAAGATGGAGCAGACTCTTGAACAGTCCGCAGAAATAAGAAATTAGATAAGCAATAATAAGAATAAGTATCTATCAATAAGTAAAAAAAAATGTTCACATTTGCTTCGCGCTATAATAATATTCTTATGGGCGATTAATGGGCACGGCCTGGAAGTCAAAACATTTGTGTTGGCCCAGCTCTAAATATACACGGTGTTATATTAGTATCATATGCAGTAATAATACTAAAAAAAAAAATATCTGGTGCCACATACTTAAAAATATTTGCGGTCAACGTTGGGGATTGTGATCCTCTTGAGCGTTGTGGTCAAATATATAGTTCGAGGTTATGGTCAAGCATGATATTGATAAGGCGTCGTAGACCGATTTTGAAAACATGCGTTATTTGGTGTTATGGTCAAGTTGGGCGTTATGGTCAATAGTAAAGTTTGGCGTTATGGCCATGTGTTACGGTAAGTCTAACATCAAATTGAGGGTTGTGGCCATTTTGTGAAGTTGGACGTTGTGGTCATTGGGCAATATGGTCTAGACCCCACTCTACATAGAAAATTATTTTCACTCAATATTTATTAAACAGTTAATTCATATTAGTTTATTATTTTTTTTTGTTTACAGGATTTTAATTTACATCGAAAACAAAGATCCAATATAAATAATAAAATTCTAATGGTAAACAACTCCAATATACTATTAACTCGTTCAGCAATGAAAAATCGTCACATTGAATTTGAAAAAACAAAAGATTACTTAACAGTTTTATCAGAAAAATTAACATCAGTTGAAAAAATTGCTAGTAGAATAAATAAGGAAAGTCAAGAGTATGTAAATGAACTACAGAATTATTATCCAATTTTTACGAATTGGTCAATGTCTGAACCAGAATTATCTCCTATATTACAAAATATTGCAAATGCTTTTGAAAAATGTACATTTGCTCAAAGTGCATTAATTTATAGTTATACGAATACTGTAGCTAATCCTATCAAAGAGTTTTTAACATATATCGATGTGATTAAAGAAACTTTACATAAACGAGATATTTTCCAACATATATATAATAGTTCATTGGAAGACTTAGATAAGAAACGCGTGGAAAAAGATCAGGTAACTGAAGCTATTGATTAAATTTTTGTGTAAATTAATTACATTTTCAGCTATTAACTGCCCAAACTGGTTCACACTCAAGTGGATTTTCATTGTGGAGACAACCAAGTGTAGATGATAAATTAGAAAGATTAGGTTTACATATACCTCAATTAGTAAAAAAGGTTGAGGCAAACCAAGATAATTTAGAATGTGCTAATGAATCATTGCGAAGTGATATAGAAAGATGGCAGCTAGATAAACAAAGTTGCTTGAAAAAGATTCTTTTAGGTTTTGTTAATAAACAAATTGAATGTTACGAAAAAAGTGTAGGTGCTTGGGAACATGTAACTACTGAATTGAATTCCCAAAATGTTACACTACGAAGTACAAAAAAATGATTGTTAAGGATTTCTTAAGTTTTTATAAATTTTATTTCTAATCTGCTTAAGCTGTGCATTTGTTTAATTTTTGCTATGATATGTTTTTGAGAAAGCTTTGCAAGGAATACTTTCAGAATTAACTAGATTAATTAAATTTTTAATACAAATTGAAATTTTTTAGTTACTGGTATTATAACCAAATCATTTATTTTTAACATGATTTATAAACTTGGATATAACAACTTATGATGTAATAAGTGTAATAAAATATTTCCAGTAATTTATAATGAACACCATTGCTGCAAAACAATAGAAAAATATCTGGCGGAACAACATACGGCCTTCCAACGTACAAAGTAGAAATGAAATAATTTTAATAATTTTTTTAGGATAATTATGCATCCCCTTTTATTTATGGTTCTTTGTTGCATACTGGTTGTACCAAACATGTTCTTGCTATTTGTTTCCGGAAAAAATATAATATTAAAAAAAATTTATGATGTCTACAATTGCAGAAAAAGGTACTTAACGGAATAAATATTGATACCAAAAAAAAGTTTATCTATGATAAACAGTAAAACAAAATAACATATAATCTGAAAAACAACGAAACAAACTAAAATATAGATAAAAAAACAATCATAGTTAAATTTATTTTTTGCGAAATTTAAAAAAACAGTGTCTTGTTTTGGTAAGCATTTAGTGCACAATTGCCTGGTTTTTTACATCTTTACTTCCGTCACTCCCGTCACTGTGCTGTGGTAGATTTATCAATAGTATTGTACTGAACTTCTGATAATGGTTTGAGTTCAATATTTTGTTGTTTATTCGTTTCCTAATCTTGGAGTGAAGGTCTTCCAACTTTCCTTTTATTACCATCTTCTATCGTTGTAAGTATCTCTCCTACATATAATCTGAAATGTAATAAATCTAAAATGTTTTTCTTTGGAATGCCCTGCGAGTTCATACCCCTTTTTATACTCAAACCAGGCATTCACTAAAGCCATATCTACAGCATGCAATATTGTCCACTTTCGATTTCTGGCTTTTATTCTGTAGAATGCGATCAAAGCGTCAGCCTGATCGATACCTCCCATTGATGCATTATATCGTTTAATTATTTTTGGTCGGTTTACGTCAATAAAAGTTTTAGTGGATTTCTCCCAACATCTCTTCTTTGCCAATTTCCACAACATTGAAGACCAAAAGAACAGGCTTATTGTCCACCTAATTTACTACTACCCTATACGTGGTATACTTTGCACCACTTTTTATATATTTTAATTTGTAATATTTAAATTATACAAATTCTTTAGCATTTTTAAATTTAAAATAATTACATATCGATGCTTAAGAAACAATGCCTCGTATCTCAAAATTGACAAGTATTGAGGAATGAGAAAACTTCTATATTTTTAATTAAAATGTGGTGGGCGTGTTTTTTTAAATTATTAAATTATTGTTTGGAAAACTAGTGAAATAAAAACATGTTTCAATTTTTTTTTTGTTAGCCCATTTTTTAGGTGGACATAGGCGGTATTAATTTTTTGGATATCTTGTATAAGGGAGGTAAGTGGTATTATTTGGTTGAGCGAATGGTGAAACGATATAAAATTTACTGCGTTATTGATTATTTATTACACAAAATTAAAAAACAAACTTTTTTCCTTGAATAACATAAACTGAAAAAATCATTAATTCGGCAGATTATCATAAAAAAAGTGGCATTCTTTAGGTAAAACACTTTGATTTTCAGTTGTAGTTTTCAGGAAAACTGCATTTGTACATTATTTTTCCCTCTGGTAACTATTTAAGGACGCACAAATCGGTACGGAAAAATCGTATGGTAGGTATTGTACTTCGTAGGGTCGTGGGTACTTCCGTGCTTCTAGAGTGGTGGAAACAAAATCTGAAGGGAGATGTATAACTCTATTTTTCAATTTTTTTGATGACAGCATGAACTGAATGGCACTCCATTTAAGTGTGATGAAAGTTTCGGCATGTTTTCCAGGTAAATCTTTGAACGTTCTAAATCTAGCGCGTTTTTCGGTTTTTGTAAAATTTCTGATGGTGATGCATTTTGGTGATCTCTAGTTATATGCATACCTGTTTTGCCCTTTGTTTCAAGCACCCAGTTCTTTACAGACCATTCCCCATGCTAAACGTATTTAAAAAAGGTTTTCTTACATACTTGCATTCTGTTTCCTCCAACTTTTAGATAATACATTCATGTCATGCCGCGTCTTGATTCATCTGCTTCAGTTCTCTTCCTACTGGCAATATAACAGTCAACTAAAGACGAAATGTAGATTTTTCTCTGGTCCCAGTTCATTTCTTCCCAAAATAAGGAATGCAAAGAGGACCGTTCTTCTACATTTATATCATGATAAAATCGTATCGCTGCCTTTTTGCAAATTTCTGATCGACAAGAGTTCTTGATCGTCTCACAGTATCATGGAACACTTTTTTGCTATCATTGCCATTCTATAACCCAAATATTCTTTTCTTTCATTCGCAAATTTTATTTTTTTTTTATTTTTCTAGCTGCCTGAATCTGAACTTCTCTTTCTATTTAACCTCGGTTTAAGAAAAGTCACTAAAGGTACTAAATCACTGTCACTACAGTCATCATCAGAGTTGTCCTTGTAAACGGAAGCTTTAGCAACATTAGCACTGTTATTACTTGTAGTTATAAATAACTCAAGTTTTACTGGAGCCTCGAGGAATTGAGGCTATGCCTTGTTTATTATTATTGCCGCTATCAGGTTCACTTAATAATTAATTTTCTTTAGAAATATCAACTGGGGCTTCGAGAAAAGTCACTTTAAACAATCAGGAATTGACGCTACCCCTGTTTGCATATCATTGCATACTCTTTCCTCAATTTCCAAAATGACATTGTCATTTTTTGTCACCTCTTCTGACTGGTGATGGTGACCTATAAACATAGTAATGATTAGTGTTATTGTTTTAAGCATGCTTAGTTTATTATACACGGTAAGCATAAAACGTAAACAGTAATGGAAATAGAGGTTGGGTTTAATTTTAATAATTTCGTACCTTGTAGTTCTACCCCATCAACGTTATTTTCAAATGCTTTCAATATTTCTTTATCAGTAAACATATAATCGTCGTCATTTTCTTCCATTTTAGCTAATTATTCAAATAAAAAAAGTAAATTATATATAAACAAAAGCGGAACATATGTTTCTTTAACAGTTGATGTTACGAAATAATACACAAATTAAAACTGCCACACCTTGTATCTCCAACCCATACCTCGTATGCCCAAATTATTCGTAAAGCTATGGATATACGAACTATTGCGCTATTTTATAGATACGAGATGTTGAGGAACGATGTAGATACATCTTGCCATTCATTAAAAAAAATATATCATTTTTTATAAAAATTGAAATACGAGGTATTGTTTCTTAAGCGTCAGTATACATTAGGGAATGTATTAAAGGGTAAATAATTTGTTTGAAACATATACTTAATTGTTTGAATTCTGGTTACACTGCAAATGGAGCAACTTTGCACCACCTTATTTTTTCTGCTTGAATGATATGCAAAGTTAAATTAACTATGTCTTACTGTAAACATCTGTATATGATTTTAAGCTGATAAATTCATAGTTTTGAAAAATATGTGAGGAAATAGGTACAAAAATTTAACACGTTATTCAAATTTTTAATTGAGGAACATCGAAAAATGCTCTGCTAGACTTCAAAACAGGTTTTTGAATTATTTTGACAATCTCCTCTAGAAAAATCTAGAACACTTGAACTGTAGCAAGATCTGTAACAAACAAAATACACCCACGTAACACACAAATCTCTTTAATTGAATTTCTTCTTTTTTAGGCCATTTCCATGTCTGATTACTTTTTGCATTGCACTTATGACTGCTCCTTCTGTTAATTCTGTTACTAGTCCCGGATAGTAATTCTGTTCATATTTCACAATGAGATGGTCTCCTTTTTTTTGCAGCAGTTTATTTTGCAGATGTGCTTTGAGAAGTTGAGGGAATTTCTTGGATTGTATTGTTATCTTCAGAACCAGACATATTTTCTAAACTTTCTGTTTGGAAAGAGCTTACAAGAGGTACTATATCATCAGCATCAGAAACAGAGCTGCTGGTTGGTACTTTTTGTGTCTTCTATATGATCTTCTTATTAGAAATGGTGGCTTGTTCTCCTGGCAAGGCGTCTTTGACAGTTCAACATCTTATAAAGATATGCTTCTCCAGGAGGAACGGCCAATTTCTTTTTTCTCTGACGTGGTATCGAGATGTTAGCGTTCTGATAACTTTCCAGCCTTTTAAGGAAACTCTTTCCTGCTTCATTGGCTACCTTACTCTGTGTAGTATCTGTCAAATTTCTGATGGAAGGAAGTCTTTTTAGAACAGTTTCCTTGTTAAATGGAACTATACCTGTTTTCCTAAATCCCGATTTTATAGTTTCTTCTGAATTAGTAAGGTTTAATAAAGTTTTTTTAATAAAATAGGAACTGATTCTTTGTGCAAAGTCATACATCTTTTACCATTAGGTGTATTTCACCACTTTTACAAAATGGTTCACCACACCTCTTTTAGTGGTCGGAAATAAGCATCGTCCAACGGCTGTATAAGGTGCATTAAGTTGGGAGGTTAATGCTATAAACTCTCTTTTTGTTCACATAGTTCAATAACATGTGGATTGATGTGTGAACTTAAGTTGCCTCCTATTAAAATTTTATACCTTATCTGTCGCTTTAGGATTAGTAAAATGATCATCTCAAACCAGTCGAAAAATGTACGTATCAAACAACCCACTTCGTGAATGGTTGTATTGTTTTGGCTGGACCACCATTTGTCCACAGGTCCCACAATTTTTCAGATTTGTAGTTTACATAATAGACTGAGAGCTCGTGAACCCTCTGGATAACAGTCTTTCTGTAAGGCTAGAAATTCTTTTAGTGATGAGTCATAGCATGCTAAGTACGGTAATCAGGTCTTATATTTTTTAAAGTGTAAATAAAATTTTTTAAAAAACTTGTCGCAGTAAGCTTGAAATTTTAATATGCTGTAGTTCATTCATTGTAAATTAGAAAACAAAATTGACAGACGATTTCGGTGAGCATAAGTACCTGACAAGTGAATTGAAAGGTGTGCAGTATATAAGTTAAAATAAACCTTGTTTAAATGTTTAAATTAATTTTCTTTATCACTATCCGACTTGTCACTGACTAGTTTCTTCATCATCATCTGACTCTTCACTACTAATTTCGTCCTCAGAAAAGAAACAAGTTTTGACTGATAAGTAGGATGTTGTAAGAGTATTTCATATATAGAAGAAGGTACTCTATCTCTCTCGAACCAATTAAAAACATAGTTGTTATCGATCAAATTCCAACCATTATCTTCAGGTGTAAGAACCGTTGGCTCTTTTAAGTGACTATTCTTTCAGATATTTGTTATGTATCCAGTTCTTAATAATTGTTGTCACAGTTCACGTTGGCACGGAGATAAATTTGACGAATCATAATTGGTAAGTTTTTTCATGAATACTTTAGTACCACTTGTCTTATATGTGGCGAGAAACTTTTCATAACGTACATCATTTAAAGTTTCTTTTCATACCGTACATTTGACACATAACCTTCTCAAGCATCAAAAAAATGAAAATCTCTTCCTTTTACTCTACTATTTCATCATTTCCTAATGCTGCAAATGCATTTTGATAGTGAATATTTTTTGCAATAATTGATAAGGTTTTTTTTTCCTCTTAGAAAAGATGGGTTAAAATCACAAACGGTTAATACATGAAAACCTGGTAAGCTTTGACATAAAAGAGTCCTAATTTTATACGTAACTCTGAAATATTTATGAATTGATAGTGCTATATTCCTTATAGATCTTCAAATTAGTATTACAGAGATGGTCCGTGTTCCCCAGCATTACTATTAAAATATCTGTGTCAGACGTTTTTATTAAAACGTTGGATACATCGTTATCCATTTGGCATATGTGATATATCATTTTTGTATCAGCTTCTTCATGGTGTTGGCATGATAAATTATCATTTACGTAAGAAATCACAGAGTTATTATGAAAACTATAAGTATGGCATTTTTTATAATTTAAATTTAGTGTGGTAAAAAGTACTGATCGAAAATGATATCTACTCGTTGAGCATGGGTTGCTGTTAGTATCGACATAATTTTTTGGAAATATTACCAAATGTTTTTGGGATATTTTTCATTGTATGCAGTAAAAAGAATCCATCAAAAATAGCATCGAACCGTCCTGGTACTTTGTTATTGGTGATATTTGCTTTTAAAACCTCAACCGTTAATGATTTTTGAGTTTTATGCATTGTACCATCTTCATGACACCGTGACATTGGAGAGATTGTAATGGGGTAGGATAATGTTTTTTCTAAATCAATTTTATGTTGCATTGACAGAGATAACAGGCAGCTAACCAAATAACATGGATTTCATGAACCTTATCACCAACTTTTGATTTTTTTTCTTTTTTTCAGAGGCAAAGTTCATTATTTTTACCTGTACAATTTTTTCTTCAAATCTTCTTCCATTAAATGAACATTTGGTAATATAATAACTTTTCTCCTGATTTTAAAAAATTTAATACGTAATCCTGTACTGCTGCGCTCGATACTACTGTACCTTTACCAATATTATACAGAGAATTTTCGTCTAGTTTTAATTGATACGGATTCAAAAATTTTTCAAAGGTATTTATGAAACTCCACAACTGTGCAGAATCTCTTTTCATTGCATGTTCTTCTAGGTCCACTGATTCATCATTTTTTCTTCGTAAACCTGTAATGTTCATTGTATGAGATATAATTGTAGTTCTTATTTCATGACTTCTAGCCCATCGCTGACAAGCAACAATAGAATTTGTAAATTTGTAATAAATCTATTGGCTGTCTAGAAAAAGATTCATCAGTGCGTTTGATACCAAGGTATCATTGCATGGATTTTGCAATAGATGGATGTGTAAGTCCAACTTTCAACAAATTCTCATGATAATTTACCAACCATTGCGAATAATTGGGTTGATTAGTAACAAAAAAAATACTTGCCTTTTGATAAAATATGTTTATATAAAGAAAAGTCACCAGTCTGTATGCTCCGACTGAGTAACTGATAATAATGAACAAGATCCATATAAATAACATAAAACTTGGGAGTTTTCGCAAAAGTTCCATTTCTACATTGTTCTTTGTGACATTGGTATAGAGTTCCATTAAGTTCCATTTCTACATTCTTTTTGTGAGATTGGTATTGAGTCATCAATGTCAATATTGTTTCATCTTCTATTATATTTTCTTTTCAAGAGTTCCATTAATGGATGAAGTCGCTTACATCAGTTAAAATGTTTTCCTTTCAAAAATTGCAAACACGTGTTTCAAAAAAGAAATAGAATGACGGTAATCTACAGTTTTAATAAACATACACTAATGCCTTTACATTTCCTTTTTACCCTCTAACCTACATAAACATATGTATGTATAGGTTACCCGATCAACATTTTTTTACTGTGGCTAAATCGATGTATTGACTCATTTTACATTTGACAAATTCCAAGATCGGCCATGTCTGTGAGTGGATATATGTTAGTATCCACGTTAACTCCAAAACGATTAAATTTACGTACTTGAAATTTCATATTTAAGCTTGATTTCATCTCTTCTGGAAATGATTAGATTTTGGGAAATCTAGCGGCGAGAGGAGGGAGTTTATTAGGAGCAGTTTTTTTTTTTATCAAATATTTCAAATATATAAAAACCAGCATATAGATCCTAAAATCATAAATTAATTATGTACTACATAATTTTTTGGAGGAAAAAAAATTCCCAAGGTGAAATTTAAGTGTTTGTTCAAATTTTTTCTATTTTGAATAATGATTAATTTTATAAGAAAATGTATAGACATATTTTTTAAAGACAATTTAATTTTACATAACTTTTTTTTATAAAGTTTTTTAATTTAAAGTCAAATAAGCCTTAGAAATTAATTAACTAAGATTGAAAATGCTTAAACTACAGTATCCATATTTTTATAGAATCCGGCGACTTTGGAATTTTTTAGCATCCAGATGTCTATTAACCTCTGTCAGACATGAAAGTTTAAGGGGAGTTGGATGTTCCCCAAGGTAAAAATGTTCAAATTTTGGTTTTTGGCTGAAATTTGTATTCACATCTATTTTAAAACAAATTTCATCAAAACCCTTGAGTCTAACACAATCTACATCACTTTTTTAAAGTTTTTCAGTGGTTCTGTCAATATAAGTTGTCATTGTTATACCGAGTGTACAACTTTGATGTAGTATTGAGTGTACATCTGTGCAACAGTGATTTTGTTTTCTGAGGTTAGTATTAACTGGTTTTGTGAGCTGACACCCAGAATATGGGGCTGGAATGCATTGAGGTAGTTTTATCTTTTTGTTTTAGCCTAGGCTTAACTTTAAATGTGATATTCCCCAAATTTTTTTAACACTTATGCATCTTTTTCTCAGGAACCACTAAAGACATTTTTATAATTCATTTTTAGCTTGTAGACGTGCACAATTTGACCCAGGTTTTTGACAAAATACTTTAATTAAATATTTTTTAGTTTTTTTTAATAAACAACGCCTTTTTTGGACAATTTGAAAAAAAATCGTAAAATAAAAAAACGTTGAGTCAGTCTTAACCCGCGAATGGTTGCAGGGCTAAATTTCTCACCATTGATCGCATGTGAGTTTTTTCTCACAGTCCCTTTTTTGTATCTATTACTCATTTTTATTTATTTATTATATTATATTTTATTTATTTATTTTTTATTCTTTAGGGATATTGTGGTATAATAAAAAATACTATGCTTCTTTTTTTAAATAAAAGGTTTTTTGTAGGATACTTGAATTTATTACATCAAACTAGTATCATTACACACATTTTAGTTAAAAACAAAAAAACAAAACAAAAATTTTTCTTTAAAAAAACATTTCTCTTTTTATTTAAAACGAAATAAAAAATGTAATCTGAAGGTAATTGTTGAGAATAGTACGTCCTACAAGTAAACACTGTGTGCTTTGGGCAAATTGGTTTACCACATTGATGGCAACTTTTTTTTACTTTCTTTTTATCAATTATTTCAGTTTCAAGGATAAATTAGGAACCAAACACCTTGTATTCTGATGTGGTTTCATTAATTCTAGAGCGAGGCATTTTAGATAATCTGTTCTTTTAGCATTTGTATTACTGAAATATATAATTTGGCTATTGATACCACCAATATTCTCTGGAAACAGTACGTTGTCTTCTGCATGTACCTCTAAATTCGAAGTATAAAACATTCGAGAATCTACTAAAGCCCAAATTTTGATGCCGTACTTTGTAGGTTTGTTCGACCATGAAAGGCCTCTAGCATCTCATCAAGGGTTGCATATTCGCCTATCTGTCGCACCAAACGGCGAACTCATCAAATACCTTTCGAATAGGGGCAAGATTATCAACAGCTTTTCAACTTTCTCTGAGTTCTCAAAGAAGCAAATAAAAACGTCTTATCGACATTGTTGCCCTAAAGCATTAAACCCCCGTTCCATCGGTAGTCCACTGTTCACTGATATTCAGATGATTTGCCTTTTCCACTCCTGTCATATACTAATTAATAATTTCGTCGCAATCTGTGGCACTGCAGTCTCTTGCCTGAGAATATTTTTCTCTCATTCTATCTAAATATATATTATTGCATGAGTCAATATAATCTACTGTTTATTTGGAGAAGAATAATTGCCATGCATCAAAAATTGTTTTGGCATTTTTCGCGCACTGCTTTACATCTGGAAGATGAGTTACTATATTTTTTTTACTTGCCTAGAACCTTCGACTTCGTAAAGAATGGTTGACCATTTGGTTATTTGGTCTCTGCCTAAGTAAACTGATTCCAAAATAACAGTATCACCTTCCATTTCAGAATTGCTTTGCTCGGTGTCTTTAACGTGTTCACTGTGCTCACTTTCACATCTGTCATAACGGCTTTTGGCTCTATCATCCTCCAAATCTTCAATTGTAACTGGTTCAGATGGACAAGCCCAATTACATTGCTCTAGAAATAGAAACAAAACACTGTAAGTAACTAATATATAAAGAATGTAGCAAAAATATAAATCATTAAAAGGACATATTTATTTACCTATTTCTGTCTGTGTTTCTTTGTATTGTTTTTTTCCTAAATCTGCCAACTTTTTCCCTCTCAATGAGAACATTGTAATAATAAAATAGAATATGTATAAATATAATAATACATAATAAAACAAAAATGCTTAAAATGCAAAATTAAGATCAACACTTAAAAACAAAAATTAATAAATGAAACTTTATAATGACACAGTTGGTCGCATAATGACAGAATCTCACAGAAAGAAACAGATGTTTACAACAATGTCGGAAGACAAACTAAAGAGGGAATGTGAACCTTAATACCCTTGTTTGGTAGAGGGGATTCTAGAATTAAACTAGGAAGGGTTGCAGGTACCAAACTTAATGAAAAGAATTGAAGTTTTAAGAAATAAAAATGTTGTGAGAGAAAGTTTCCACTCCCAGGTTAAGAAAAGTGTAGTAAAAAAAAAACAAAAAGAAAGTCATATTGATATCTTGTTTAGTTTTTGAGAAAAATGTACATAAACTTCAACAAATTAACATTGGCAGGATAGAGCTATCTGACCCCCGTAAACATTTATTTGACATAAATTATTATTGTTGATTTTTATATTGTTGCCTGTTTTCATTATGAACATATTACAATAGAGGTTGCATATTTATCCTAAAAAAGTGCATTCTTTCAGTTCTTTTAAATTCCACTTTATGTGTTAAAAGGTAGTGTGTTGTTCCACACCAGATATTTAATATTCAGAACGTTCACAAATGAAATGTTTATATGCGCAATTCAATTTAATGCAAACTTTATGTTGATCTCATTTATTTTCGTGGAATAATTAGTGCTACCTTCCTTGCACAATTTGGAACAGAGGATGTACTCTTCTAACATGAAGAATGTACTATCCACACAGTATATATAATCCAAGTCTGTATGTACAATGTAAAATCAAAAACTAGATTGTTAAATGTGTACTTTTCGTAAATAATGCTATTTTTGAATGAATGCTTGCAGAATATATAAAAAAAACTATTTAATCTAAGAAATCACAAGAATTTGCTACATAATACTCTTCACATTTGTGTACCTAAAGCTAAAGCATATCTCATATAAAAATCAGCATAAATATAACGTGCCTTCTTGTCACATATGTTAGGGTCCAAACTGAGCTTAATTTATTTTTTGATTTACTGGCTTACTAGTATGACCTATTAAAATAAGTATTTGACTAAATCTTTTAGTGGTTTAATCGAGAATACAGATTTACATAAATAAATTTATTATATATGTATGCAATATTTGGCATTAATGTCTAAGATTAATATTGTCTGCTTCATTATAGCAGTTGCTGATTATCAATGGTCTCAAACCAATACCTTGTAAGTCAAATTGTCTCATTTTTCAGGAAAGGCAAAAACTGACTAATTTTGGATAAATGCTTAACACTTTTTTCTAATTTAGACTTACGAGTTAATGAACATAAAAATATCTTGAATATGAGGTATTGAAATTTTATTTTGTTTAACTCCTTACGAACACAAATGAACTCCCGATAACTAAAAAGCTTTTAAGTAATTAGAACGAATTTATTCACGTGGTAAACTATCATAGAATGCCCAACAGTCTTCCAGCTTTAGTTCTTGCAGATGATTAACCTATTGTTGCCCAACCTTAGTAAAAGTGATTTTTTCTCACTTTTTTTATTTTCCCCATTTCTTACGTATTTTACTAGAATTTGCGTTTTTTTTAAATTTGTGCAGTGACCAATTAAAATTTTCAAACTTTTGGACCATAAGTACCGTTAGGATTTTTCACAAGGTCAATGTGTGAAATGAGGGGAAATACCGTATGTAAATAATTAGAATAACATTTTTGTATAACCATGTAATATTACTTTTTATTAATAATTAACGTCGTGATAGGGTAGAAAACAACTTTTTTTGTCATTGTAACGTAAATATGTACCACAGGCACTGAATTTACTATGCGGACGTGACTGCAATACTCACATCTATCCCATTTTTGATCATATATAACCTAATGGCTCCCTTTATTGCCTAAGAGGATATCATCAGGCACGCTGTAATTATATTTGCGACGTTTTGGTACTGCTTTTGACTGCCCACTCTTTCGTTTTCCTTTCACTGTGCCCATATTCATCAATGATTTTGGACTTACGATTCATTCCATAACTTGTCCGCAATCAATCAGCGTGATCAACACCGCCCATATGGCGGTCGTAATCATCAACAATTAAAGAACATTTAGTTTATCCCCGTTCTTCTCTGTACGCTTTACACTACTTTCTTCAGTCCCATCAAAGTTTGTTGCAAGATGAACCACCCGATTATCCTTCCATTAGAGATTCCTATATTGGTGTTGGAGTAACGGTAATGATAATCTCCGCGTTTCATTGGTTTGTCTTCTGGTAAGTTTTTTGGGATATCTTTTCTGTTCTAATGAATGGTTCCACAAGCAAGGGTGTCATTTACATGAAGCTTTTCGAAGTAAAGCAGTTATCGAAGTAAATTATTCTTTTTTCCCCCCCTACATTTTTGTTAGAGCCATTTGGATCCGCAAGATTCGAAATGTTGTACTCACGCTTTAGTGGTTTTATGGGATTGTATTGCTTGATCGAAGAACGCCCTTTGAAAAGAACCATGCTTTCGTCAACACTAACTTTTCTTATCTTTTGTTTAGTGCTACCACTACAGGCCGTACTTTATACAGTTTGTGTTTGTTATCGTTAGGTATTTTTAAATTATCATTGTAGTGTAAGTTTGCTCAAAGTTATTGCGAGACATGATATTCATAATTATTGGTAAGCCGATGTCAGTACTTCCGTTCCAGTAATGTTTCAAATTCAGAAGTTGATGGTAAGTCATCAAAAATTATATTCAGATAAATGTAAGCAGTTCCTTTTCTGTTAGATTGAGAGTGTGGTTTTTTTGGACAGCATACATATTACTCTGATAAGTAACAAGTTCAATGCCTTCATTAAGAACTTCTAGAAATGATATCAGTTGCTGTTCCACAGTTTCCAAACAATGCCTCAATGGGACCTACAGCTTATTAAAATTTGGTAATACTGTGTCCACTTCTTTCTTCTGCCATGTACACTTTGGTGTATTGTGAATTTCGATATCTGGTTCTTCGCTATGATTATGATTACGATCAATTGCATCTAAGTCTTAGTCAGTAGACCTTAGATACCTATCCAATATGTTATATGTATTTATGTTATCAGGGATGCAGAAGGCTGAATCACTGTATTTTCCAAATTTTTACAATAGGTATATTGTCATCATAAGTGCCCTAACTAGGATTCTGTGTTCGAGTGAAACTTCTCTGAAATGTATTTAGCAATGATGTCTCAAAATTATCTTCATCATCACTTTCTTCAATATCTGTGTCCACATTATTATCCAACGGTATATCCTCTAATAAAATTTTGTCAACAATTTGCAGCAGTTCTTTTCAGATAATGGTCGTTTGTAATTCCATCTTATGTTGTTAGACATTTCCTGACTGTACTTTTACGGCGTCTGAAAGACAACGTAATATTCGTCTAATAAAACAACACAGGACTAAAAGTACTAAGTCAGCAGATAAACATTACAATTTACGTATAGAAATAAAAATATTACTTATCACTACTAATATCGTTAAAGCACAACACATATATCACACGTACATCAACAAGTGGTAATCGTGAATTAGAATGAACGCCACTGAGCAAGCGCAAAACGCGGGCATTAGCTTAAATATTAGACATCACAGTACCGTCAGGCGAAACTGGACAAAAGAGAGTTATAGGCAACTCATAATGGTTTAAATTCACTGGTACGTAAAAGTACCATCGGGCAACAAAGGGTTAAATAGTGTCTTCTTAATTTTCAACCTTTCTTTATATAATCTTCGTTAGAAAATTTTAATTTTTTTTGTGCTCTGAGATAACTGAGTATAGTCGTCATTTAACTTATACAAAGTTATTCCTTCAGGTGTGTATTTTATGAACTTTAGATTTACTACATTTGGATCTCCTGCTTTCCCCCGTCTTATACCATGTGTTGGTTAAAATTTGTACAAAAATAGTGCTTTATTGTTTAGACCTCATACTTCTGTGGAAAGGACCTTCGCCCGGAAGAAAAATTTTTTTGTCACATTCCATCTGTTCCATGGCCTTTTACAAGAAATTTTTGTTCAATGGTAATATTTAGCTCTTTGGATAAATGTAAAAGAGCATTAGAGAATACACAATTTCTGTTCTGGTACGTGCAGCTGTCCGAGTAAATTACAATTGATTTCCCATCAACAACAGGACTTCTTATGTAGTCTATAATGAACGTAGCAAAAGTAGAACCTGTAAATCCGCTTTCATTGAACCAATAACATGTAGAATGTTTTGTTGTAAGATTAAAAACAACAAAGTGGTGGTCACAAAGCTTGGTTTTAAAATAAACTAGAACTGATCATTATTGAGAACATACCTTCACTGCTTGTAACTCCATGGTTAAAACATGTTGAACTCCCTCTAAACTTTTTTCCTTATCGTTAGTCTTTTCTTCTATTGCTCTATTTTTTTGTGTTTGATGATTGTCCCACTGTATTTCCACGGTTTTGTTCTTTATATTGATATTAAATATCACACTCCATCTTTTATTGGTTGATAGAGTGAAATATTTAGCTTATCATTACGATATACTTGGTAAAAATCATTAATTGTTCTAAATGATTGTTCCTAATACATTTTGTTAGTATCTCTGTAATAGTGTGGAGGCAACTTACTTAAATTCTCTTTCTTTTACGTCATTCTATATATTAAAATAATCGGGTCATTTAGTTCACGCAGATTGTGAGACAACCACTAGACGGATTTCGATGATTTTTCTTTTGATACGAAGGTAATTTTGTGTAGAAAGAAATAACGGAGCCAGAATGTTATTTTAAGGTTTTAATTTTTTTTTAAAAGTCTAGCAGCCAACGTCCATTTCCATATATACTTTTGTATTCAATTTGTTATACGTTTTATTACCATCATTACATTTAATTTCAAACGCAACATTTTGCAGAGGAAAGTTAGTTATTACTAATAATAAATCATAATAATAATCTTTATTCCAAAATGCCGTCAAGGCATAGAACAATGTTACAATAGCATATTTATCAGTTACATGTTAATCAAAATTGTCTTTAGAAATCATAAGTAATATTAAAATGATAGTTCAAAGTTTACACACAAAAAACGTTAAAAACAAAATAAAAATACAGTTTACATGTTTCAAATTATTTCCTAAGCAGATGATATAACTTATAAGCTAATCAAATCATACACGTTTTCATAAAAACTCTCCTGCATGGAGTGTGCAAGATACATTTTCACTACTTTCTTTAAAGCTACAGAATTTAGGTTTCTAATTCTTGTTGGAAAGGAATTGTAAATTATCGTTATAGTATATTCCACATACTTTTGGACATATGTAAAGTTGCATCTGTTAACATGTAAGTCATACTTATGTCTAGTATCTTAGTGATGTTTCTGTTGATAATCCTTAAATAGATCGGATTTTCTGTAACAAATATAATCGCCTCTCATATATGTATAAGCACAGAACTGTTAAAATATTATTTTCAATAAACACATTTCTACAACTATCCAACCTGTTCGGCTGGCCCAAGGAAAAACATAGTAATAATAATAATAAACCAGTATATTTAGCTGATGGCTATACAATTTACAATACTTAAGTAATTTACATCTTATAAAGAACAAGAAACACATCTATATTTAATTGTCCTAAGTCACATTTTATTTTATTATATGAATAGTTCAGTGCACAAGCTACATAAAGAAAATTTTAGTAATATATAAACTCCTGGTTATCACCCTGTCTTGCTGAACGTTCTTTTAGTCTGATACTGAATAGCTTCAAGCTTAATTTCTTCATGTTAGCCGGAAGACTATTATATTCCATTAGGACTCTGAAAAAGCAAACAGTTTTGGCCCAATTTTGTGTGTTTATCCTGTAGAATAAAATTTTCCTTTGATCTAGTACCATAATTGTGTAAATCACAAAACTTTAGCAAGTTTTCTTGGAGGTAATTTGGCGCAAATCCGTGCTTTATTTTATGAATTAGTATGAGAGATTTCATCCGCAACATATTCTCAACACTAAGCCATCCTAAAGCACTTCAGTTATCATGATGTATTTATTGCATTTGAGTATAATAATCATTGCTCTATTTTGGACTTGCATCCTATGCATATCTATCTTATTAGCCATGTGTAAAATTGAGGCTGCAAAATTGAAATGTGGCAAGTGTATTGTAAACAGTTTTCCTTGCCCACATTGTCAGGTAACTACTGGATCTGTACAATACTCCTAGCTTTTGCGAAATCTTCTTGCATATGTAGTCAATATGTTCCCCAAATTTCAACGTGCTATCTATTATTCACTCCCAGATATTTGATATTGATTTTATCCAATATAACCATACGTCATCACCTGAAATATATATTACAGCATCATCTGCAAAGAGATGAAGTTTACAAAATTTCAAAGCACTTTCCAAAGTCGTTTATAAGTATTATGAACAGTAGTGCCCCGATAACACTTCCCTGCGGAACACCAGTTTGAATGTTTAATATTTTTGATGTGTACTCACCGCACTGCACTTTTTGCGTTCTATTATTTTTGAAACCATCTGAGAACAGTGCCCTGAATACCATAATGACGTAGCTTCAATGTCAATATTTTTCTATCAACCGTTTCAAATGCTCGTTGAAAATCCAAAAAAACTGCTAATGTAATTAATCCTTTATCAATACTTATTTTCCATTCGTTTATTATACATTGAATAGCCGTTTCACAGCTATACCCAGATTGACATTTTGTGAGAATAGTATTCAGATATATGATGTAAAAGTTGTAAGTAAACAATTTTTTGTAATATTTTTGCTTCTTTATAATCATATTGACTGTTCTAAAATCCTTATGGTTCTTTGAATGCAATACTTTTGATACTGGAATAATTGTGCTAATCTTAAATGCAGTAGGAACTGGTCCGGTTTCGAGTGAACAATTTATAATATTTAATAGGATTTGCTATCTCTTCGAAGATAAGTTTCTCAAAAAATTTGTGTTGATATCATTTTGACTTTTTTTATTTGACAATGAATATAGAATATCCTTCAGTTCCTCTTTACTGATTAACATAAAAGATTCAAATTTCACATCGTGACTTTGTAAAGCTAGATCAGATTTATAATTATTAACATTAACCTTACCATTAACCTTAACATTATCTACAATAATGCTTAGGTCATTGTACCCATCAAAATCAACTGTTATCACTTAAGGCTTACCCCTGTTTGAAATCAAGTGTTTCATTGTTTTCCATATTAATTTACTGTTATGCTTATTTTCATCAATATTTTTACTGTAATATTTTATTTTTTCGAATCTTATTCTGCCAACAACACTATTTCGACATTTTTTGTATTTCTCCCAATCGTTAGAGACTTTTGTAAACTGAAACTGAAGGCTGCATCTCGTGCATTAATCATAACTAGTAAGTCTCTGCTGAACCAAGGTTTATTTACATTTCTAACAATAATTGTACTGTGCTGTGTTTTTCTTATGTTCATTTATATTATAGCGTTTTATTAATAACAAACGTTTAATGTGCATTATAACAGTATTTTTGTTGTAGGTTAGATTCAAGAAACTGCAGAAAATTACTTAACTAACTACTATATTGAGGTAAAGAAATTAATTATTGGGTTGAATCAGTAGATCACGTGATTAGTCACTTTCAGGCAGATTTAGCCAAAAAGCACGGTGATTAGAATTTTTAATTTTGGCACTATATCTTTAATTATTGTAGCTTTCTTCCCCACATTTATATTATGGTATGCTTGTTTGAAAGGCGGAAGTTCTTTGGTTGGAGCAAAGTTTTTTTTGAAGAAACTTGCACTAAGTATAATCTTCAGTTTCAAAGCCAGTTTTATAAAATAATTCACGCCTTCGTTTGACAAACTTTGCTTTAACGATGACATGAAGATGTACTATAGAGATGTTTGGTTTGTCGTCATTTGTAACCGCGGATTAACTCGTTTTTGCTTTTCCATTCCCGGAAAATTTCTTACTTTTCAACAAGCAAATTGTTCCTACATTTTTGGATAATCCTTATGAGCTGATCAAAATTATCAATTGTGCCTGCAGCCCTCATAGTTTTTTCAATATTCCCATGGACAGAATCCGCCGACATATCAGTATGGTCATTGGTCAAATATTTAAAAGTTACTTGTTGCGGTCCAGTTGGCTGATTCACAATGTCATCCAATTTTTGTTCTGACTGCTGCAATTGTCTGCCCAAAAGGTAAATGAAGTAAACTTGTCCATATTCATGATAGTGAAAATAGTGTCTACAATGGAGTCAGCATTACGACATTGTAGAGCTTCATGCTAGAGAATAGTGAGTTTCGTATGCGGAGCTGCTATTTAAGGTTGCGTACGTTTCATTGTATACCACGCGACGGCTTATAAAAAAACTGTCTTTGATCTGTGACATAGCTGGGGTCAAAATTACTTTTTGTAGGTCCATCGTAAATATCCTTTCATTCAACTCCTGGTTTCTAGTCTTATCAGCAATGTACGCAGTTTTAGCTTGACCCGCCTTCAGTTCATGCAATTCTCTTAATTACAATATCTGGATCAACAGGTATATCCAACTTTTTTGCGTCTTCAATTGCTGGCTCGTAATACAATCAGCGCATCGATCTCCTTTGAGCGTTTTAAGAGAAATGTTCATTGATTTTAAAACTCTGTGGTAAGTTTCTATCTTACAATGATTAGGGTATTTCGAAAAAAATCTTCGAACATGACCTGGAAAGTTAAATCCCGTGATAAGTAACGGCAGTTTGGAGAATTATATCGTCTGTAATGACTTATAGAGGGGCCGAAAGTTTCAATATGGCCCATAATTACGTCAATTAAGTTTATTCTCAAGAGCCGATTTTCCCCGATTTTCGCCAACAGCCTCTCCAATTGCATTTTGTTTGTTGCACTTGAAAGTTCAGTTAGAACTGAATCGTTAGTGTAGTTAGTAACATTTTCTTGCAAACTTGTATTTATTTGTGTTGCAGGGTTGGTTTTGGTAAAAAGTACTCTCGCAATTCATTCTTTAAATATGCGGCATTATTTTCGTCATTGTAACGTGTAGAAACGTTTCGGACTATTGGTTGCACAGTTTTTCTTTTTACCTGCCTAGCGGCATACGGGAGTTTCCAAAATGCATCCCAAATCACTGTTCTGTCACGGTCACTTATTTGCGAGCACTGTTTGTTCTTGCATTTCATTAGGCAATGACGTTTTTTTCTATCTCGATCTTCTTTTACAGCTGCTGTTGTTAACCTTCTCTTCTTTATTGGCAACTCATTGAAATGTTGCTCATTTTCAATGTTTTGTGAAAGTGGATTATTATGAGGGGTACATTATTTCAGATGCAGAATCAGGAGTCACTACTACAGCAGCAGAAGTGATCAACTCATTCTCCAGTAGAGTAACATGAGACAGAGAATCTCTTAATTGATAATCTGCGAAAATGGTTGCTTCATTTTCTATTTCTATAGTATAAGCAGAATCAGCAGTCACTACTATAGCTGCAGCTGAACTTATAGTCGCATTCGCAGTAGATTAATATAAGGCGAAGAATCTTTTAATTGACGATCTGCGAAACTGGTTGATCCATTTTGTATTTCAACAGTATGGTCCCTCAACAGGTCCTGTTGGTGAGCAGCTGCTGCAACAACTCCAGGTCTATCTCTTTTATTTCTCACTAGTGATATTAATCAACGCTAGAAGTAGAACGGCTATTACAATCTAAACTAAAGACGTATTCTTCATCAGAATCCTGTTCATCTAGTTGACCCGTAAAGGAACTAGTTGAGTTAACAAAATTTTGTTCTTTCAGCTGATCAAATTTGTCTTTTATCTTTTCTATTAGAGTCGAAAGAACAGGCGTTTGCCCTTTGGCATCGTATTCAGTATAAGCTTTATGCTTCAACCTGAAAAGATTAAGTTTGCACTGAAATCCAACAAACTTATTAAAAATTGTTAGATTTTCTGTTTTTTTGTCACACCCTGTATATGAAACTAAAAAAAAATATATTGATTTGATTAAACTGTAAGTTTGGAGCTAACAAATAAAAATGCAACTGGCAAAACATTAGACAAAAAGTCCGTTCTCTTAAATTAATTATTTTTCATACTATCCAACCTAATGTATTTTAAAAGTTTGCTTTTTCCAAAGCTGTCTCAACAATTTTGCTACTGCGGGATCTTCTTTCCATAATGTTGGTAATAAATCACCACTTTATCAATAAAACTAAGCAGAAAAGGAGCAGTGCACAGAATAAACAAGAAAAATGTTATGTACTCAATTATAGTCAACAGACAAAACTGGACTGATTTCGAAATGGAATAACACAACATATATAGAAAATCGTGCCATAAAACTGCCGTTATGATTGGTTATTGCATTTATTGTGTTTTACCTTTCGCAGAAGCGTAAACACTGTTTCTTAATTTTGGTTTAAATCCAACTTGGCAGATACTGTGCTTTGCCCCTTTCAATATTTGCCGTTTTGCTTCAAATTTGAGATTTTGCACGTGGAGAAGGTAGAACAAACCCTAGTATATACCAAATGTTAAAACATGGATTTTTAAAACTCATAAAAATTCATATACTGTGTTTTTCCTCGGGGCAGCCTTGTTTATGTTAAATATACTCCAAACCGCCCTTTTATGTAACACAAGAATTCTTTGTATATCACAGGAACTAGCCCAGAAGACAACACCATTCCTAATCTGCGATTGTATTTATACATAGTCTACTTACATTTTCAGAAATTATTCGTAATGCATAGCAACATTTAGATATATTAGTAGCAGCATAGTCAATATGTGCCTTCCAATCTAGTATACTATCAATGTGTATACCTAAGAAAAGACACAATGTCTTTTTCATTAAACACAATATGAATTGCTACACAATCTGTGTTTTTAAAGGATAGAATTTGAGATTTTGTAGTATTTAGGATTTACTTTCATTGGCCCAATACTAATTTGCCATTCGTGAAGACCAAAAGTCGATAAATACATTTTTTGGCAAACTGGAATGCTTTCTTTTCCAGCCTTGATAGAGTAAGAGTTCCACTTCGTCGCTTTTCTAGTGTTTTTCCCTTTCTTTACTGACCATGTTACATATGAATATTTGTCTCTGATCCCAGGAACAGTTTTCCCAAAATTCCCTGCACCGTCTTTTCGTTGATTTAGCACAAAAATTTTATGAGCCTCTGCATGTCGTGGAAAGTTTTTGTTTATTCGGTGGTCTTCGACAACCCAGGTACTCTTTTCCTCTTCTTTTTAGTACTTTGTTTATTTGTTTGACAGTAACACGAATTTTTGCTTAACTCTGCCTTCATTTTTCAGTGTAATATCTTTTATAGAAGATTCGCCATGCAGTTCTATCGATGAATCTGGCTCATTTTCAACTTTATTGGCATGGTAGTCACTGTCGTTATCGTCTATGATTGGCACGGGCTCGATGATACTGGGTTATGACTAACTTTCAATGAAGAAATACAGATTTCTGGAGAAACAAATGAGCAAGGGAGAAGAATTATATTGTTTTGTTCATTATTTGATGTCCCATCTGTAAAGATTTTAAGCATTTTGAATTGAAGACAAAGCACTAGGAGTTTCTTGAACTAAACTTATAACCACAATTTTAGGATCCAAACAGTTCAGGAAACTGTTGTTAACAATTAAAGAGATGAACTATTTTCCTTTTCGTTCAATGTTTTACTATTTAACACGTTGACTACCAACTACGAGTTATCTCGTAGTTTGCGTTCTTGCCTTGGACGCCAACTACAAGATAACTCGTATTTCATTTACTTGTCATATTTGTACAGGGTGGTTTTTTTTCGTTAATATTATAGGGTATAGGCTAAACGGTAAGAGATACAAAAAAACTAAGATACGTGTCCCGTTCTCTTTTTTAGTGTTTAGTTTAATGGCGCAATCGGATCTACGCTAACTAAATTGGTTTCGAAGATACAGAGTGATTCTCAAAATCTGCCCGTTTTTATTATCTCTTATTACTCGGTTATTTATGGAGATAAAAAAAAGCTTTGGATAGGAAAGTTTTATGACTTTTTACGTTGAATCCAGTGGCATTCTTAAAAAAATATTGATTTTTTGAGATATCAAAAGTAGCATTTTCTTAAATGGGACACCCTGTATCTGATAATCTCAAAAAATTGCATTTTTTCTTGAGATTGCAACAATATATAACACTTAATATTTTGCATTGTCCTAAATAGCTAAAATACTAAAAAAACATTTTTTTTTAGTTGGCCATGGATTTAATCAATTCTTTATTTTATAATAGGCATAATAAAATTGCAGATAATAACAATAATAAAACATTAATAAACTAAAACAACAACTACAAAAAACAAGGAAAGATTTATAACAACTCAACAGCAATTATTTCAAATA
This sequence comes from Vesta saturnalis, assembly GCA_036346205.1. Taxonomy (NCBI): domain Eukaryota; kingdom Metazoa; phylum Arthropoda; class Insecta; order Coleoptera; family Lampyridae; genus Vesta; species Vesta saturnalis. Next base: position 591,120 of record JARFJB010001995.1, read on the forward strand.
CTTATATATAACAATTAGCATAGGTGGTTAATCACAAAAGGTGCTCAAATTGTCTTCCATTCTGCTCGATGCATTTTTGGGCTCTGCTTGTAACTGAACGAGTGGCGTTATAGATTTGAATGTTTGGCACTCTTCCAATGCAATTAATAAAATTTGCTCTGAGTTCTTCTACAGTATTACTTCGGGTTTTATAGACTTCATTTTTGATAGATCTCCAAAAATAAGTCGAGTGGCGTCAGGTCGGGGGAACGCGGAGGTCATCTGTTTGGTCCATATGTACCAAGCCAATTTTCGCCAAAATTGACATTTAGTAAGTCCCTTACCATGTGGCTATTATGTGCTGGAGCACCGTCTTGTTGTAAATAAACATTATTTCTTGCAGCTAATGGCATGTTATCCAACTCCATTATTACACATTCTTCCAAAATTTGGATGTATCCTTGAGCATTCAAATTTTCATTAAAAATTCTGTAGTTAAGGGCTCTATTTTGATATAGTGCCACCCATACATGGAACCCAAACCGTCCTTGTTGTATCCTGGCCACCGTCTGATGAGGATTTATGTTTGGCCAATATCAATTATTATGTCGATTAAAAATTCCTTCGCTAGATATAAAAGCCTTGTCGGTTCATATTATATTTTGAAAAAAATTGGGATTCCGATTAATCTGCTTCGAATACCAATGACCAAATGTTAAACGCCGCTCTTCATCTTCAGGATGTAAGTTATGAACCTTTCTTATTTTATATGGTTTATACTTATGCTTTCTTAACGTTTTTAAAACTTTAGATTTACTTGTGCCAATATCTTTCTCAATATTACGGCTAGATATCGTCGGATCAGCAGCAACACAAGCTAATGTCTCTATTTGCCTTATTGTAAATCTTACTTCTTGGTTTTCCAAATGATCCATACTCACTTAAATTGTGATATAATCTTTCAAATATTTGTTGTTCTGGCTGTCGTCGTTCCGGATAACGCTCAAAATATAAATTCTAGAGCTGCGTCTTTATTTTTATTACTCTCAATGTAGCATAAGCATATTTAATTTTTCATAATTTTGAAAATTATTCATTTTAATCACCTTTTTTAAAAAATATAATCGGAAACGAAATAAGAATACCAATTCATAATTGTTACTGGATTTTATGACATGTAAACAAACAAAAACAATTGCTTAAAACATTCAATTAATGGCCAACTAAAAAAAAATATTTTTTTAGTATTTTAGCTATTTAGGACAATGCAAAATATTAAGTGTTATATATTGTTGCAATCTCAAGAAAAAATGCAGTTTTTTGAGATTATCAGATACAGGGTGTCCCATTTAAGAAAATGCTACTTTTGATAATATCTCAAAAAATCAAACATCTATATTTTTTAAGAACGCCACTGGATTCAACGTAAAAAATCATAAAACTTTCCTATCCAAAGCTTTTTTTTATCTCCATAAATAACCGAGTCATAAGAGATAATAAAAACCGACAGATTTTGAGAATCACTCTGTATCTCCGAAACCAATTTAGTTAGCGTAGATCCGATTGCGCCATTAAACTAAACACTAAAAAAGAGAACGGAACACGTATCTTAGTTTTTTTGTATCTCTTACCGTTTAGCCTATACCCTATAATATTAACGAGAAAAAAACACCCTGTACAGCTACGATTAAATTCGTAGTGTATCAGTGTATATGAATACATGGCCTTAAGGAAGAGATCAAAAAATCAAGATTGGCTTACATAAACAGAAAATTTAATAAATGAACTGAAAATATATTCATACAAAGTTTAAACATCAACAGTAAAAGAATATTTTTATGTCTTGCGATAATTTTTAAAACAATCTTCCACACAAAGGGCTGGCTTCTCTTGGCAGATGGGACAAAAATATCACGTTTCTCGGCGTTTTTTAACTTTTGAGCAAATTCGACATGGCCTTGTTGGATGTTGCTTTTTTCAGTAGGTGGAACACTTTGTAAAAAATGAAGTACTTACAATTTCATTTTCTGATTGATTCTCTTCTCCAATCAATGCATAGACGAATGCTTCTCTAAACTTTATAAGTTTTATGTTAGAAATTACCTACTGCTTAAAAAATTTTATGAGTATTATATACATATATCTCTATAATATGTAGTGCAATCTTCTTGGGCCATCTAATTGTTTTTCTTAGAGCTGTGTAGTATGACAGCATTTGATCTGATTGATCAATGCCAGACATTCCTTGATTGTAATCCCGAATTTCATAGAATTTTTTCCATAGCGATTGGACACCTCTACCATTTCAACAACATGCATGTTTGAAATAGTGAGGACTTCTCGTTTGTCTTTCCATTTACATACAGTATGGGATTCCCCTTTCTGTTATTTCGTAGGGTTGCACAAACATAAGTCTTTCATGTAGTCAGTAATTTCGTAAGAGCAACAGAATTATAAAAATTATCCATGTATACTGTATATCCCTTATAAAAATAGTCCTGAAGTAAGTGTAAGACAACATTACTACTGTGACCTAAATTATTGCCAGTTTTCTCAGATTTTCCGCTGTTAATTTTTATTTTCATAACGACACCATCAGATTCACATAGTTCATATAGTTTGACACCGTATTTATTTTGTTTATTTTTTATGTATTGGTGGAAATTTAATCTACCACGCCACAACATCATTGACTCGTCGATGCAAATATTTTTATTTGGCACATAGTTTTGACGCATAATATTATTGAAATGATTTAACATAGGACGCACTTTGTATAATTTGTCTGAGGATGGCATTGAGTTGTCAGTGAAATGAAAATAGCGCAATAATGATTGAAATTTTTTCGGCTCATATGTGATCTTCAAAACTTTACATTATACATTTCGTTTGTACTCCAGTAATGTTCTATCGAAAGGATAGAACAAGGGCCCATTTGTAATAAAAGTGTAATAAAAACTTTGATTTCTGCACCGCTGACGTCTTTCCACTGTGACACCCTCTTAGATTTTGATATATTTTTACGCTTTGCAATTTCTTGTGCGGCATATAATATAAATTGGTTTGTTCAACTAGTAATGCAATAAATTCTTCTAAAAAAAATACGTTCACTAGCGTTTTCACTGTAAGATTTGTCGTATTCTCTTGGAAAATAAATAATTCAGGATTTTGTTGATTTTCTGTCCACAAATTATCGTGTGTATTTGATGTGGCTACTACTCAAGTTCGAGAATAGTCTCATCTTCGGGTTCAGAGATGACTTCATCACTCTATTCACTGGAATTGTCAGAAGGTATATAATCACTACCACCATTTTCATCTTCGTCAAAAAACTCGTCAGATTCTGAATCATTTCGTTCGGCATAGTACTCAAGTTGTTTTTCAGTTAGTGGTCTTTTTTGATTCATATTGGAGTATTTATAATTTCACTATAAAAGTAATTATGAAATAACACTTGAAAGAACGACGTAAATGTGATGCACTCAAGTCTAAAGCTGTCGCATTACTAACGAATTTACGCGCTATCTGTAGCGGCGCCGTAACAAAGCGACAGGTCGTAGCGTGTCTGGGTACGAACTAACTTGTAGTTGGCTTCCGTGAAGAACTTTTTGTTACATAAGCCAATTACGAGGTAGTTCGTAAGATCTTTTTTTTTTTGCAAAAAAACACATTTTGTATGCTTTTTTATAATCATTATGTACTATAAATCTAGTTTTTAATAACATGATACGATTAAATTAAATTGGCTTCCTAGACTGGAATCTTAAAAAGTACCATGGCAATCAACGTGTTAAAATCTGTACCTTTAGCAAATTTCTTTTGATTTCTTTCACCTTTTTTGCACAGGTCAACCATTCTTTTCAAACGTATAGTCACATATTTATATTTTCTATTACTGCAAAGAAAAACAAAACCTCGTAACTAAACTTTAAAAAATAATTTAATAACATATATGTCAAGTTGCTTAGAAAAATTACTTTTTGAGCCTTAAATGAATACATGTGGCAAGTAACTATAGAGTGTTTAAGTAGTTTTAATATTCTCAGCTCTAATCTACTCAAAATAAACAAAAATCAAGCAACTTTATACAACTAAACACAAATGTACAAACACTACCTCACCGATAAGGAATTTTTGTAGGTTTACACTGCCTAATAGATGACGTCCCTAGTTCTAATAAATTAAAACACATCAAAATATGAAAAAAGCAATTTTCGGACTTACCGATATATTGATTTGAGACCACCAATGTGTACCATACATGTCTGAATATGTTACGTTGTGATAATTGTTTGATGAACATTGATCTTTATTTACTAATCACTTTAATTCTATTTGACAAAAATCTTTTACAAAAGACACTTATCTTGAAATTAGTTACTAGTATAGCAGTACTATTATATTGCCTGTGATTGTTGATAAGCAGAATGTGCCCTGAGACTACTCTTATTTAATTGCAATAGTATTATTATAACTTGTGTTGCCAATTGTATTGATTGTTATAAATATAAAAGTACAAAAATTATTGTACCTATTTACAATGAATTTTGTAATGATAACTTAATTTCTAAACATTTCTATATTGCTTTAGCATGTTGACTGCCACAGTACTTTTCAAAATTCTGGTGTAATATAATGAATGACAATATATCATATTTGTAAGATTACATTTTCTGTTAATTATTAATACATTTTCGGTTCATATCAGCTAACCTTGATTTTTTTTGTTCTCTTCCCAAATACTTTAAATTTACATTGATATACTACAAATTTCGTCTAGCTGTATAGACATGGCAAGTAAACAAACAATGAGATCAGTCCTAGTTAACAGTTAACATGTTGAGGCAAGTGACTCAAGGTGGTGCAATATTATAACTTAATTGTCAGCTCATGTAATTTATTATAAAAACACAAACATTTCAAATATAAAATTAATAGGAGTGTGTTGCACCTTTTGTTGTAAAAAAAATATGTTAGGTTTTACAGCATAGTTGAAAACTACAATTACTTGCGCATATGAAAAATATAATAAATTTCAATTAATCCACAGAACCACATAGATACAAATTGCTAAAGTTATAAAACACTAATTAATATATCTTTGATGGCTGCATGTATTTGTTTTTTAATGAAAATGTGAATATGCAAGAATTTTGTCGTTTTCATCATTTTCCTGTATATAAACTGCCTTTTAAATGCATTTACCTCAACGTATAAATTTATACAGTTCTTGTAACAACTTAACAAATTATCAATGTTATGTGCTAAATTATACAAGAAATATTAGTAAATAAGACAGCTTAAGTAGATAAGTTTCTAAACAAATTACATTCCAACTGGTTGCAATATGCAAGATTTTGTACCTACTCACTCACACTTAGACTTAATTATTTATAATTGTTACAATATAATTATGTATATTTAAATTATTTAATAAACCTTGTTATTTACATAAATAAGGTGCAATTTGGTTACAAGAATAACAGTAGCTTGTATAATTACTGTTGTTAAATGTGTCTAAAATATGTTGGGAACGATCCATTAGTGACATGCTACAATTTGGAGTTTGTGTTGAAACCCAATGTGAAAAATTTGTTGCTTCTGCTGATCCCAAACTTTCCTTTTCATGTCCTAAGGGTACCTAGAAGTAAACATTGAATTAATATTCACAAAATGCAAATAACAAGTATTTTTGGAATCATAACAGATATTCGAAGGTGTGACATACCAGATCACCCTCAGATTATGGTTACCTGTCTTTTTTTATTTCTAATTATGAAAAAGATATAGGATTATGTAAGGAATTTGACACATTTACATCAAAAGCATTTAAGAAATTTAATAGGTTAACCAGATCACACAGGTATGTCGGATCAATCACGTTTAATTTTCGTAAACGCCTCAGATATCATTCTGTGGTACTTGGGTTTCACAGCAAATCACATAAACTTTGAAATTTTAGATGGAAATCAAAAAAACAAAATAAAAAATGGAGTTTAAAAATTTTAAAACTTCTAAAACGGCCTTATGGACGTATTAGAAGAACCATTGCTCGACATGCGAGAAACATGCAACAAACATTTTTTTTTGAGATGCATATCCCTCAAAAATGCATTGATTTCAAATATGTCTATATATATATATATATATATATATATATATATATATATATATATATATATATATATATATAAAGCAAAGTACTGTATTTTTAGATTATAATAAGTTTATTGGGTATCGCTTAGAAAAATTTTTTATTGATTTTTGTCAAATTTTCGTCTGTGATTACAGGCTTCATCAGGACTAAAACTAATCAAAATTTCTAAATTATGAACAATACATAATTAATACACTTACATCTTAAAAGTAAATTTTGTTGAATGATGTATAATATAATTTTGAGGTGTAAAAAACAATGTGTCAATTAGAATGTAATCTGAGCTAACTAAATTATATTAATAAAGGACAATTCTAAATCAAGTAACAAGTATTAAAGCGTGTCGCTATATGAAAGGCTGTTTATATTTATTTACAATGAATTATTGGGATTTTAAGTTTTCGTAAATTAAAAATAGACCAGCATAACTAGTGTTTAAATGATTAGTGTCAGACTTAAAATTCATTGTTTCATTATTATTAATGTGAAACATTTCAAGGAAGAGTCTCTCATTATAGTTTTCTGCTTTGTCAATTATTTTTACTTCGTTAAATTTAATAGTATGATCTAGATCTAAACTGTGAACTGTTAAAGCACATCTCTTTTTTTGTAATTTACAGTCACTTTTGCGTAAAGCTATTCTACTTTTCAGCCAGTTAGTTGTGTGTCCTATGTAACATAAATTGCAGATATTGCATGGTATGGAATAAATAATAAGGGCAACTCGAACGCATTTAAAGCCAGTAATAGATAATGAAGTTAACGAGGTGAACGTGTTAGCTTATTTTCACGCTTATCCACGAACTTCAATTATAGCAGCTGCACTGGATTTGGATACTTCACAAACATCAATCCACAGAATATTAAAGAAGTATAAAATGCATCCTTTTTTGTTAATAACTGTGCAAGGATTACATCTTGGCGATCAGGCACGATGAGTTAACTTTTGTGAATTTATTCTTGTACAAATGACCGAATATCCGAGATTTCTTCACAACATTCTTTGGACCGATGAATCAAATTGTTTTATGTTTTTCATTTGTTATTATGCTGTCAATTTTGTTATCTTCTTGTTTTATTTCATTGTTTTAATAAAATAGAATTTGTGTAGTTTGAATTAAGTTCATTTTATTTTGAAAACATTTCAGTTTCTGTCAAAATCACATTAAAGTAGAAAATATTAATTAACAAGAAAATTGTCGATAATAGGTATAGGTAATGTTATAGCCAAACGATAAATAACTAAATGCTGCATCTATCCATCCAATAATATACAGGGTGTCACATTTGAATTAACAAAGTTTTTCAACTTTGAAAATTGTTTAATAGTTCATCAAATTTTGAACACCATGTATGCAATAAATCAATTGTCAATGAGTATTTCAAAAGTATAGTTCTTATGCTTCTGTCTACTCCAGAAGCACTTTCCATCAGTCAAAAATAAGTAAGACAAGCAGTGTTGAAAATAGGGTTACATCTTTCAATTTTTTTGAAAAAATCAAGATAAAAAACAGTTGAAAAAAGGTATAGGAAACCCTTATACGACTTATCCTAAAATTTTGTCAAGAATCCAAAAATAAAATAATATACAGGGTGTTCCATTTAAAATAAAGAAGTTAGTGTGGCGACTTCTGGTATAACCGGAAGTAACATAACCTTGAAAATATTTTAGAATGAAAGATAATCTTAAATAACCCTTAAGTCCAAAAATTCAGATTTCTAAATTGTTTCTAACCACATAAACTTCTAACGAACGCCTACCGTGGAAAACCCTGATATATATATATATATATATATATATATATATATATATATATATATATATATATATATATATATATATATATATACATAATTAAATTAATTTACTCGGGTACTCGGTCAAACAAATCTTTTTACAATACCAATATTTCGCAACTTTTTGGTCGTTTTACCAAGCCTCTAAAATTGTATTATAGTTATATAAAATTCCATATAAGTGAAGTTATAAACAAAAAAATTACAACTGACAATACGTTAATGTCGCATGTAAAATACAATAATTAGTATCACATACAGTCCGCGCGGCCAAAGAATGCCTCCTGAACGTTGGATGCGCATTCGTCCAACTTCAAGTCTCTTAAGCGTGGCATGTCAGTGGCGTCGCCACCAAAAGCGCGTTCCGTTTATTATCATGTATTACACTAATTAATTATTTATTTCTGTTATTATTTTACGTGCGTGCTTGTTAACTTAACTTTATTACAATTATTGCAACAAAACGACAGTGAAGAAACGCCCACGGCCGTCTCCTGTGACCGAATTGGAAGATTTCGAAAAGAGCCTTTTTGCAATATAGTATATAATTTTCACAAGACCGAGGGTGCACGGGTGTTAAAATACAGCCTATTGTGTTTCTATAATTAAAAATCGAACTTATACTTTTTTGATTTTCATACACTATTAAACTGTTGTGTTCATTTGTAATTCAAATATAAAATTTATTACTTGTCAACATGGTAATTTTTTTATTTTATAAATGTTTAAACTATTACTGTTCATATGTAATTCAAATAAATAAAATATTTTAAAATTTCTTGTGATTTGGTGACGAATAATTGAAAACGCGACACCGACGCCACTGGTAATGCTTTTAGTCACTATTGCGTTAACGAGTGTGGCCGAATGCACGAACATCCATGCGCGACACGAGGCATTCTTTGGCCGCGCGGACTGTATTTTAAAGACAGACTAGACCTAAACGCT